>CM062838.1:9038177-9270067 GCA_031772345.1 Himalopsyche anomala
AACTAGCTGGCCCGACGAACTTCGTACCGCCTCAGAATCAATAAATAATGTGTTAATTTATTGGATGAGTTAAATTCAGTTTGAATGAATACTCAAAATGAATTAAGTTCAATAAATGTGCAAAATTAAAAATGAAAAGTATTTTAATTACATTGAAATGATGTTATTCACGTGGCACAGTCGATAGATTTAAAGGAATGCAGTGGACCAACGATTTGATTTTGAATTGTGAAGTTGAAATGATCCACATCTTTGTTATTTGCTGCAAGAATTGCTCGTTCACTCAACCAATTATGATGTTTGTGATTAGCAATGATGAGACGAAATTTCAAAAATTCGGCAAAAACGAAATCAATCCTTTCGATTCGTCGACAGGAACACGGCCGTTACAGATAGTCAGCAAATGCTTGGAGAAATCTGCGGCAGATGGTCGTTTAGAAATGCGACTCGCATGTTTGTCGTTAGCTGAAGTTTCTTAACATAGCGCCACAGAGTCGATGTTTTAAGTCAAGCGTTTATTTCATCGGCAGCGGTCGATCTTGGAATAACTGGTAGTGTTTGGCGAAAATCGCCAGATAGTAGAATCATTGCGCCTCCAAAACATTTGAGTCATTGCGCTGATCTTTCATAGTTCGGTTGAGTGCTTCCAATGCGGAGGAAAAATAAGCCACCATTTCCCTCATCAATTGCCTTCATTAAAGTATCGTACACTTTCTGTTGGGGGTTCAACAGTGGTACATTCGTTCGAAGTGATTGGTTCAATGCATCTCGATCATATTCACGTTTACGTTCCGATTCTCGATTGAAAGCGTCGTTCATTCCTCGATCTGGCGACGCATCATGCAGCGCATGAGGTAACACATATCTTCGATCAAAAGCAACGCCTGGTTATGTATCTCCTCATTCACCTCGAGATCGGGATTCCCTGAACTGACGCAAATTCGGTGTAAAGTGTCTTCGGACATGTCATCCTTGTACTTTTTCCACAATTCACGTGGATTCGATGGGAAGCGTGTCAAAAAAATGATAGCAAATAATGTGCGTATCTGACTTGGAGACGCAGAAACAATTGCTTCAGCGATTGTCATGTCCCAATGAGTTTAGTTTTCAAGCAAATTGAGCTATTGACATGCGGCACGAAATGTTTGGAATACGACGCCATTGACAGTTCGAAATGATTCGAAATGTCGACCCGAAGGGAATTATTGTTTTTTTTTCAGATTTTTCATGTTCACAGAACTGAAAGACTCTTAGAAAACCATTCCGAGCACTCTTACTGATTGGTTTAGAAATACTTGGCATAGCTAATACCTCTTTATTTCACTGTATTTTAAATAATAAAATTACATCTTCACAATGTTGACAAACGACTACTTTTGTTTGACAGTAACTGTCAAACAAAGACTATTAAATTTAGGTAGGATAAATTTGTTCTCTATGCATGTCACCAACATAATGACAGGGATCTTTTCAAAATTATTCAAATAATACTTTTTTATAATTTTACGAAAGTTCATTCTAAATTTTCATATTTTTTATATTACCAAATGATATAAATTCTCATTATAACAAAGAACGCAACATTTTCTAAATCTTCAATATTATATTTATGAGATTATCTTTCATTAGAAAAAAAAATATTATTTTTTTGTTTAATGTTCCACACATACCAACAGTTATACATTCAATCCTGTTTTTATGCGGTAGATGCGTTCCACGAAATATCGCAACAAAAAAAATCGCATAAAAAAACTTGACTTCCATACAAAAATTGGGGTGCGTTACTTAAATTGTAAAATCCGCATAACTTTGAAACAGCGAGTTAAAATATACACTAAATCGCAAAGTATATGAAAATAAGGGAAAACCACGGCGTAAAAATATTAAAAAATAATCACTGTATGAAAATTCTATGTGTGTTTTAAAGCATGTGGTTCTAAATCACTCTTTTTCGGAAGAAATAGTATGCGCATCGATTTCATAAAACTATGGCTGTTTTCTAACAATGAAATTAGTGATCAGAGTTTGTTCAGATTTTCTTTTTCGATAAATAATTGGTTATGCAGTTTGTTACACCCATATATATATATTTTAAAGTTATCGTTGAAACTTGAATGCGCGATCAGAATTTGAATCATTTAGAAAGAAATGATCTTCTAATTTACTGAAAAGTTGGATACCTTCTTCAATTATTTTTGCAGTGAAGAAACTGGAATTTCTTTCAGTTTGTCATTGTTTTCTGGTTTTTTGTCAATAATTAAATTTAAATTATGAACATCTTCGTCACTTATAGCTTTATCTGTAAGTAATTCGTCGATATAATTTTCGCTAAAGGTATCAAACCTTTCTTCGCCAAGTTATATCGTAAAATATGGTACATCTAAAAAAATGCATTTCTAAAAAACCGCATTACTTCGAAATTGCATAAAAAAACCACATAAAAACAGGATTGACTGTATATGGGGATCAAAAATAAAATAATGATTTGATAGTATTCTATAACAATATAATATACATGAAAAGTATACTGATTTTTTTTTACATACCTTCTGATTTTATGTACTTTCATTCGTCTTTTAAAATTTCAGTATATATTTTAGCGACGGTGATGAACATGAGACATAAATTCCTAAAAGTTTTTTTTTTAAATGAATATTGAAGATTTAGTTTCGATTTAGTTTAAAGTTGGCATTCCTAACTTGATTAACAAAATGCCTCACATGAGGTAACACATGTCTTCGATCTAAATCAAAGCCTGGTTATTTATCTCTTCATTCACCTCGAGATCGGGATTCCTTGAACTGACACGAATTCGATGTAAAATGACTTCCGACATGTCATCCTTGAACTTGTTCCACAGCTCACATGGGTTAGATGTGAAGCATGTCAAAATAATGATAGAAAATAATGTGCGTATCTGACATGGAGATTCAGAAACAATTTCTTCAGTGATTGGCATGTCCCAATAAGTATAATTTTCAAGCAAATTGAGCTCTTGACATGCAAGTAGAAACATTCGTCATTTTTCGGATGAACTGTGTAAATGCGACCAAGAGCATTCGGGTGATCAGAAACCGCATCGCTTTGCTTTTGACGATTTTGAAAATTTCTTCGATATAGCGTTCCAAGTGTAATAAAGTGTCATCTCAGAGCAAAGCAACGTTTGTGCAAAATATTGTTGTCAAAAATTTATCATACCTAATTATAAACATAACCTTATTTCAATATTATCCGATTTTCTTTCGTTTTCATTTCATATGATCGATTTCTTTTATTCTAATCCATATTCTAAATTTAAAATTATTTATAAGCCAATCGTATGCAAAAGAAGCAAAAACAAACAAATATACAAAACAGTGCGATCTGGTGGATTTTTCTGAAACCAGCTTACGACATTTTAGCATTTGTTGCTGTTCGTCATTCAAAAATCTTATTCTGTATGAAGATATTAATTTTCTTTATAATTTCTTTTCCGTGATATTTTTACGATGTTTTAATGCTTATTCTGCTATTCTAGGTAAATAAGAATTTTATAAATCAAATATCATTGAAATCCTTGGAGTAATTCTCGAGATATACGTGGTGTAAATAACCCGACTTTGTTTTATATATATAGATTAATTATACAGCCAGCGAAAAGGTGGCCAATTAAAAATAAGATGTACAGAACTGTGACGGTTAACAATTCGGGGATTGCAAATTAATAACCTTATTCGTATACCAGAAAGCATAAGAAATCGTACCAAACCAACGGAAAATTTTGGAGAATTAAAATAACATTGAAATTAATTAAACACCAGCGGGTGTGAAGGGCAAACAATGATTATAAATGAAACGTTACCAACAATAACAAAAACGACGATTTCGTTAATGGAAGTATTTTAAGACTTTTTGTACGTATCGGGTAACATTTTTGGTATAAGCGTCGATTTCACAATAAAAACATTAATCAAATACGATCAAATGAAATTACTCTTATTAGAGAGTTTTACTGACAATATACAGATAACTTACAGCTAAATTAATAATAATAAAAATCCCACGCAGTCGGAATTAATTGTTGTCAATTAGACGATTGCTTTATATGCCGTCGGGAATACTAAATCATTATTTACTTACGATATTCGGAGAAATTGTTAGTGAATTGAGTGAGGGTGTTTACAAGTAATTTAAGGATATTTCGGTATATTTGCTATAGATATATTAGAAGGCCATGTTGGTAAACTAAGTCTTGGATTAATTATTTTATTATTCGTTGTCGTATCATTATAGTTGAGGATTATAAATCTCATTACGGTTAAGTGTAACTTTTGAAGTTCAGTTTTAATATAGTACATTTAATACACACTTTTTTTTTTAAATATGTCCCACCAATACAAAACATGTTACAATATTGTGAGTCTATTGGTCCGCAACGGCTGGGTTATTATTATTCCATAGCGTTTATACCTCGTAAAAAAGTTCCACGGATTATGTGCGTGCATAGTAAATGTACTATCCAAATATGATTTAATTTGAATGGAACTATTCGACAGTAGGAATTATTTAACGTCAGAGTAAAAATATATATATATATATATTACAATATTATTAGCGAAGCCACAAAAGCCAACAATGTGAAACACTAATTTACACCAAAAGCAAAACGATACAAACACAAACCAAGGCTTATAAAAATGATTGAGTTGATAGATTTATAATATAACAGGTAAACAATGATGTATTTATTTCTACTAGGATTATCAAATACTGTTCAAAAGCTATTTCGCCATTACGCCATTTTCAGAACAACTATCACAGGTGTTTTTTTTGTTGTCTAAATAGCATTTAAGTGATAGAACGATATATAAATGTATTTACTTATTTTGCACATATTAAGTTGAATTACAGTTTCATATATCGTTATTTTTTTTTTCTAGAAATTAATAAATATAATATTAAATACAGATTTATAAATTTCAATAACTAAATAATCACTAGAAAAAAAATCTATTGTAAGTGGAAAATTGACATTTTTGAGTTACACTATATTTTTAGGAAGAGTCATTCTTGAACATCGAAGTGATGTTCAAGAATGACTCGAGGAGAGACGAGTAGTTTTGATGGTGAAAATATTACTACTCGTTACTCTACTTATTTATACACCATTTATTTTTTTATTTTGAGTTAATTAAAATAAGCAAAGTTGTCTTTAAGTCTATTAATGCTAGCCGTTTGGGAAGTATTGTGTTTATTACATACATCGCTTGTATCGGTTTGCTGTGTATAGGGGTGTTTAAAATTGGGATGGGGCTCAATAAAGTCTCGCCTGCTCATGGCCAGGACTAAGGTGTGTTTGATGAGGAAAGAATGCAAAACGTTTTATCTGACGTACGATACATCCAGAGGCGTAAGTGGAGGTACGGCAGGTGCGGTCGCCTGCTCGGCCCCTGCGTGCCACCTTCGAAATCAAGAGAAAAATACCAATCAGTAGTGGCATTTGGGTAAATACAAAGGGAAACGGTAAAATTCTTCGCTTATCTCGTACTTGACATCATTATTACATAACAATAGAAATTTTACGAATAGTTAAACATTTACACAAACCACAATCTACGCATTTATTGTCCGATCATGCATCCACATACAAATTTCATCTTCTTCTTATACTACTTATTTCAAATTGGTTCCCTATTTCATACGACAGCGTTTGAAACCTCTTAACAAGTTGGCTAATGTTTTTTTATTCATTGCAAAAAGATATGCTAACGTTACCTTTTACCTACCCTAATTTGTGTTAGGAAAACTCACGATCATCATTTAAATCATATTTTCTCAACCTTTTAGGACCCGTGGCCTCTTTTGAGTCTCATATTTTCTGTATCCCTCATACCCGGAATGATGGCTAGGAAAAAGTGAGAAATTGAAAGATTCCAAAATAAATTTCAATTTTTCAAAAAATTTACCCAGGAATTTACGGATTTCCCAAACGAGAAGACGCGAGACCTTTTTTAGCTCTTCCAGGAATTCCAATTTCATCAACCCGGAATCGCCAAAAATGTTTTTGTGGTTGCCCGATTTTAAGAACCTTGGAAGTTTACGGATTTGCCCGTGGCTCCCCTAAAATTATTTTTTCTCTATGGCCCCGGTTGGAACATGCTGTGCCCCCCGGTTGAGAAACCGTGATTAAAATAATTAAAATCAATAACAACGGGACAGATGAATATAATGATGCTAAGAGAATTAAGTGATATTTAAATTCGGTAATAAATATTTCATAACAAAAATAGCCCACTCAAGTCAGCTTTCCATATGACATGTTAAACTGAACCATGGACCGTTGAGCCGTGTGTCTGTTGTTAAATGAATGTTCATCGTAGCTTCAGTCATATTTCCGGATGGACTAATCTCTAAAAAACTTTCAATATCTATTTTATTTAGATTATTTTAATTTAATTTAGTTGCGACAACATACCTTACTTAAAAAATATTTTACTCAAAATTTGTCTTTTGAGCCCTCCATATGTAGTAAGCTGTATTCTCACAAAAAATGTAATTGATATGAACAATGAAAAATTATGTTTTTTATTACCAACAATATAGAGAGCATGGCACGTGACAATTGAATCAAATTTAAAATGCGTCATAAAATGTTAAATAAAAACCTCCGCGATTTTAATTAAAATAGCATTTAATTAAATTTAAAAATATACATCGCGAGTTTATTAAAAAGACAACCCATCGAATTTTGTGAGAATAACAGTATAAAACGGACATCTGTAAACTCATTCAGAAAAACACATTTAACCACGTAACTAAAGCATTTATCAACGTAAAAATTTAATGGATGGAGTGAGAGAGCGCTGTGTGAATGAAAGTAAAATATTTTTTTTCATAATAACCATTTCACATAATATACTTTATTGGATTCCCTTCACGTACTTGAACCTGGTCACTTGCTGTCGTCGATATACCTAACGGGCGATTACTTATTTATTGTTTAAAAATTAAAAGTACAGTACATAACATTACAGCTGACGCCAATTCGCCACGAACTAATATGAGAAAAATAAATTAACATAGTACATCATACTACACAATACAAATCAACGTACAAAATCATGAAATAAAAAAGTAAAACTTAAAAAACAGTTTAAAAATACTGTCACTAAAAATGTCGAGTTCTCTAGGCAATGAGTCGAACGGCCCTTGAAACTGGCGACTCATACGTCCTACGAGAGGAACAAATTTTTAGAAACAAAAGTTTATGGTCACAATATTATCTATATATTAATACTCGATAATGTCCGAATGATTGCATGATTGTCCGCGTTTTTCCCCTCCCCCTGCCCCTTCCTACCCCCTCCCTCCTCACCAGCTCCGCTGACGCAATATTTTTATTCATACTAAAGACATATTTTCCCAATACACTGTTTATTATTTGACGAAACAAATCGCTGAAAAAATTTCATACAAAAAAACTCCACGACCGTCGATCGAACCATCGCCTGTAGATTATGAGTTGAGATCGTTACCGCTCGGGCAAACACACAACTGTCAAAATCGATCTAATTTAAATATTATATATTAAGCACACATTTAAATTATTCTAAAAATTCCAAAATACGCATACTTCACATGCATACATAAACAGTTGAATTATTCGTTGACTATTTTTGCTACTATGAAAAATGGTTGTTAGCAAACTTAAACATTATTCCAAAAATTCAATAATTTACGAGGTCTATTTCTGCTAATAGGAAAAATAATTGTTAGCAAACTTAAACATTATACCAAAAATTAAGTAATTTACAAGGACTATTTTTGCTACTATGAAAAATAATTGTTAGCAAACTTAAAAATTATACCAAAAATAAAATAATTTACGAAATTTCTGCTTCTAAGAAAAATGGTTGTTAGCAAACTTAAACATTGTTCCAAAAATTAAGTAATTTACAAGGACTATTTTTGCTACTATGAAAAATGGTTGTTAGCAAACTTAAACATTATTCCAAAAATTCAATAATTTACGAGGTCTATTTCTGCTAATAGGAAAAATAATTGTTAGCAAACTTAAACATTATTCCAAAAATTAAGTAATTTACAAGGACTATTTTTGCTACTATGAAAAATGGTTGTTAGCAAACTTAAACATTATTCCAAAAATTCAATAATTTACGAGGTCTATTTCTGCTAATAGGAAAAATAATTGTTAGCAAACTTAAACATTATTCCAAAAATTAAGTAATTTACAAGGACTATTTTTGCTACTATGAAAAATGGTTGTTAGCAAACTTAAACATTATTCCAAAAATTAAATAATTTACGAGGTCTATTTCTGCTAATAGGAAAAATAATTGTTAGCAAACTTAAACATTATTCCAAAAATTAAGTAATTTACAAGGACTATTTTTGCTACTATGAAAAATGGTTGTTAGCAAACTTAAACATTATTCCAAAAATTAAATAATTTACGAGGTCTATTTCTGCTAATAGGAAAAATAATTGTTAGCAAACTTAAACATTATTCCAAAAATTAAGTAATTTACAAGGACTATTTTTGCTACTATGAAAAATGGTTGTTAGCAAACTTAAACATTATTCCAAAAATTCAATAATTTACGAGGTCTATTTCTGCTAATAGGAAAAATAATTGTTAGCAAACTTAAACATTATTCCAAAAATTAAGTAATTTACAAGGACTATTTTTGCTACTATGAAAAATGGTTGTTAGCAAACTTAAACATTATTCCTAAAATTAAATAATTTACGAGGTCTATTTCTGCTAATAGGAAAAATAATTGTTAGCAAACTTAAACATTATTCCAAAAATTAAGTAATTTACAAGGACTATTTTTGCTACTATGAAAAATGGTTGTTAGCAAACTTAAGCATTATTCCAAAAATTAAGTAATTTACAAGGACTATTTTTGCTACTATGAAAAATGGTTGTTAGCAAACTTAAACATTATTCCAAAAATTAAATAATTTACGAGGTCTATTTCTGCTAATAGGAAAAATAATTGTTAGCAAACTTAAACATTATTCCAAAAATTAAGTAATTTACAAGGACTATTTTTGCTACTATGAAAAATGGTTGTTAGCAAACTTAAACATTATTCCAAAAATTAAATAATTTACGAGGTCTATTTCTGCTAATAGGAAAAATAATTGTTAGCAAACTTAAACATTATTCCAAAAATTAAGTAATTTACAAGGACTATTTTTGCTACTATGAAAAATGGTTGTTAGCAAACTTAAACATTATTCCAAAAATTCAATAATTTACGAGGTCTATTTCTGCTAATAGGAAAAATAATTGTTAGCAAACTTAAACATTATTCCAAAAATTAAGTAATTTACAAGGACTATTTTTGCTACTATGAAAAATGGTTGTTAGCAAACTTAAACATTATTCCAAAAATTCAATAATTTACGAGGTCTATTTCTGCTAATAGGAAAAATAATTGTTAGCAAACTTAAACATTATTCCAAAAATTAAGTAATTTACAAGGACTATTTTTGCTACTATGAAAAATGGTTGTTAGCAAACTTAAACATTATTCCAAAAATTAAATAATTTACGAGGTCTATTTCTGCTAATAGGAAAAATAATTGTTAGCAAACTTAAACATTATTCCAAAAATTAAATAATTTACGAGGTCTATTTCTGCTAATAGGAAAAATAATTGTTAGCAAACTTAAAAATTATACCAAAAATAAAATAATTTACGAAATTTCTGCTTCTAAGAAAAATGGTTGTTAGCAAACATAAACATTATTCCAAAGATTAAATAATTTACAAAATTTCTGCTTCTAGGAAAAATGATTGTTAGCAAACTTAAACATTATTCCAAAAATTCAATAACTTACGAAATTTCTGCTATTACGAAAAATAGTTGTTAGCAAACTAGAACATTATTCCAAAAATAAATAATTTGCAATTTAAATACTGCAGGGCAGGGCTGTCGATATACGCCCCGAGATATTTCTTTTACTATCAGAATTTCTGGATTATTCAATAAATAGGTTAGTAATTTATTTTTCACGCCAGTAACTTTTCTGACTACTTAAAAATGCAACAAAAATCCCTCCGTTGAGGTCAACGGGCTTACAGCTAGTAATTATAATATTATGATTTCGTTAGCTCTTATCAATTTAAGTTGAGAACATAGGTATAATTCAAATATAGCAAGCCTATTATAATTACAGGTGTATTTTAAGACAGCTATAAAGTTTTGTCGATATCAAAATAACAAGTTTCATGGAATATATTCTTGATAATTGTAGAAAATAAATTAACGTCTATTTTCGGATGTTGATTCAGACGATTGTTTCTCAAGTACTAAACTGTGAGAAATAAGTAGCGATTTATAACTTTTCCCCATTAAATATGACAAGTTAACAATTATGTAAAAAGGGTTCGGCAAAAATAAAATATCTGAAGATCTCTATAGTCACGCCATCACGTTTTTTCTTTGAATACTTTCGGTAGATTAGTACAATACGTGGTGGGGAATCACCAACGACATTAGACGTTGAGTGCGACCTTACGAGTAAGTCCTTTCGGCAGAACGTGTTATTTTATGTAAGTGTACTTTCGTATTAAAAATTAGATTTAATGTGCTGAATTGCAACTTATTTATTTTTTTATTTGTATAAGAAGTTTCCCACCACTGTATTAGAATGGTTACTCTGTGAAAATTCAACGTTCAGTGTAATATAAAAGGCAATGTTATTTATTCCACTTGATGTAAGGAATTAAAATAAACAATGAAAAATATTTATTAAGCTGTATAAATTTCTTCTGTCAATTAGGAACGTATTAAAATGTGCTTTGAAAAGAACTTTGAGCGAATATTTCCTTTATTGAAATGTTGTAATTTTTAAGTTAGTTTTACATCTTCAAAAGCGAAATTGTAAGACGGCGAAAACGAATATTTTAAACAAGATGGTGGAAGTACAAAAGGCTTTCAAATATATAGTTACCTACTGTTAGTAATCGATTTGTCTAAATATGATACATAATGAAAAAAAATCCTTCGGGTCATTTCTCGTATATTTCTATTGGGGCCTTATATTTTGGATAAACATGGACGAACGCTGCTAAAACGGCATCAAGAGTAAGTTATAAGAACATTACATGACAAAACGTGGTCGTGTAAAAAAAAAACAAATGTAAGTATGGTATTATGGTAAAAAACAAATGTAAGTATAGTCGAAACGAGCTCACGCACAAAATAATATGGCCGTATGGTAAGTGCCGAATGTAGAGAGAACACGGAAAAGCCATCCCCGCCCGTGAGCAACGCGGCGGGCCATGAAATTTAATTGGATAACAAAAAAATCAACATACACTACGGGAAATACCTAGACATCGATTGTATCGCGCAGAATCATGTTGCTGTGTAAACTGTTCCTACGCGAAGAAAAAAATGACATTTATTTAGGAGAGCGGCGTAGACGCATTTTGACCTCTACGCCGTAGACCTTGTTGCTCAGATGGTGTGCGACACGAATAATATTAGATATATTTTATTTTTGCCATTTAAATTTCGATCAATACGTAGAACACGGAAGGTCAGTTACGAGATACGATTTAGCATAACATAGAGACATCTTTCCCTGGTTATGATAATATCGTAACCGTACTTAGGAGGGATATTGGTTATTGAGAAAATTTATATAAAAAAATGAGTGCTTGAGTGTCAATTCTTTGTCTGGAATCTAACCTTTTTGTAAAAGCAGAAATTTATCGGTTATTTAATTCAATTCTATACCACTTATTTCATTTGTGTCTGATTGGCATATATCCAACGTTATTTTGACGTCATAATTATCTGTGTAACAGGGTTTATACTGAGAGGTCAAATTTTTACTCGCTTTTTACTCAGGGCAAACATTGTTTTAACAACTTTTGCCAGTAACGTGACGATATAAATATATATTATCTTTATATTAAAATATTGTGATGCACAACCGCAGGGACTTAGTGCGGTGTCTCTAAATATCTTTCTACACTCGCGAATGAGTGCCCAGATGATGATAATGACGTATTTTCATGTTCTAATATTAATATCGTCGACTGCATATGACGGGTGGTGTTAAGACACCGAGACAAACATTATATTGAATAAAGCAGGAACTCCAATTGTTCATTTTCGAGGAAGCAAAAAGTTTAATTTTATACTCAGAATTGATTTCGGTTTATAAGAATCCTCATATATTTAATCATTCATCAAACGTTCATTTTGCTATCCTACAAATTTACAAAAATAAACCTTCTTCCAAAAACGGTAAAACTTCTTCGTTTAAATCTTATATCCAAAAGTTGAAAATGAGCGCCTGAAAATTAGCCAGTTACTGGAGTGGACTTTGTGAATATTTTCCGAACTTCACCGACCTAGCACCGGCCGAAATGAACTCAATAGCAAGCTTTTCCGCAAGAAAATCAAATGACGTCATGGAAAAACGGGCAATATAAGGGAAAGTAATTCGACCTTTCGCTATAATATTTGTGTATTTACTATTAACTGTGTAAACGCAATTCAATCAACGGAAATTAACTCAATTCAAAAGAAAACACAAATATAAAAGGTGGCAATATTTATCAGTTCAAAGGAAGAGCGAATGATTTATTTTTAAAACGACTTTGCTAGCAACGCGAAAACGGCGATAGAATATTATCTTGTTTAGGAACATTCAAGAGCACACGAATCTATTTTTATAAAAATAAATAAGAACTCTACAATGCAAATAACGTAAATAAATGTTATTATTATACACCTAACAAAGATTGGTTCCGTGAAAAATATACATAACCCAAAGCCGCAAATTTAGAATAGAAGAATGGTTCAAACATGTATTTTTATTATTATTTATCTGTCGTATACTGAATAAAAATAATGGTATCCCATGTATCATAAATAAACCCTCATCAATGTTTCAGTGCAGAGATGGCGATCACAGGGTACGCGTTAGTTAAGTTTGAATTTTTTCTGGCACGGCAAAAAAAAATCTTCTCTGAAGAAGGATTTTTTTGTAATTATTTAATAAATAAATGTCTAGCTTTCTTCGAGATAAGAAATAATTAAGGACTATTACATGATATGATTAATAAACTGCAGTAAATATGGTTCGCTTAATTTTTTGCTCGGTATGTGGAAAAGTTTATAAATAATATTTGGGATTTTTGGGACGGGCAAATAAAAATGTTTGTCAGCAATGTTCTTATGGATTAAAAATAAAAAAAAGTATTAACCTGATTTTCAATGGTTTCTCTATACTTTTTCATTTTTAGATCGAAAATCATCGCTACCAAAACTGAATACTTCTTGAACATTAAATATCTTATTAATTATTCTTTAATAAAATTCAACAAATGAAACAAAATAAAAATCGTGATAATCAGCGACCTAACAGTGGAGATGAAGTGTTCGAAAATTCATCCAAACCTTTCAAAAAAATCATTTTTTTTCTCTTACCAAACTTTCGAATGCATATCCACTGCGCATTCGATATAGTGTTATTGACGCCACGTGTACGAATGAAAATCACTTACCTGTAAAGAAAGAAAACAATAAGTTGAGTAAAAAAGTATAAAAATCACAAAACGATTCTCATATTTTGACACCTCTACTTCATTTCATGTTTGAATTAATTTGCCTGTAAACTCATAAGGTCGCGTTTATTCTTAACTTTTACATTGTTTTTAAATATAAAATAACGCAATTAGAGAACCTTTGGGGGCGCATGATTCTTCGCCCTTGATATAAAATAAAGATCCGCAATACGTGGATCAATACTGTTAATTCAGACTCAAACAACAAAAATAACAAAATAATGGTCACGGCAATCTGCAATGTCGCCAATTCCACGGGATGTGTGCGAACAGGTTTACCAAACAAACATGTAGGTACGTAGATATATTATCTTATAGAACAACTTAGACACAATAAAATAGTTTAATGAGAAATTAGCATTCGTATATAATCAGCCCTTGAAAAGAAGTGAGCCAAGTAGCAAAACGGTGAAACTTTTCTATTAGACTTTTTTTAAAGTACAATCAAGTTTTTGTGGAGAGCATATTTTTATTTTATGAAGATAACACTACTGCAATGTATATTTGATAAACTCACATCTTTTAAGACATTTAGAATATTACAACGCTTCGAACTCAATGTTTCCATAAATGAGGAAGACATTCAAAAAGTGATTTGTTACACAAATACCGAGAGCTTGGAAAATGAGGATTTAAGTGTTGGAGAAATCACGGTTTGCTTGATTGTGTCAACTTTATTATTTAACTTTTATATGAAGAAACCTATTTTGAACACTAATTATGATTTCCATTCATAAATTTTATTATAGACTATCAGAACTGATATTAAAATTTGTGACAAATCACTTTTTGAATATTTACTCCTTAAATATATCACTATGCTCACTTTACTTCTCAGGGGCTCATATAATATATGAAATATGGAAGTGGTTTTCAATAAATTTCTACAAAGTGTGTAACAAATAAGTCAATTCAATATTATTTTCAGTAATCCTAACACGACATATATTTTTCTGTATGCATATTATACTCGGTTAAAATAAACAGAACCAGTATATCACAATACGAAGGTAGGAAGGAGTACATAATCAAAGTGAAATATATCTTAAATAATATTTAGGTATTACGGTTATCAGTTCAGTTACAATAGTAAGTATAATTAGACGTCTACACGCTGATGATATTATTTATTCTAGTGTAATTAATTATTAGGTGATTACGTGTGATGTGTATGTATTAAAATAAATATATGTATAATTATATGTGTGACTGTAGTTGCCATTTAATATGGAGGTCGCACCAGGGTGATAGATAGCATGTTGAAGTAAAATGCTCCGTTGCCGTTACATGTAAAAATAGTTTAAAGTTTGCTAATTACACTACGTATCTAATGTAGGAGAATAAATGCTATATGTACCAGGATCTACATTTTTTTTCGTGAAGGGTCAGATTGAAAAAAAATACTTTATTTCAGAAACAATTCGAGGACGTTTGTATAAACATAAGATTTACCTTTTTTACAAGGCTTTTAATAAAGGCCTGAGATAAACTAATCAAAGTTATAGAAAGTTACAGAAATACATACTATCAAAGTTTGTATCTTACCCCTTCCTGCGTCCAGTAGGAAACGACAAACCCTGATTTTTATTTTGTAATGGATACCAAATGATTTGAATTCATTTTTAGTGTATTCGTAAACGATGAGATAGTCTGATGATGCTTCTTAAAGAGACGAAAAACATGTCACAAGTTAAATAGCACGGCAAGTGTATTAATTGACATAGTATTCGAGTCTATTTTATATTACTTTTAGATTTCTGTTAGTAATAATTGCTAACGAATTCGACTTGGTTCGTATTACATCGTTAAATATCTAGATAAATAAATACATGTAATATGAGTGAGCTTGTTTTTTTTTTCAGACAAGAAACGTGTTAAAGTCTATCGATCAGAATTTATAACTCACAAAACACTCATTTTTTAATAGGGTTAAAATATCAAGGTATTTCAGTTCTACAGTTTTTTAATATGTTTTACGTTGATAGCTATTTCGGCTTTCGCCATCTATCATAATTGATAGTTCTGACGATGGCGAAAGCCGAAATAGCTATCAACGTATAACATATAAAAAACTGTATAACTGAAATACCTTGATATTTTTACCCTATTAAAATGGAGTTCTACCAAGTAAATGCCAAATCAGTAAACCCATTTTTTAACTTTTCTTACTGTATACCAGTGATGCACAACCTTTACTTTCTAGCGGGCCGCATAAAACAAATTTACCGTGGGTTCGGGCCGCAAAGAAAAAAATGATTTAAAGTACGCTCAATCCTTTTTTATACAGAACATATGTACGTTCCATGTAAAACTTTAAAATCGTGTAAAAAAGATCAAGTGAATAATAGGTTCCATTATATTATTTTGACCGTGTTATTTCGAAAATAAATAACCCATGCAAAAAAAGGATTATGAGTACGTGCTTAATAAAAATCGTTTCATGCGTTCTTGGTCTTTGTTAATTTTTAACTTTTTTTTTAATTTGACATATTTGTAAGCCTGTTTCTATGAACCGATGTATTATCCTTCATTGAAGAAAAAGCTTGCTTACATTTGTTTAATAAATGTTTTACTTGAAAAAAGTATGTTTGAGAGAGAGATTTAAGGGCCGCCACAAAATTCAAAAAGGGCCGCATGCCGCGTTTGTGCATCACTGCTGTATACCGACGAAATCATGTTTTATATTAATATTTTTTCTAGATAGGTATACGTTCTAAGCGGAGTATTATATGTAGTAAGTTCATAATTAAGCAAGTAATTTCCATTATGCACAGTACTTTTTCGTTTCCAGCTCTTTTGCTACATTTCCGATTAATTTATTTTTTGAGTAACACCAACAGTTAAATTATTCAGCACATGTTTTAGGCGAAAAGAACAAACGCACAAATTACTCGCGGGTGTGGATTTAATTCTAAATTCAAACAGGTTGTAAGCCCGGAAATTTGGAAAACGAGTAGCCAGCGAGTCCTAAGCGAGCGGTGGAGAAGGGTGTCGGCGGCAAGAGGAGTTTTCACAGGTTGAGGGAGACTTCCGTATCCGGTTCCAAGACGACACGATATCCGACCGGCCATCGCATCGAAACGCTCACAAAAAGACAAGGGAAAACATAATACTACATGTCCCTAATAAACATACACACTGCACAGGTCCACGTTAGATTTTTTTCAACACCATAAGAATACTCCTAAAGATAATGTGATTTTTTAAAGATAAAGATAAAATAACATATATCAAAAAAAAGAAACTAAACTTGCAGAAAAAATGTTATTTAAAGGTAAATTGTCAAAGGACATAGAACATACTAGGTATTGGCGTATAATCATTTATTTAGGAAATACAAGTAAAAGAAAAAACACTAATTGTGATTTCCATTCATAAGTTTTAACTATGGACCATCAGAACTGATATTAAACGGCATTATTTAAAATTTGTGACAAATCACTTTTTGAATATTTGCTCCTCTTTTTCTATTTATTTAACAATTTAACCTGCATCAAGGTGTTACAAAGACATGGCAAATATAGAAAAGCAACCAAATGCCAATCGCAGTACAGTCTATCCCCAACACATTCAAGTGGTCTCGAGGGGTTAAAACGAAATCGACATATCGACTGGCATCCTACCCTGCCGTGTCTCAGCGATTCTTTCTTTGTAGTCAAAGAAAACTGGAAAAACTGAAACTTCGAAAGGCGGACTTATTAACTCGAGACAAATCAAAAAGTTTCTCTTCGACTCGAATCAGCCGGTGAGCGGACGCATGTACCTACTTTGAATTCGGATGTTTGCCGATTGAAATATGAAAATGATTTATTTAAAAGCGACCGAGAAAATTGTAATTTTATAATGTTATAAGCTGACGCGTAACTTTCCGAACCCGACAACTTTGAATTCATATTTAGTGATATTATTTTACTAAAAAGTACTTTTTTTCCAGATGGATCCATGTTAGAAATAAGTTACTAGATGGTAAAATCAAAATAAATTTTAAAAGCCGGCGCCGTTGTCGAGTGGTCAGCGTCGTTGGCTTCAGTTACGGAAGTTACGAGTTCGAATCTCAGTTTTACTAAATTGGTGTTTCAAACGATTCACGAATTTCTATTCGAAGGCATGTATGTACATTATATCTTAAATTACCCCCTCCTACTCATCCTATCCTAATAACGAGGCGTAGTGAGAAAAAATAGTTAACAACTAGTCCTATCCTAGCCCTTGTATTCCTGCTCTATTTGGAAAAAGTGGGGTTAAGCAACTGAGTAATAATATATCCAAAGACAACTACAAGACTAATTTAATGGTTTATTTGCTCTAACCGTATTTAATTTATTTGTTTTATTTATTATAATAGAATAGCATTCAACAAAATGCACAATGTGACCCTAGTCTTTAAAATTTGAAGTCTCGTTAGACATTGCAATGTGTATACATTGAAAACAATAAAAATCAATCGTACGTATTCATCGTGAGCTAACGAAGCCTTGTAGTCACAGCCACAGCCCACAACGTTACTAGTGCCATTATGATATTCATGTATATTTTTAACGTAGTAGATGAAAATATGTTTTGCACTACAGTTTATTATCAATGCGATAAAAACTCGAGAAATATTCCAACAAAGTCATCCGAGACCAACATGAGGCTTTATGAAATCACAAATACCCATTCCATCATGACCTTAAATATTTAATAATTTAAATAAAAACTATAGAGAATTAAATTACCAGGACGTAGTAGGCTATTTAATCCCAATGTGGAGCATGTGGCCTCCTAATAGAGACATCACAACATAACTTTTCTACTCAGTCGCTCAACTTGTCATTTCCAAAGAAATTAGTAGGGATAGAAGGATATGGTTAGGACAGGAATAGTGATTAACTAACCGCTCTCGCTACGCCCAGTTACTGAATGATCGGAAAGCTGGGAGGGAATTTTTAGACATCACATGCCTTCAGAAACCCAAACAGAAATCGATAAATCTATCGACAATATGCTGTTATTTTCAACGCTAACCGCTGCGCCATAGGACCCGACCCGGGGCCTGCATTTACAAATGGTTCAATAATGATACAAAATTTTGTAAGCATTGTTTGCCTATTTTCAGTGTATTCTACTCAAATGTATCAATTTTTTTATGAAACTTCATTCATTGATAAGAGAGTCGGAGTCGCACGTTTTTCTACTCCTCAGCCCTGGTACAAACGAGCCAAACAAAAACAATTGACTTAAAAAAATGATTTTCAACGTACAAGACACGTATTTCATAAATCTGTTAACCATTTGAGCGGTGAGCTAATTTATACTAAATTAGGTTTTTTCTTATATTTTGATTATTTGTATAGTATTGCCGCACACAAAAATATAAAAACCTTTTTTTTTGGATACGGACCAATCTGGGAAGAATATTAGTTATTATTTCAAGAAATAAATATTCTTTTTTAAATTATAAAACTCGTGGTTAAAAATGTAAAGTAAACTAGTTCTTCTTACTTTTGAATATTTATCTAGAAGCCATTTCTTCGCTTTTGCGTTAAGATCTTTTTTGCTCTCATCTGTCTACATTGTGCCGCTCTACAGGCGTCGAATCCAGGAAGGAATCGATTAAAAATAGAATTTTACGTTCAATATTATATGGCTACCGATTTGTTTACAAATGGTACCCTTTATTTAAAAAAACCTTATCTTTATTTGCAACACACAATATAAATAATGTGGCGGCCAAAAGTCACTAGTGGATGTGTCTAGTAACCATATCTGAAGAAATAACAAAAATTCAATAAACATTATGAGAATTGCAATAGATAATAGATGACAAGTTACGCCGCCGTACGACAATACTTATCAAAGGGTTAATATTAAAATCAATGGAACAATTTAAGGTAAACAAATCTTATAAATGTGATGAGTTTCCGGCTTGAGATGCTGGATATAAGATGTAGCGGTTCTGTGGCAAGCATAAGAAAATAATGCGCTACGTTGTAGTCGCGTAGCCGTGAGCAATGAGGTGTGCGGGTCAGCCGGCCAAGCAATCGACGTCGCCTGACGCCCGACGCCGACGTCACTCCGTCTAGCGACGGGACGTAGCGAACGCAAGTGACGAAATGTGCAGTTAACGAGCGCAGTTGCGCCAATCCGCTCGACCCATCTGGGGCAAGATCATAGATGCACTAAGTGACTATAATGTATTTTGAACGCGCTTAAATATTGCTACGTAATACCATTCTGGGAGAATACAACACTACAGAGCGTTATTTTACTTTTGTAACGCGTGTGTGTTTAATGCAAGAACAAGAGAAGTAAAAAGGCAAAATAAATGTTTTAAATATACTGTTATAATTCACTATATGGCGCATTGGCTATTTTTCTAACCGATATTTTTCGTTTTTGACAACATAAAACCTTTCCGACAAACAAAAATAAGTATAATTCTTAAAAATACTCACCATTCAAATCTGTGGGCATTCCCATGTGCTAATCTTTTTCGCCAGCAATGGCTTTAATCTCAATGATACATTTATTTATTATGTAAACACGAAACATTCATTTACTAAGCGTCAGTTCAAGTTCATCCGTGCACTTGAACGCCTGAAGATGCCGAAAGGCGAAACCCGGGTCGTTAGTGACAAAATCTGCATGAATGTACATAATCTGAACGATTCAAATTTAATGTAATAAGATTTAAATATACACAAAAAAACTAAGACCGTGGGGTCAGAGTTGCGAGGACATGGTGTTTTAGGAAGAATCGAAATAGTCACAATGAACTTAAATTGATAAAAATCATATTAAAACATTTATGTCACTCTGTTCTTCATTCTTCAGCAAGATCGAGTCCTTTTCCCATTATAGAAAACAGTCACAGTTCATTTTTGAACTGCTGTGTGCCTTGGCATATGATAATACGATGCAATTATAGCTTTTTGATAATCAAATACGTCTTCCATTCTAAGACATTTTTGCTATCACCCAGGAACGAAACCAATAAGCCGGTCTTAATTTTTAATACATTAAATATCGTAAAACGATTGCTTATTAACTTACAATGCGCGTAAATTCGATGGGTTCGGCGATGATTTCAACCACCCAACAAAGTTGTGTTAATCGTGTTGAAGGTTAATACGTTATTTATAACAAAATGTAGGCATACTAATTATGTCACAAATTGTATACGATTAGTATTACAAGAATCATTAATCACGGCGCAAAGTCCTTCGACGAGCCCAGTGTTAATTACAAGGGTTGCCAGATTTCGTAAATAACAAATAATTACAGCTTAAATAGATACACATGTGTATATTATTATACAAAGTAATACTATTATACTACTATATTCCTAGTAGTAATATACCATTTTTTCAATTAGTATTTTATTTATAGTATTTTATTTATACAAATACATTTTTTTGTATAATTGACAGCTATGACGGAGTATGCTTTTATCATAACTATGTAATACTATAATTTGTAATATAAATTAGGACGTTAGAGTGGATAGCAGGATATATAGCTGAGTAAATACACGTTTAAACATTTAAATACAACCACTTTTAAGGTGTTCACTGTCAATACTTGGTAGGATGGCATTATAATAAAAACAATAAAAGATTTTTAGTACTCTTTCCACATAAATTTATTTGATCAGGACCGGTTTCGCTCATCGCGAGCATTATCATCATCAACTGATCAGTTGATAATGCTTTAGAACTGAATTAATTTGTTAATTTACCATCTTGTTACAATCGAGTGATACCAAGTAAATGCCAATTCAATCAATACGTTGCAATTGTATATATTTTTTTAAATAGATAATAAATTCTTTATAATAAAAACATGCGTTTCTCTCCTTTCTACGGGCTGCATTTTTTTTTTTTAATAATGCGAGTCTTCTATTTTTTACCCATCGGGTTTTGGCTGTTGAATTCAGGAAAGTCACGCTCGAGTCGGGACGTCCGGCAACCCTGGCGTTGCAAACAGATAATATTTCCGACTGATTATATCTAGCAGCGTTCTTCCATCACAATGTAAATGCACGCTAGATTCATTATTATGTCAGTGGTTGGTTGCATAAAATTGCGGTTGTCGATATTGATAACATTAGACCACGGGGCGCTTAGCAATGCACGCTGGTTATCAAACTATACGAAACGAGCGCCACTTTAAATGTTGAAATGAATACGGAGTGACGATTAATTTTCAATTCGTCCTCACTGGGAAAACTTCTTGTATCGATCAGAAGGTGTCTCATGTAATTTAAAAAGGTATTTATACTTAGTCACTTATGAATTAATGACGTCATGTAGCAGTCGACCGAGTCCAGAAATTGTATTAATGTATCGACTTCTAGAATGGGTTACGCGTCCGTATACACAATGTAAGCGAACGACGTTGACATAAGTTAAAAACATAACTTTAAAAAAAACTAAATGGTGTTAAAAAAAAATAATATGCAATAGGTAACGCTCGAGTGAGGTTTGAGGATAACTGGAGTCGAGACTGGCAAGTTTCAGTCGGTCAAGGGCGGGTCGAGGCGATGTCGGTCGGTATGAACTCGCTTCTTCCGAATTATGCAAGCCAAGGAAACCCGAATTGGCCGCCCTACTATCAGAATAAAAAAGTTGCAGCTTTTAAGAAATTGTGTATTTTTCAAATAATTTATGCGTTGATACCACTCTATGACTATAAAAAATATGCATATGACACAAATTGCATTCAATTCTAACATAGCTGATATGAATCACTTAGAAGAGTGGAAGCTTTATAAAAATCACTGTATATTATCGGTTATGGAAATCACTGTATATTATCCACCGGGATGTGGAAATAAATTTATTCATATAATATTTAAAAAAAGCATAAACAACTTTGTTGTTGCGTTAAATTACTTTTTTTGTCGATGATTAAAAACGGTATCTGTAGAATTGAATTGTTTTTATACATTGAAAAACCGTTTATATCGAGCAATGTTTGTTTTGCAACAAATAATAAGATATATTAAATAGGATCAAATACGTCGATGCCTTTGGACAGAAATCGGTAAATCAATTGAAAAAAAAAAACTGTCCGCACTGGGATTCGAACCAAAGACAAAAACGTTGACCACTCCACCACGCAGCCTGGATGTATGTGATGACTTGAAATCCTTCCCACTCATCTTATCCCAAAAACGGGTGTAGCGAGGGTGCTCGCCTTATCCCTATAACTCTATCAGCACTCTCATTAAAAAAGAGAGGTTGATCAACTGAGTAACAAACGTCTCGTAGAAAAAACTCCTGTTGAAATACCTCCATTAAGAGGACATATGCTCCACATTGGTAGCGGACAAGGATAAAGAAAATTTAAAAAAAAAAAAAAAAAAGCAGTTTCTCTTTTCTTTCTTGTCAACCGATTGTGTAATATTACGCGTTTTCGCTGTATTTTAAAAGTAAATTAAAGGTTGTTGACACAATTTTTTTCAATAAGCAATTCCAATAAGACGTTTCGATGAATAGGTCCCAAGAATAAATCAAATAAAACAATCAATTATTTGCTGTTAACTCAATACGAGTGGGATCCAATTCACTCTGGGAAATTTAATTATGATTGCGCCTGAAACCAAACAAATCTACACAATAACAAAACAAATAACTGGAACAGAACAAAAAAAAAACAACAACAGCTGGAAAGGGCGAAATGAGTGTAGTGTAATTTGCAAGAGGTAACTGGAAACTCCAACCAAAGAAGAAATATGTGATAAATTCAGTATTGAATAATTATTATACGGAAAAACAAATAGTTCACATTTGAGCAATCATATAATATGTACACACTGGTGCACATATTATACGATTGCTCAAATGTTTGTTTACACATACACATATTCCATAGAGAAAAACTATTAATGGCGCAGTGGTCAACGTCGTTGGCTTCCGTGACAGTTCTCACGGGTTAGAGTCCCAGATAGATGCATTGTGATGTCTTAAAATTCTCTCTTCACGTGCAATCCGAAAATTAACGAGGCATAGCGAGAGCGATTAACTAATCACTAGTTTAATCCAAGCATTATGCTTCTATTCATATACTCATGTACTCTCTTCGAAAAGCAAGGATTGGTCAACTGAGTAACAAGCAGTTCTCGTAGAAAAACGTCTGTTGAAATACCTTCATTTATATGACATATACTTCACAGTGGAAGCTTTAGTTTTATTTTACACACAGTGAATAAATGCATTGAAAGAAAATTAGCAGTGTGAATTTCTACTCGTGGGAGATTTTTCCTGAAGAGTGTTCGTTCCTCCACAGCGTTGAAAGGCAAAAATACCACGACAGACTTGTAAAATAGCAAAATAAAAATCATGACTCCTACTAGATCGACAAAATGATGTTCGCACTGGGACTCGAGCCCGTGAGATCCGGTACGGAAGCCAACAACGTTTACTGCTGCGCCATAGGACCCGACAATTTTCTTTACTCTGTAAATGTATCTCAACACTCATATAATATATATATAATAAATATTTCCAATATGTAATAAATACTAAATTACTGCATATATGTAGACATGTTCTCTCTCAGATTTATATTTCTATTTTATCCGCAAGTCCAACGATATCCATTTCTGGACGGACTATCCCGGGAGGCATTTGGGGCGTTTCGTGGTGCTACATTTTTCCGTGCGCTACGTGAAAAACTGAGCTGTAGGTTTTCACGGTTGTTAATCTAGCGAGAACAGAAGGTTCGGCATTGACATAGGTATGACTGGAATCCGTACACCTGTGGGTAATTGTCCGCACCCGTTTCAGAAATATAGGCAAAATGTTAAGCATGCAGTAAATTCGTTAAAACATGCGTAAAAATAATAAGGATTTACGAACAGGCTCTAACTAAATAAGTTAACGGCAGTAAATATTCAACATCGTTTCAAAACGTTTAAACGCAAAATGATTTTTTACCCATCTAAGAATATTTTGATTTGTTTCAAAGCTATGTATTTATTTCACGTCAATCGACATCAAGAGAGAAGAGATAACAAATATCCGTCGTCGTCAAGAACTCAAATAAAATCGGAATAAATCTAAAATCGATATTGACTTGAACCCAAGAGTATGTGATCACGAGAGTAAAATTCTTACCATTATACTACAGTGGTCGACGAAATTGTACACTTAATTGGTAAACTTCATCTTATCTTTTTTTAAGATTAAGTTTTCATTAGGGACTCGTTTGTAGTATATTCAATGAATTGCCAAGGGACTGGTCTAGATCCGAAATTAAAGATATGCCCTAGCTAACTAGTAAAATGGTAAAACTTTTTTCTTGGACTTTCAACTACAATCACGTGTTTATTTGGTGGATTGCATATTTTTAATTTACGGTGACAACATTATTTGCAATGTGTATTAAATTAACAGAGGTTACTTCACTTTTACGACACTTTAAGACTCATAGAATATTACAACGCGTTTAATTTTTAAAATATTCTAAAATACCACTTGGCTCACTTCACCTCCGTTGTACTTTTGTGCGTTATCTTACTCCCGAGTTTACTTACAAAAACCATTTCCAAGCTCACTTTTCTTATAACGACATCAATAATTGATTTTACTTATACCATATTAATTCTTCCAAATACGCACAGAGGTCGTTGCGTTATAAATACTAATGAAAATGCATGAAAATCGCAACGGCGTCGACCTGCGCCAGTCAAGTACACACTAATTTCTTAAAATATCATTGTTACATTGTATAGCTGGATCAGCTAGCTAAGCGCGAGCAGTCCAAGCACTTCGGATGACGTTGTCAAAATTATAGTTCACTACAACAAGTTTCTGTGGAATAAAATTAGTTTTTAATTTGCCATCAATTTGAATACAAATTTACTGCAGATATGTTTGATCCCGTTTATGTTCACTGGCATTTTACACACATAGTTTATTTTAAGTGCGACATCTGAAAATCATTTGTTATTGTCAAATGGAGTGTTAACTAAAAAAAAGTATACAAATACAATAATTGTAACCATATGTAAATATTTTAAATATAACCTTTTTAGAATTAATTGGTTCAGGTTAATAATCATTCGACAAAATGAAGGATGAATTTAAAAAAAGGTTCACTGCTACTAAACGGAAGAAAACACAAGATACTAAAATCAATAAAGATATTTTTTAATCATAACCGCTCCATATGGACTCTTATCGAGGTTAATTTACGTCAGAACCTTATCCACGAGAATCGATTCTTACTCAGATGCACAACTTCTCTTTTTCGAAGAAATTGGTGACTTAAGTACAGGAGAACGGGAGTAGTCGAAGGCTTATCGGTCTCACTATTCCTCGTTTTTAGGATCAAATAGGTGGAAGGGGACTTTAGACGTCACAGACATTTACGCCTTCAAAGACAAACCCTTAAATCTGTTGAAAAATCAATTATTGGAACTGTCAACTGAACTGCCAACGTTAACACCTAGACCACGGACCCGGCAAAGATATCCATACCAAAACAACACATGTAAATTTTCATTGGGAAATCACTTTAGGGTGTTCACTGATAATACTTGGTAAAAAAAGGCATTTTATTAAAAATATAAAATACTCATTTGTACTAATTCCACTTTTATTTAATGTTATCAGATGCGCTTTCGCTTACGACGAGCATTATCAACTGGAAATTATACAATAAATTAAGTTAAAACCCAATTTGATTGATATACAAATATCAGCTACAATAATACTGAATGATTCAGCGAAACCTGTATAGATTTACATATATTAACAATGTGTTAAATGTGATGCATTTTATTTTATTTAAATCACGTAGGTAAGGTAAGCATGTCACTTCGGTTAAAAACATATATTCGTAAAAAAAAAAAAAAACACTTAAATTATTTTTCTACTACGCTAGCATAATAATTATGCATTTTATAATGGCCATGGCATCCAGTTGAACAACGTGCAGAGGCTATAAGATCCACAAATAGTGACGCAGGCCAAGCGCCGAGCTCGATTATTATTGGCAAACAATCTCCGATTAAAAATGCGCGTGAAGGAATATAGCATTAAAAATAATACAACGATCTGGTTTTCAAACTTAGTATTGATTGGGTAGAAAACTGAATCCATACGGACGGCAATCAAGGGTTTTCCCGATGGACCGCGTGTAATCCCTCGCTAGTTCCTTAATTTAGAGTTGTACCTCATACAGAAAATGGTTCAACCATTAAAACCAGGGCTTTGGAGTCTTGTATATATATATACACACCATCATATCATCATTAGTCAGCCTAGCATGCAGTGGCAACATGCTATGGACTATTGTGGTTGATTAAATATGTTTACAAATCTGTAAGCTGTGAGATTTTTCCGACACTGGACATAGCCCCCGACTCAGCCCTAGTTAAAACACTCGCCTACCTGAAGGACGCGTAACAAATATTTCTACGCACCCAAGTCATATATAACAAGAATTTTTAGTTTATAATGATAAGCTAATATATATATATATTATTTAATATAATTTAAAGAACTACTTGAACAACAAATCAACCCTTTTTGGGTGATTTTTTTAATAGTTACAAAATAAAGCTGGTATTCTGGATTTGGGTTTTTTTTTGTTTTCACTAATATTTGCTTTTTTTACGTCAAATTCGGCTAGAAAAGATTTTATTTTATATTCCATTTTAACATAAAAATTACACTGCGAAGACGAAAAGCACGCTGCCAAGCAAACACAATTGCAGCTTGACCGGTCTATTTCTACATTGTGGCTGACTTGAAACGAACTCGAGGAGGTACGAATTACACTATGGCATGGACTTGAGCACTTATGAAAAAAAATCAATGTCCACCCACATTTTTCAACCAAAAAATGGCATGATTATTCTGATCGCAAAATATTCCCCTGCTTACAAAGAGTTTATTGCCATCAAAAGTTAACAGTGGACTTACGTGCATATGATGTTTATCGAATTGAATAGGTCACGCAAATAACCATCTTAGCTTGCAAAATACGTATCTATCTAAGTATTTGATCAATGCATATTTGAGTGAGACTTTCAGCGAAGTGAATTATAAGCAATACAGGTGTCTTCACACATTGATTATAATGAAAGAAAATGTATTGTTTTAGGCACGATCAAGACCGATTCCGATCAGCGAGTAAACATTTTCAGCTGATAAAATTGAGTAATGTTTTGCAATAAAAAAACGAAAAAGTGAACATGTTGATTTTTACGTACTAAGGAATAGAATCTAAGGTTTTTTTTTATTATTTTGTATGATTCTTAGCGAAGCGTCAGATGAATACCAAATGACGGCAATACGGTGTCGGGAAAGGTTTAGTACATATACCTAAAAATCATCCGAACCAATCGCTTTATTTTTATTTAATGGATCATGGCTAAAAACTACGATTAATTTAGTCTGCCGATGATTTCGAGTTATTGTCATGGAGACTGTTAGAATTAAAAAGAATATTTACTGACCGCAAATACTGATGAGCTAGGTTGTGTTTACAGGGAACAAAGCTTTTTGAAAAGTGTAACAAACGGCCTTATTTGTCTTCATATTTCATACAGCAGAGGGCTATAAATCTGCAAACGACCAAGCGCCGCTATACCATCTAATAATAGAGCCATTTCCAAAGACAAATAATCTGTAAAGCCCGGATGGAGTATGTAGAGAGCTTTCTTTCTTCGAAGCCGAGCTAAAAGCGTAAAATTTAGCAGAGCAAACACACTTAAAAACGAATAAATCTTTTCCGAGCAGACCGCTACTGGAATTGATTTACAATGACTGACGACAACGTACTCGACGGCACGATTGAAGTTCCGGGGTGCACGGGAATAATATATTTTTTAATAAACATTTTTCACGACTCGCACTCATACATAGTTAGATAAAATCGAATTAATGCGGTGTTTCTGAACCGGTTTCATATCAATTGCGTCCAAATTCTCAAAAAAAGCGTCGTGGAATATTCTAAGTTAGTTTACATTAAAAATGAACTTCCCCAAAGTTACCGCCGAATCCATCGAACGTATTTGTGTTGTTTTGTTAATTATATATAACTTTTTTTAATCCATGTCTGCTACCAATATAGAGCACGTGGCTTCCTAATGGAGGTATCTCAACAAAACTTTTTCTACGAGAACTGTTTGTTACTCAGTCGATCAAACTCTCTTTTTTTCAAGAGAGTAAATAGGGATAGAAGGATAAGGGCAGGGCATTGTAATTTTTCTCACTACTTATCCTTCGTTCTAGGATATAATATATAATAAACCAAACTATCTATCAAAAAATATATTCCACAAAGCTTGCGGAATATGTTCTATATTGCTTTTTCATTAGATCTTTATGTATTTTTTTTTTATTTAATTATTATTTTTTACAGGTTAATTAATAAAACACTAAAAAATATTGTCATTATTAGAGTGTGCGAAATATACCTAGCAGCAACTTAACTTTTCAATATTCGATAATAAGTCTCCATAACGAAAACAAAACAAATGCTCGTACACACTACACCATTTTCCACAGACAAAGGGCGCCTTGAGCCATGCATCGATGGCTCAAGTGGCCGATAAGGGTCTCGGGTAGCAGTCCTGTGACACAGAGTTCCCTGCACGGCCATGGCAGATAACCCAATCAGCATTTAAGTAGGAAGATAAAGTGGAAGAATCACATTGTGTTCGATAAGCATCCCCCTCGCGCGGCAATACAATCTCATGCACGCAATATAAAGGAGAAGGCTTCAAAAGCTATGTATTATTTTGGGTGTCGTATATTCCGCCCCGGGCGAATCGAATCGCCTATTGACAAGTTGACCAGTTGCACCAAGACAAATTTTGCACACTTTCGCAAAGCGAAGATACATAATTTCTTTTAAATCGAATAATGGTGTTAAATTGACAATTTAAAAAATAAATCAATAATTATTAAGCAAAAAAATGCTATATTATATCAATTTTATATGTGGCATATATTTTTTTAATAGATAGTTTGCTTTATAATATCATGTCTTCCCACTAGGGCTTGTAACTCTTTGGTTTTAAAAACCGGTTTTTTACCATATTTATGACATTCGAAAACCGGTTTTTTAACTTCGTAACCAGTTGTGCCAAATTTTCCATAAACGAGTCTATAAACAAAAGGACAGAAAATTTGCCATATGCCCATATGCCCCACATCATTACCCAGAGAAAGGGTATTTTCGATATCAGGAAATCGGGGAACGTTCAGTGGACGCTTTGTGTTTTCTTAAATCATATTTTCTGTAGATTAACACCAAATAATTTCTTGTTGTGTATTATTATGTATATAAATAAACAACATAAAAAATGAGCTTTATCTCGCTATATTAATTGAATTATGCATTTTTTGTAAAACTTCGAAATCCGGATAAAACCGGTTTTCTAGCAATGTTGACATTCGAAAACAAGTTTTTTCAAAAGTCGGTTTTTGTATAAGCCCTACTTCCCATTAAGAATAAGAAGTGAAAAATATTCAATTAATTAATTTAATATTATTAACCAATTTCTTAGTGAAATAACATTAAAGTATTTATAATATATAGCGAAAAAACCAATATAAATAAAATATGAACTCATGTCGGAAGGTCGCATATATTTCTGTAATCATATCGAGATATTTATAAAAATACGTACATTACTTTATTAATTAATCAAATCGTCGAATTAAGTATTTATAATGCGTCGAAATGCCGCACGTGAGGTTCCCTCACCCCACTCAATGTCCCCCCAACGATATACCAATACGAATAAAATTTCGATAATACAATGACGTCTTCGTAAATATAAAGAATAAATAAATAATTACATATACACTATGTATTTTCAATAGAAGATTTATTAATTTTGAAAATGCTCACTCGCTGTTTGAAATCGGCCCTGATCATAATTATATTATATCATACAATTGTCTAATAAGTAGGATCTACAAGTTGTGATTTATTTGTACAAAAGCTTCCAACTCAGAATCGACAGTTAACATTCATGTTTTACTACCGAATATAAGATGTTTTTAAGAGATAAACACATATATGGGTATACATATATGTGCGACACTAAAAGCTTTTACTCGGCAGCGTATCAACTCTGAACTTTACATAAACGTGTTATGGCGTCCAAGTATTATGTATTATAACTTGGTAAGCGAGTAATAAAGTAACTTATAAGAAGTAAAACATAGAAAAGTATTTGCTATTTTTAACCTTATTACAATGGAGTTTTACCGAGTAAATGCCAATAAACAAATGCTAACGTTTTAAAGAAATGTTCTTTAAAAATAATAACTTGAATGGCAGAACAATAATATTTTTAAGATAATTTTATTAGTTTTAATATGTTTTCATAAACAACATAAATACAAAACTAATGTCTAGCAAACCGAGAATTTTTTGAGACGAGTAAATTTTACGAGAAACACTTTTAATATATGTAATATAAATTAGAATGTTAGAATAAATAACAGTATGTATTGTGTATCTCTTCTAAACCAATATACATATATATATATAGTTGAGTAAATGCAGCTTTAAAAATAGTTCATACGCTGAAATAGCTATCAACCATTTTTTTTAAATGTAGAACTAAATACTTTGATATATTTTTTTTACTTTATTACAATCTATCAAGTAAATTTCAATTCAATCAACGAGACATTTTTGTGTCTCGCATCCCAGGACTTCGGAATCTTAAGATACATTTTAGATTGGTATCAAAAAAATCAAAAAGTGCCCCATTCCATGTTGTCTTTGTATTCCATACAGAACAAAATTTGTTAGTTTGTAAAAAAAAATGTATAACTAGTTAACGCTTGAGTATGGAGTTGTCAGAGATGTTATTGTTATTATTGACTCTGAAATATCACCAAAAAAATGTTGAATCTACAATACCAATCGATGTAATTGTAGACAGCCAGGGAAACCAAACAAATAATAGCGGCGGATACTCATGCAGTGTAATACAGCCCGCTCGAGTTTACACAGTCCGGGCGTTCAGAAAAGGACAGTACCGCATTTTCCGCAGCATTCGCCGATTAATTATGCACGGAGCCCGCCTCGCTTACCTCGACGTGCTGTTGCGTCCTGAGTGAAATTGCGCAACGCGACAAAAGGCGATAGTTTACGAACGTGAAGAGAACTCTTGTATAGTTGATACTTGATACACGCGTAATAGACATTTTTTCTTCGTTGAAATAAAATAGATCCACCACGCACAAGCGGAGCTATTCTTAAATGTATAAGAATCTAGACTCTAATTAAGGAGTCCCTAATACTCACCTTGATTTTTGTGGTTAGGGCATAGAATCCCAGACCCTTTTTGTAATGTCGGGATGCGGGATTTAAAATTCAACATAAAATCGTGTAGAAATTCGGGATTGAGAATTTTTTGCGCGACGGTTTTGAAATTCTGGGAAAAGACGCGAGACTTTTTTTTAGATCTTCCAAGATTTCCAATTTCAAAAACCAAGGAATTTACCGACTATTTTTTTGCTACCGCGCAACTTTTTAAAAATTGTAAAAATATGTCGATATCGTTAAGGAGAAATCTTGGAAAATTGGGAATGCTTATAACGAACTATTATATACACACAAAGTTTTTCTTACTTTCCTTTCTCAAGCAACGTAAGCAAAAACAAGATAAGTAACAAAGTGGTTTAGTAATACGGATGCAAAAACATAATTAAACAGAAGCTATAAGAACAAAGTTTTTAATGTTATCGCAGGTTTAGGTAGGCATGGAAGTTGTATCCTCCCTTGCAGCCGTGACGTTACGCGACTTTCCACCCTTGTAATTATAAAGGTATTTGTAATTTAAGAAAAAAAAACATTTACACGACTCGGACTAAACATATTCACTATCTTCTTCAACACTCGAGATAATAATTAATGATTATTTTTCATTACTTTTAAGGTGCGCAATTTTTAGTAGGACGGCATTATATAAAAACAAAAATTAAAACACTTCTTTGTACTAATTCAACATTTTTTAAATAAATTTTAGGATCGGTTTCAGTTTAACATGATGCTCATGATTAGTAGTACTAAAGGTTTTTTATGTTTGAATGTTTTGTGTAAGCAAAAAATAACTAATATGAAATATTGTATTAAATAGATAAGGCAATCTAAAAATACACGTTTTAATTTTAAGCCGAGTATTAGGATATATTGGAATTAGAAAACGAGTTTTTTCAAAAGTCGGTTTTTGTATAAGCCCTAGGAGGAAGGGTGAGACAGTGCCGAAAAGTATCACCGATAAACCGGACAATTATGCTATTCTTCGTTCTATTTTTTTTTTTAAATATTTTGTTAAATGATTCAATAAAAATTAACTATCGAATTTAAAAACAAATTTATATGTAAAATATGGTAAAGCCCTGAACGGCAGCATTGAAGCACTAAGCATTAACCAATGCGCCACAACGGTCTGCAATTTATCAATAGATAATAACTTTGAATTCATTCAAAATCTTAGCATAATTTGAGAACCTAGAGCCACAGGTTTCTCATCTCTGATACAACCAATTAAGAAAATATATTATAAACATACACCTTCGGAGTAAACTTTACCAGTACATATTTGCAATAAATAAACAAAAACGTCTCGTGTACTTCAACTATGGAAATTGCTAATGTTTGGTATTGAAGGTTGTGTATGTATGTTGTACGTTCAAATAACTCGTGAAAATTCAAATTGCATCAATGCAAATGTTATTTCAAACACTGACCAGATATTGCAGTTGAGTAATTGATTGTGTTTGATTAACATCCTATGATGTGAAAATTCCTTAAGCATAAAACATCCAACTCGCATATTGCGAAACGAGGAAATTCAAATATGCCAAGGCGATGCGATGCTACTTAGTACTTACTATCGCCATACGGGTACGAACCGCTAAAGATTAATTAATGATATAAAATAGATACGACCTATGCAAAATTTGATAGTTATGCACTAACCGAACTCGTTTAATAATTTTAAAAAAGTAACACGAAATATATGATATTTATTATTAGAAATAATCGTATTTTTTTACGCCATGTTCTTTCAGAATTTCTAATGCTTTTTGTTTTATGCGAAGGGACCATCTGTCGACAAATCGACACTCTTCTTAAATTAGAAATACCATCATTTATATCATAAGGAGTGTCTCATTACTAATTCCGTAGTTTTCCCCTTTCGCAAGGGGAAGGAAATATAAATCGTGAAACACGTTTTGGATTTTCTCTACCGTGCGTATAGAGAGAGATACATGCATAAATGCGATCGTCGAAAAGCTTCTCTACGCAGCACTGTTTCTTATAAGCTTATCAAAATACGACAATAAATTGGTGAAAAAAGAATCCGACAGGTTGACTTTTAGAGATTCCTTATAAATACCAAATCACACACAACTTATTAAATATAAACCGATTTGCTTATATCGCTTCACTTCAACAGCATTATTCAAAAAAAAAAACAAATAAAATGTCAAAACATTTAAAAATAATTTACCAAAACGACAGTACTCTAGTCTAGAAGTGACGAGATCGACAGGCAGGAGAGATGGATCAAACGCATGGAGAAAAAAACAGGGCTAGATGGGAAGATCTGGTTTTCGGGAAGACGGCGTTTGGGGGTAGACGTTGATGGATAGAATTTGACGTTAATGGAAACAAAATCAGTGTACAAAATGTAGATATCTTTGGGGTTGTTGTATATTTTTAAGATAATAAACTCCCACATTCATCATGGCTGATCTTATTATTTACTTGAAAAGTTTAACATCGATAAGGCCATGAGAGACATATTACGTTAATCTGATTAGTGCACTGGTTGGGCCAGGGGTCGGCAAACTTTCAAATGAGAAGAGCCAAGTCTTCAAGGAAGCAGGATAGATAAAAAAACGCGGTGTGCCTACCCTTGGGCTAGGTAGATGGACTTTTTTTTACCTATTATGGATTTTTCAATTTATTTTTCTTGCGTAAATTAATGCAACTTACAAGTATGTTATCTTTTTACTTCTTATATATTAATTTATATCGTTGTAAAATATATGGAAAATTGGCGTCTACCGTATTTGCCCTATGTTGGTGTCTTCAAATACATAAGATAAGTTTCTACCTACCCAATAAAAGGGACATATTCATAATATTATGAGATGACACGGCACGGTGGCGTTGGGTGCGGCGCACGTACAAAACTTTCCTACGGTCAATAATTAAATTAGCGGGTGATATTTGAACCGGTTCACACTTAACTGACTTGAATTATTGTTCTTGTTGATCTAGTAATGGAAATGGGCCTTTGGAATACTTGGACGAACATTCGCAAAGGGAAATCGGTGAGAGAAAATCATTTTACTTTATCCTATACGGCATGCTGTTAAAATAACTAGACCAAAACTTATCATAAACTGACGTTTCAATTTTGTTTTACTGCCAATTAATTACCCGCGGCTTCCTGTGCAATCGAAACACAGCAAATTTCAAAGTTCTACAGATTGTATTTGTTTATGTGATCACTTCCCCAGCTAATTAAAAGTCATTAAAATCGAACCGTTAGTAAAATAAATCCATACCGCCAATCAATAACTGTTAACTTAGTGTTAAATAAATTTATTTCTTATATATTCACGAAACACCTATTTACCAGGCGCCAGTTAAATTTCACCTGATACCGAAAGGCGAAACCTGGGTCGCTAGTAACTAAACGTGAGGGAGTGTACAAAATTTGAACGATTCCTAATGGAGTTTATCCTAATGGAGTTTATTTCTACAGAAGTGGTCAACCTCTTTTTTTAAAAGATAGTAGGAATATAAGAATAGTGCTAAGACAGGACTAGTGGTTAATAAATAGCTCTCGCTACGCCGTTTTTAGAATATGGTGGGGGGAGGGGGGGATTTAATTAATACACCACAAACATCCATGCATTCGAAAAAATCAATTTATAAAACTGTTCGTCGCGGGATTCGAACCCGTGGCCTTCTTAACCGAAGCCAACGACGTTGACCACTCGCCCACGCGGCGGCTAGATTTTATACACAACAAAAACCACTTATTATTAGTTTTACAAAGTAAAGCTTTTTTAAAGAAAGTTCATTATATTTCTCATTTCATTTAGAACAATAAAAAGTTCGAAGAGTTTTTTTATTAGTTACCGTTTTAGCATCAGGCATAGGAATGCTAAAAAGCAAATCTGACGAAACTTTTACGTAAGTAAGCACAATAAAATATATTTTAGTCGCAGGAAAGGCCTTTGCAGAGTTCCCTACGCTCAGCCGTGCACTTATTATTAGATAGGGAAGAGGGAAAACTTCCGTTGGTATGGGATGGAGGTTGAGACATATTGAATAGGGATGAAGGAATGAAGCCATACCTACCCCCGAGCGCCAGACGGAATGCTTGTCGACCGTGTTCGACATAATAATGATCAATTCACAGCAGACTCTACTATCAGTCTTATTGTATATACTATTAAGTAATTGTGAGTTAACTTCTAGGCATATTTCCTTTGCAGGTTTTGTTGATTGTGTCCGAGGGAATGTATTGTGGGTCGATTTTTCTAATGTTATGCTATATTAAATTATACGAAGAAACTATTTTCGATGAAGTTCACTATCAACTTCAAACGAATGCAACTCAATTAAATCACTTTGAATACAAAATATTATGATAACTTTTCTATTCGACTGATTGTGTTTAAAAATTTTACACGTGTTTGAATTATCTTCAGATTAACTATCGCAAGGTTATTTATTAATAAAGTTATTAATTACAGAATAGAATTTAAGGTTTTTTCGCATTTTACTGGATGCAAGGAGGGCCGAGATACATAATGTAAAGATACTTCCTTTAGTATCCGTTGACAATGCTCGTCATGAGCGAAACCGGTCCTGATCGTGATAGATAAAAGTGGAGATGAATTACAACGGAATATTGTGTTTTTTCTTAACACAATACTTTGTGGATATTTGTATATATATTGGAGACAACAATAGCATCAAAGACCCTTCGTTAGCACGGTAAAAACCAATTTGGATTGGCAAAGCTATTGTATACAAATATTTACTTAAACCGTTAACAAGATATATTTATTTTACTTTTAGAATTTCTGGCTTATCAATAAATAGGTTTGTAATTTATTTTTCAAAAAAAAAAAAATATATATATATTAAGCGCCATTATATAATCATTATTGCCGAAGCAGCTTTTAATATTGTTATTTATTTACATAAAAAAAGTTTCGTATTTTTTATCACAAGTATTCGATTTCTTTCAAAGAATTAAAACTGTATGCAGGCAACATAATTCAATAAATTCATTTAGAAACGATAAAAATTCGTCTCACAGATTACCGCTTCAAGCGAAGCTGACAATATGTTCACTTTTCCGGGGCTTGAAAGGTATTCGGCGTGAGAAAATTGACGCTTGACCCAACACGCTAGTACGAGACACCCCTTCTGTCAGTGCGCGCAGTATGAATGGCCCGACAATGGAAAGTGGGACAGGGCGAGGGTAGGTGCATTTTACACGGCTTTTTGCCCGGCGGGGTGGACTCAGCCCCCTGACCTACCCGCTCCACTCACTCACTCGATATTATTTTGAAAGTTTTCAGCGGCTACGTAACACCTTGCAAGTAGTACTGACCTGAAACAAAAGAGAAAAAGGACTGTTAGTTGCTGTGAATGAATTATACGATCGTTAACAAGAATATAAATGTACAAGGGAAATAATCTATTAACGCGATGTTACTTATATTTACAAAAATAAACACATATGTATGATTTTGATGACAATTCTAATCTTTATATTAGTATTTAAATACAATGTATATATTTTCGGAGATATGAAGTTGACGCTCACACAGGAAAGTGGAAACACTCGACAAGATGTTTTGTTCGAATGAGACTTAGTATGCGTTGCCGAACTTCTTTTGTACAATTTCAATGTTTTCAATGAAGCGATAAATCAACTGTACCATAATACAATAGATCAGTAAGTAATGATTAAAACAAACACGTACATTGATATTACTTGTAATTTATTTTTGTGCGTGTTTCATTTATTGTGAGAAATTTCTACTTTTGTTCACGATGTTATACCCCAAGAATAAATCCACACTAATAAAATTCATAAAGACCAATAACAATTTGAATGAACTCGGCTTAAAACAGGTAGGAAGAATTAAATAAAAACCATGGCTCACATGTTACGAAAACGTTTATGTAGGAATTTAAAATCAACAAAGTTTAATCACATACAATATTTAACAGATAAAATTTTGAATTAATACAAAACACAATAACTATTAAAGGACCTAGCTTGCTCACACGATTTTATAAAAGTTAGGAAAATTGATGCTAAACTCCGCGCGGAAAACAAAATGAATTTTAATTTTCGTCGAAATGGAAAAATATCAGTTCTATCATCTCGGACGAAAAACCACAAAAGAATAAGCTACAAGTGAATTTACAACTAAGGGTTGCCGGAAGCAAGTTCCAGGACCGGGAAGTGTCTCCCACACACGTTGTGTTCAGTTCGTGTCCCAAAAAGCAAGAAAGAAAGAAACAAAAATCGCATCGGGTATCGAAAAACAATGTTGCCATTTAAGGCCATAAACGATAAAACAATTGATATTACGGGTTACATGATAACAAAATTTGAACACAATTAATTTAGCTACAAATTTTAAATGTCTACCAGTTTTCATCACAAAAGTGGTAGTAGGAGCGGGTGACTATAAATCATACCGTGTCAACATGTTAAATATATTAAATGAATGTAAGAAGTGAAACGACAATGCCGCTAGCTACGTACGAGCTGCAAATACCCAACGAAGAATAAAATTCTATCACAATAAATACTAAGTTATACTGGTATTATGTTTTTACATACAGTGTCAAAAACGTAGAGTAAGAAAATTGTTAACATTACATGAGGGAAGTAATTTACAAGATGTGCACTGGATGCAATTCGACGTCGGTGAATAGCCATGAACATTTTCTCGCCTGATATACAGTCTACGCCACCAGGGGGCCGATGCCAAGAGTGCATGCAGCTAGAGACCGAGTTGTTTACTGTTAAGTGCTAGGGGATTTCGCGTTACGGAGGGCGAATCCCTGTGCGGCGTCTGCATATGAGAGGCTACACAAAACAAGGCTTTTTGCTAAACTACCCTTAGCGGAATATTATAATATATCCAGCCTGTTAACCCGCGCAGTGATCACTGAAGAGACGTTAAAAATTGGTTTCAACCTCACATTGGATTCAAGTCCAATATAACATAATATTGAAAAATAATCAGCAAACGAGCTTAAGCGACACAATTAGGTAAATTGTGTGTTAAGCCAATAATTGCTGAATATCACCTACGGCATCAGTGAAAATTTTTTTAGAACGTTATCTCATTTGCCTAATCTTTTTTAGGGCCTGTGTTTAGTGTTTAGTGTTAGTTTAGTGTTTTGACATGTTATCGTTTGTTCCACGTGGACCCCGGTTGAAAAACGCTGATCTAGATAACTGAAAGTAGTCAGTAAAATATCAAGATAGGCATTATATGAAAACATTTCATATTGCATACCGGAATAGCAATCTATTTTTAATTAGAAGTCGCGATAAAAATAGTTTCAAATAATACATTTCCACCGAATGACGAAAATATAAAAACACTTCGAAAGTATTTATACAGTAAAACAGTATGCATCGCTATTTTTACCCTACTCGACAAGCGTGTGTTAATGGATTGTTAATAATCAGGTAATTGAGAATTACTTACTAGTACTTTTATTAACGTAAAAAAATCACTGTTACTATATTACATATGTCTGGTGTAGGGAATCCAATCCCGGGATACCGTACAGTTTTCGATACATTTCAATCCCGGAAATAGAAGACATGATCCCGAAACTTTCGGTATTGGTTTTCTTATAAAATAGAATCGTCTTGGCTTTGTAAAATAAAACGCACCCAATTGATTGTCGAATCCTCAAATATAACAAACAATGTTTCATTGTTCAATGTTTTACAAAGCACAATTAAGATAACATATTCGAAAATAAACTCTGCAGACGAAAGTTATAAAATGAAATACTAGAAGTCACTAATGGTAATAAATTACGTTTTAATGAATCTCAAAAATGTTTAATTCTAAAGCATATTATAGATTACTGTAAGTGGACGCTTTTGGCGATAAGAAGTTTTGTTATCAGTATGAAATGTTTCTTGTTTCTTTCTCATATTGCAATGTTGATTAATTTTTTATTTGTTTTAATGCCATTTCGGCTTTGCTTTACGTTTTATGCGTTGTTATGTTTATTATTATCTGTCAAAACCAGTGTGTAGATAACTTGAGTGGTGTTTCTATTGTTCTAAATATGTATGTATAAAACTTTTTTAAAAATAAAATTTCTGGCTGAGGTGGTAAAACAATAATAGAGTAACTCTTTAAAATTAGACTAAAAAAAATCACTTCTTTTGGCTCCTATATAATAAATACCAGTGCCAAAAATATATTTCATTATTTCTACGGTCGCATTCCCAAGATACTATAATAAAGAATATAATATAGAATAAGTTGTATTATTAATTTTTGACCAATATTATAAATTTCATTTATAAAAATTAAATGTGTAGCACTATAAAAAAAAAACCCGATTTCGGGACTAGTCCCGGGATCCCGGGATCATAAAATTGTAATCCCAAAATCCCGGGATCGACATTTTGGCTCGGGATTGGATTCCCTAGTCTGGTGGAACCAAATACTTTGCATATAATGTATACATGTTTTTCTTTTAAATATCTAAGAAACCATAAAACTATTTTCGAATAATGCTTCAATTTGTATATTTTATTTGTATATTTTCGGATGCTTCTATTTTTAAACAATAAATAAATATATTTAAGGCATTCTCTAATTAAGTCTAGTTAAAGCCATCAGACTGAATTAATAGATATAAATTAATAAGCCGTTAAGTTAAATTAACCGGCAAGATTGGTTTAATCTATATTCTTGTGCAGATTCTGAGCGACAAGTCAATTCGTTGACAAGTTGGTCTGTTTTCGTACGTGGCTTTATTGGTGCGGAAATAAATAAATACATATTTATAAAATTGAGTCGTTGCCATATTGGAAAGTAACATTTGGTAAGTAATATTTAATCGTATTACAATGAAATGTGTATTCATCGATGTATATAGCAAAAACACGATGCCATCATCCATTTCCTCACAAAACACGGTGGAAAAATAATCAACTACACACATTTACATCAGTGCTTCCCAGTTCTGCAGGTTTTCTGCGGGGTTTAATGTAAAATATTATTTGACGTTATTTCAAATTAAAAATATATTTTTAACATTTTTTAAAGTTGAAAAACTTACGAAAAAATGAGAAGTATTTAAAATGTAAATACTTATTTTATATACACGGTTTTCCGTGTACGGTTTTATCAGTGTACGGTTTCTTCCTGTTCGCTTATTTCATGTCGTGTTCGATCATAGAAAACATATATAAAAATCGTATAGGAAGTAACCCCTCACTCTACAGTACAGTGGAAACCCCAATTACACTACCCCGAATTACGCGCTAGCTTGAAATATTCGCCGCAAATCCCCCAATTGCACGGTTGCATTCCATTGCTGTTACAAAGAGACGGTCGTCTGTGCCGCGCATACAGTCAAATGTTTGCTAGCGTATGTGTATTCACCACGTGCCAGGCTATACACGCATAGCTGGGCGTCTATCTGTGTGCGGGATATTTACTACTACAAAAAATAAATACTTTTTTTTGCAAAAATAAGGGAAATCTTAGTTTCGCGTTTTCCGCGAAAAAAAACCAAATCCCTAATTTTGTATGAGATTCACACCCCCAATTACACGGTCCCGACTATAGTGTAAATGGGGCTTTTACTGTACTTACAACATAGTAGAATTGTGAATACCCCATTACTCATTTATCCCAGATATTATCACGATTTACGCAGACGAATGCAACCATTATTGTCATGCAAAATTGCTCAATTAGGCAGATCTGTGCGAAACAACGCCCAAATTAAAACATTGTCGAGTGGCTAAACCAACAACAAAGAGCCGAAGCGGTATCGAAAGGGGGCGGACTAGATGCGCTCGGGAATCGGTTGCTCAAGGGCGACGGAAGGGGGAGCGGCAATCGTCAACCTCCGCGGAAAGTGGGTCACGAGAAGTGGGTCAGAGAGTGCCAGCCGAAAGGCCCCGGAGGTTCGCGAGGCACATCGAATTCATATCGCTCAAATCTTCTTAATATCACGACGCGCGGTGTGCAACACGGCCCCGCAGGGCCGAAGGGATGATGTTAATGCGGCGGTGGAACGTAGTACGTGAGGGATATTAATTTCGTAAAACTTCCACTTGCAATAACATACAGGGAGGTATATTTCAACTACGCACTACGGATACAAGCTTTACTTCGCTACATGACGGTTTGAAAGATTTAGGTCGTAAACAGCATTAACACTCCCCTCCGCCCCCGCCAACACATGTAATCAATAAAGATACTTTTGCTAACTTCCTACAGCTGATCAACGCTATTTTTTTTCCACACTCTTAACCACTCTAAAGCTAACGGCCCACCGCTGTGTCGCATATCTACTAACCGCACATGCCACCTACCAGTGCGTTGTCATTATTACGAGGTCAATAAATATTTTTTAGATTTTGCATCATTGAAAAAGGGTCCGACATCTCTTAAGGACTCACAAAATAAATATTAAGTTTTCCTATATTAGTTTTTAGAATATTGCTAGCTTACAGGACAAAAAAACGTTATTTTTGTCTAGCTGTTAACAGGTTAATTGATTATTATTTAATTATCAAGAGATTTTGTCGTCTTCATTATATACGAAAAAAAACGAACCGTTTGGTTGGAAGAAGCGCGACGCGTGAAGGCAAGTAACACAACAAGCGAAATAACCAATTCATTGTGTTGTCATTCAACATGTTTAAGTTTCAGTATCGAATTCATATCTCTAAATATTTGTTTGAAAAATTCTGGAACTAATCAACTAAATTACGAAAAGATCTTCACCACACAAATACACAAGCATCGCACGCATATTGATAAAGCTGCAACATAATTAGTTGACCTAAGCCCGAGGCCAAGGCACAATATCTACTAGCTGTAAGTGGGTAAAGTTCAGTAGGTCAAGCCGCTCGTAGAAGGAACAATCCCAAATTTTGCGTACGGACATATTTATAGCGTGCAATACGCATTTTCGCAATATTTCAAAGAAAACCCATCGAGGATGGCAAAAGCGCTGTGCGCTCTGAACATAAAACCGAGCTCGCATTTCACTGGCGGAAATTTATGCCGTCCCACGCGCCTTCTTCGTCCTTTGTTAACTTTTTATCTGTTTCGTATTTCAATGCACATAATATATTATCATTTAGCCAAAAAGTAATGCTGCGTATAACGAAACATATTTACTAATAATGTAATGTAACATCTGATCGGGTAATTTCTTTCATTTTACAATTTAAATTCAAGTTTGTCTACCCAATCGTTCTTTAAAATATAATGAACATAACAAATTGAACATATGTTGTTAAAAAATCATTAATTACGGGTTTGATGGTTTGTTAAATGAGTTTTACGCAAAATTAAATTGTTAATTCAATAAATTGAGTGTACAAAAATAAAAAAATAAAAAGTAACAAAATCAAGAAATAAGCTTAAAATTCACGCTGGTAAACAGCCGTTAACAGATGCGACGTACTTTGGATTCCAAAAAAAAAAAAATATTATAACAAAAAACATAAAACAACCAATCGTCATTGTTATGAAACCAAATGTGCGCAGCAATTTCACTTCCCAAAATATATTTGTTACAAAAGTGTTAATCCTCTGTTGAAGTGACAATTGTAAGTGCGGATTCGAACGACCTATGTATATTTACGAAAATGTGTTTTGTAATAGGCTGGCAGGTCGCAAAGGTTGGCCGCCCACGTCGCGGAGCTCTCTGGTGGCGTTGTTGCCACACAGGGCCGCCGTCTACTCGTGAGCTGCGGCCTGATTCGCCAGCGTGGGTTTACCTTGTCATATAAGATGAGCAGCGAAAGCCCTTCAAATCAAACAAATTGCAAGTCTTGTCAAGCAGGGCTATAAACCGAGCGTGGCCAATACGGCAAATTTAATAATTAACGTGTATTAAAAAAAACACAAAAAAGTAAATCAGTAAAATAAATTTATTAAAATTCGTTATTAAATTATCAAAAAAATATAAATATATGTAGTCGGATGCAACACGTTCAATTTTTAAATATGTTCTTAGATAAAGAGTATTGAAAACGCGTTCTACTTATCTGTAATAGTATACATAGAATATCAACGGTAATTAAAATTAAAACGACTCCTCATTTTTACTATATTTTTAACAGTGTTAAACAATGTTTAGATTTTTATCAACTTGGACGATACTGGAGTAATTAGCATTAACTTGTTAAAACTATATTATATGTATAAATTATGTTAGAAAATATAAGCGAACAAAATCCGACTAACCGTAGGTGACGTGATGTTGAAATTGCCATCGACTTTTTCCAAACATTTGAAATTGACAATTATCATCCATACTTATACTGTAATCATATAATGTTTATAAATCAGCGTTGTGCTATTTTATAACTGTTAAAACGGGTACTTCCATTGCCAACATGGCCAATGTGCTACGTGGAACCCTAAAAACCCATGTGTACAGACAGACAAACAATATATAATAATGTTACTAAAGGCAACATACAACTGTAAGAAAAAGCCGGACAAAACAAACATTATTTTCTGAACAAATAAATAACTTCATACCTACGCCTGCCTATTCAAAGAGAGGCAGATTGTGTTTCGAGTGCGTTCTTTGAAAGGTATTTCGTATCGGCGATTCGTAAGCTGATGACAAAACGGCGTAATAAATAAAATAATGTTTGTAAGCGTTCTTTTATTTTTAATACATACACGTTTTTCAATTTCGGAAAGTGCAATCGATAATGAAATGTATTTGCGACAAACTTCAATAGTCATTATCTATTTATTGTAATGGACACGTTAACAAAATAATCATTGTCGTGAATACGTTTTTATGATCGAAACGTAAACGGTTAAAATAACAAAACTGGTCATATAAAATGCAGACAAGTAGAATTTTAAAATTGAAACGTTTATTATTTTCTTGTACCCATGTCCGCTTCCAATGGCTAATAATGGAAAATCTCAACATAAGTTTTTCAACCTCTCTTTTTCGAATATAAGAGATATAATGAATAGGACGGCACTAGCGGTTAGTCAATAACTCTCGCTATACCCAGTTATTTTAGTATTGAAATGGTGGGGAGTTAGACATCAAAAACAGCCATACCATCGAACAGAAATCGATTGATCGATTGAAAAAATGTTGTTCGTACTGCGATTCGAACCCGTGAGGTTCAGCATGGAAGCCAACGATATTGACCACTGTGCCATGGACCCGGCATTCACACTTAGTTTTTCCAAGCATATCTATGTTGGTTGTACTGGTACAGTTTGTTGTCAGGAGCAACTTTGAAAGTCGACCCGAGTCAAGTGAATTTTATAATTACATCACACAGACACACATGTGTAAATAATATGGGAGATGAGATCCGTCACGATAGAATCATTTATAAAAAAATCATGGAAGAATGTGATGAATCCATTTATATAAAAGATTGGCTAATATAAAAATATTTCGATTAGATAACATACTTACAGACAGGACAGTATAAATGAGACTGTAGAATTTATTCAATATGATCATAACAGAAAACCATAAATTTGGTAAGGAACAATTTTCAAAAAAAATATTGTTAACAAGATAGAGCAATTTTTAATTAGCTTCTGTTAATATTTCCAAGAATCGCATACACAATATGAAACGTATGTCTGAATCACTGCGACTTATTCAAACACTTGCATATTTTTAAAAGTGACAAGTGACATATGTACATAAAATTATTAAAATATTCACTGCATTAAGGAAATTAAAAACGCGCTCATTTTAAAAGATCTAAACTTAGCGTCGTTTTTGTTGACTTTGCAGAATACGATCATTAGACATATCCGCTCCCAATGTGAAAGATATGGACACCTAATGGAGATAATCTCAGCGGAAGTTTTTTAGGCAAAGATAACTTGCTACTTGACCGTTTAACCTTTTTTTTATAAGAGAGAAAAGGCTATATGCACAAGATAAATCGTAACAATTATTAAGCTAATCGCTGTCGCTTTGCCACGTTTTTAGGAGTGGATGAATATAGAATATATTACTTTTTATATGTGAAATAGATTATACATTTTATCACGCAAGAAAAGCGCACATTACAACGTATATATTTTAAATATTTTTTTTCATTTTCAATAATTTAAGAATAGCATACAATATTTCAATAACAATAACGACAGTATCGTTAGTATGTACATAAAATGTATGTACCAAGTTTCTTTGGAAACTTGCTGAATAATATGTACCATTATGTAAATAAAATATAGCATGATATAATTGAAAAAAAAGCAACTAAAAAATAATGAAAACGAAATATTTTTTTCAGTAACCTTAAAAAAATATGTACCACTGTTGCCGGCTGCGTGGTCGTGTGTCAACGTCGTTGACTTAGAAAACGGAAGCCACGGGTTCGAATCCCAGTACGGACAGTTCTAATAGATCGATTTAAGGATTCCTGTCCAAAGGCGTGGATGTTTGTGATTTCTTGAATTCTCTACCACTCGTCCTATCCTAAAACTGTCGTAGCGAGAATGGTTATCTGACAACTAGTCATGTTGTAGTCCTATCATTTTATCCCTACTCTGTTTGAAAGAGAGGTTGAGCGACCGAGTAACAAACAGTTATCGTATAAAAAAAATGTTGAAATCCCCCCATTTTGAAGCCATATGATCTACATTGGGAGCAGACATGGATAAAAAATATATATGCCGTTGTGACCGTAAAAATTAAAAAATATTAAATAATATAAATAAAATTAAAAAATATGCAAAAAAAATCGTTTTATTAATACAAAAGGAATTGTACCCACAAAGGTTTCACTCGTTAATGGCTCGAGGTATTGCTGTAAGCCGCGAGACGATCACTAGAGTGTGTACTCTTCTTCTTCGTTCGCAACAACAATAATGTATTATATTAGCTATTACTGGTGCTGCACGCTATTCTAAAACAGTGGTTCCTAAAGCAAATCAACTTACGCACATTTTATGGTAAAAATGTAAGAAAAACACCAATTTCTGCTAATACGGCGACGATAAGAAACAAATTGATAAGACTTCTGAGAAAACAGCAAATAAAAAACTTTTAGGATACGGTTTCATCTAACCCTGATATTGAGGTATAAATAATAACAATATAAAAAAAATATTGATGGATTTAAACCGATCTGACCCAAATAAAGTTATAAATTAATAAGCAGGGACAATTATTAATTATCTTCCTTTATATCTGCATTTTCATTAGGGATAAAATAAAATGCTTGTTTTTTCGAAACTGATACATTAAATACGCCAACTTGAGTTATTCCAGCCAAAGAATTTCAATGTGCACTCATCGCATTTTTGTCGATTCTAGTATTTACCAAATACTGTCATTACGTTAGTGAATTATTTTGAATATATATTTTTTTACACTTACCAGTATTTAATTCATTGCAACTGTAATATTATAGGCGCGTTTGATGACTAGATAAGTGGCTACTTAACCCTCCAGAGACGAAACATTTTTTTCGATAAAAAAAATATTTGTTAAGCCACATTGAAGTCACGGATAACTTTTATTCCTAACAAAACTTTAAAAAAAAAAGCGAAGTCGTTGTATAGAAACTCCGCATGACTATATGGTCATGCTCATCCTTTTATTACCGTGTAATATTGTGTACGGACAGTAGTGAAGATGAGCGTGACCGTATGGGCACGCAAACATTCGGGGTTAAAATATAGCTAAATGTGAATTTTTAAAAAATATTAGCAATATATTAGCAATATATTAGCAAAATAACTGTTAATAATTTGATGTTTTAATAAAAAAAATAACTAACAGTTTCAAAAATTCCATTAAAAAAACTGAAATTCAAAAAATCGCATGTGCTTTTGGTGACTGTTTTTGTCCCCGAGGCTGATGACTTACTGAAGTCTGTATCCTTATTAACCAAATATGAGTGAAAGCAACGATATTCAGGTAGAAAAAGGATGAATAGTGGGATCATTAGACAACGGTGTTTACTGTGACCATATGGTCACGCTCGTCCTTGGAGGGTAATATACCCCGTACATTTTTACGCAATAATTTTTAACAGTTAATCACGCCGACGTATTATTTATTATGCAAACATATAAATGTATCATCATTGATCAATTAATAAAATATCAAACAAATTTTCTGCAGTAATCGTCAATTTTTTTTATACCAATGGGTACCCTTCAATTAAAAAAAAATGTAAAATTTCCTTATCACGAGAGATGAACAAATCTTAATAAGCTTATATATTAATCAGTATCAGCGAGCCATTGTTCTTATCTAAGAAAGAAATTGTTTTAATTAATATAAGTTTAAGGAAGATACGGTTAGTATTCTGTTGGTTGGCACTGCGTTTCCCTAAAAAGCTTCCATTTCAAACTAAGAAAACAAAACCGCGTCCAAACAGCGTCACCTCCAGTTTATTACTTAGAGATAGACGCCTGTCCAAATAATGTACCGCGGAAACATCTACAAAGAGGGATGGGGGGGGGAGGCAGTAAAAAGTTTGAGTGACAAAGCAACACTGGTTCGGCCGTTCTCAGCGAAAGTTGCATGAGAAAATGACGTAGTTAAACAAAAGGAAACAGCACTAAAGGCAAGCCTGATTGTATTCACACGAAAACGCAGACGGACACAGTACCAGCTGAAGTGCAACTGACAATGAACTTCTCGTGAAAATTAAGACCGAGTAGCACATCTTCTATCGGCGAAGCTTATAAAGGTATACTGCTTAGAAATTAAATAGCATTTTCTGTATAACGTTATGATAAAATAATAAGTTGCCTAACGGTACACGTTATCGCAGGGTATCGTTTTGATTTCATTACATTGTTTTTTTTTATTATTAGGTTGATTTGAAAAATAATATTAGTTATCTCTCAATGTTAGGAAGACATTTTCAGAGCAAAATGAAATAAAACACATGACGGTAATTATTGGATAAACCACATATTTTACTAATAGTACATAAAACATAATTTTAATATTTAAATCTACACGAAACATAGGAATAAGTTGATAACCATTTCGGCATCACACAATCGTCAGAACTATCCCTATAATTCTAGTAGAACTAAATAGTTTATATTTTGAGTAAAAGCCGATTCAATAAATATTTCACTATTGATAGTATAAATCTTAACTGACTAATAAGCATTCAATTTATTTTGTATTTGTCTGTAATATATAATATATGAAAGGTAAGCCCAAAACATACATAATAATCATTATGATGGACAACTACTTCATATCCCAAAAATATTTCAAATCAGACTAAATAAGTTTTCAAATAATATATAAGTATTAAAAAAAGCATATTATATTTCCTGGCACAGATATTTAACCGAATGGTTCAAAAAAGGTTTGAAGAAAATAAAGAAGCGATTATTGTCCATGAAATTTTTGATTAAAACTTTGAAACTTAGTGAAAAAAGCTTGAGCTTTGATCTTTGGTCGAGAAGACGCTGGAAATGTTCTAATACCAAACACCTCAGAGTTTTTACTAAGCAACATTAAAATAAAATAATTCCGTGATTATAATAGAAAACAACAATACTCAGAGCAAAAAATGTGAAGAGCGAATTTCAAAATTACTGTATTGAATATATGTCTGTGTGTACATAATGTTCAAATTATATTAAATTGATACAGAAGTACTCGGACAGATTAACGCAAAGAAAATAACACGCATGACTCTCAAGGATTGATAAAAATGACTGATTCCATTATTGTAGTATGCAATAATGAGGATTGTCTTTCAAATTTGAAAAAGACCTTTTTCCAAATTTTCAAAACGTCCACACGATTAAAAGGATTTTAAATAAACTACAAAGCAATCAATGCTCGACAATGTTAGCGTAATGAAAATAACATCCCGCTCAATTCCCAAAATTAAATTTATTTGCTCAACGGGAACATTTCTTGCACCTAGTTTACCTTGGCTTTATTAAGTTCATTAAGGGAAGCATTACAGTAACATATCATATTATAACTAGTATATTCGACAAATTTTATTTTTACTCTCAACCAGTCGTTTTCACTTCATATTAAAAATGTGCGATTTTCAAGTTAATACAGTCAGTGTCTTTGATGGTTTCGACGGTAACTTAGAAGTGTAACACGTATGATGTAAAAATATTACTGTCATTTTTTCAGAATTGTTGAAATACCTATCTAGTAAATAATAAAGGTTTGTGAATGAACAGCTTAAAGTTCATGAAATCAAAAACATCATTAACCTAAATAAATCATTAGCAAAAAACATTATAAATAGGACAGGCAGTTCAACATTGTTGAATTTGTTTCCTTTGAAATTTATTCTACCACATACAAGTAAATAATTGGTTATAGGTACTAACTACTATTGTTTGCGCATACCCCCTCTGCTCTTCATAGAAAGCCAGCCTCTATTTGGTAATTTGTAAGTTAGGAATAAGAATCAAAATTTATTTTAGACGTAAATAACCCACGATAATTTTTCTGAAAATGCTTCTTAATTAAAGAATCGAAGCAAGTGTCACAATTTGTTACACAACTTGTGGAAAGTTATCAATTATATTTTTTTATCAATGCAGTTAAATTTAAAACGTAAGTGCGAGTGTCAGAATTGAATTGAATCACAAAAATCCATAAAATTTTAGTCATATTTAATAACAATGGTGCCCGATATTTAATTAAACTGATTATCTCAAAAACCTCATAACGACCATAACTGACAGAAAACAAATTTGTCGGGAGATATAAATCATATACGTAGCAGTTTTTTTTTACTTACATACTTCACTTATGGTGTTACCGGACTGACATTAAACTTCTAGTTTTAGTAAAATTTGGCTGCATACAGGGCCAGTTTACGAGTAGTTGAAATGACAAGTACCAAAATGATTATCATGTTTTGTTAAACGAGATAGTTTTTATTGCTTCTTAAATGAGATGTATTTAAAATAATAATTTGAGTAAGTTTAGTCACATATTCATAATTTGTAAATTCTTCAAAACCAATTGTTTATTTATTATAGCTTTTTATTTCATTATCTTTTGTATAAAATAACACTGTTCAATTGTATTTATTATCAGTTGATAATGCTCGCCATGAGCGAAACCGGTCCTGATTTCGCTAAATAAAAGTGGAAATAGTACAAAAGAATATTGTGTTTTTTTTAATATAATGCCTTTCCACTAAGTATTGAGAGTGAACACCCTAAAAGTGATTAAATATCCCTAACTTTCACTAAACTGTTGTTGATTTCACTACACAAAACCAACCGTTTTAAATAGCTTGTTAATTAGTCATACAAAATTTAAATGTACTAACAGCTGAAAATGTTTACTGGCTACCTGTTGTTATATGTAAATAAAATTGATAATATCGCTCGCAGCAAAATGTGCTTTCATAATATCGTATAATAAGGTTCAAAATCAATAACTGGAAACATATCTACATATTGCAGGAATGAATTGAGAAAATTTAAAGACTTCTCTTCTTGCAGCAAAAAAAAACCTACGCTAGGATAGGGGTCGTCAGTCATCACTTTTCACGTTGCTGTTATCAATAATATTATGAATGTGACCAATCGTTATCAATCAACACTCATATATCAAGATATTGAGTAGCCAAATAGCCAAAAGTTATATTATACTTGTGATGAACAAGGTCGATCCTGACCTATATTAAAAATGTGGAATCAGTACAAAAACTGTTTATTTTTTAAATATAATTCGCGAGTAATTGACTACGTAAAAAGTAACCAATGAGGTGTGTTGGAGTCGTTTCAAATTGAACATGTATTTCAGCTATATTCAAATAAGAAAAACCTGAGCCGTGGTTATATGTACTTATATTTGTATTTTTAAGCAAAGACATGGACGCAAATTGCACTTGGACATCGATGGGAGCCGGTAAATTGCTCGAATTACAAATGATTCGAATTGCTTGGTTATTTAAACGATTTTTCACGAATTTTTCTACGAATTTCATTTTTATCTTGTGCGACACTTGTTTAGAGTGAAATATAAAAATAATTTTCGTAAGTATTTATTTTAAACGTATTCGCTCCAAATGCGGAACATATGATCTTTTCATGGAGTTTATATCTCAACAGAAGTGTTTCTACGAGAACTGCTTATTAATTAGTTACTCAAACTGTTTCTATATATTTCCAGAACACATAGAAGACTAGGGCTTAGACAGAACAAACGAAAACAAATTGATTATCTTGTTATTCGAGCTATTTCCATTCGAGCAATTTACCGGGAACCGACATCGATATCGACGATCAATTGGTGTGTTAATTTTTCCTGAAGAATATTCATACAAAACAATTTATTATGATACGCCATCTTTACAAAGCTTCACGTGACAGTGTGAGACAAAACAAAAGATTTTGTCAGTCACAATGAAATCCGAGTAGAAAGGTTTAATATTTTCCATATTATTGCGTCAGTTAGCACCTGGTGAGTGTGACAAAATAGAGAGGAGTTTATCTGAACCAATATAAGTTGAACCAACAATAATAATATCAAATTATTATAATAATAACAAAAACAGTCGCAGAAAATATGACGTCACCCAACTTGGAACCAAATCCGATGTATTATATATTTTTATATCATAAAATCCACCCGACTGATACGGCTTCTAGCTAACGATGGGTTTAATTTGTTGATTTGAGTTGCTATGCCGAAAATAGTCCATTGCCCACGCAATTATTTCGGTAACTGTGAGAAAAGAATAAATATACTCCTAATAATAATAACACTCCTATATCAATCAAATATTCGACTAACAGGCTTCGTCTATTCTTGGAAATCATTTTCCATCAAATTAGTCACAAAAAAATTGCTCTCGTAATATTTATTGAATGTCTGCTACAGAAAATAGGCACTTGCATTGATATATTATATAATGAAAGAAATTCAACGTCGTTCTGGCTTAGAAGTAAAGCAATGTATTATAGAATATTAGTGCTAATCACAAAGAATTCAACTTGTCAAATACAGTTAAATGAATTTCGGCCAAGAAATTAATGCACGGAAATACGCTGATTTTTTTTTAGTATTACATTCTCATTATTTTTCAGTCTTGTGAATTGCTCTTGAATAATATGATATGTGTTTTTAAAAGAATTTAAAGATTGTTTAAACAAAGCGAGACAGTGCTTGCAAAAAATAATAAAAATGATATAATTAAATCAAAGCACAACCATTTTCGGCATATTGTTATTTTCCAAGACAGGAAAGAACTACATATTCCACTCTTCATTATCATCTTAATGACACGCGAGCAGTAAATATTTGTAAACTACTTTGAGCCCAACAGCATGCATAATATTGTATTCAATAAGAGACCTTTGGATCGGTGGATGCCAACCGGTGGTCCGTGGGCTACGTGTGATCCGCCAAAAAATTTACAGTATTCATTAGAAGCAAGAATCTAGACTTATTCCTCATTGCCAACAGCAACAAATATCACACAAATTAATTTGTTATACGTAAAAAAATGGATATTTCATTTGAAAAAAATACCCTAAAGATCGCTTGTTTGTACTTAAAAAAAAAACAAAAACACAAATGTTCTGCGGGATCTTAATTGTCAGTGAGGTACGCGAGGTTAGCGACCGCTGCTTTATTAGGTTTTGGCAATGATACAATTACTGTTTTAATACAATAATTAGTAATTTTTTTAAAAGTTTTACTACATGTTTCCCAAAGTACATATTATGTGTGAAAATTTAATTTATATCGATTTATACAGTTGTTTATGTTCTTCACTTTTAGGGTGTTCACTGTCAATACTTGGTGGAAAGGCATTATATTAGAAAAAACACAATATTCCTTTGTACTTCATTCCACTTTATTTAATATGTCAGGACCGGTTTCGCTCATTACGAGCATCGTCAACTGATAAGAAATATAATTTAACAATGCTATTTATACAAAAATGAACAGTTATAAACAACAATTGGCATTGTCATTATTAATGTCATTATTTTAATTGTATCACTTTGTCAAAGAATTCCCAAATTTTAATTATGTTTGTAATTACTTTCAATCCCCATTCTAAATTTATTAATCTGAGATGACTTTTTAATTATATGTAAGATGTGTTAAACATTTTAATTTTGTGCTATTTTAGAATCACTTTTAATGTAATTGGTATTTTCTTTTCAATGCCAATTGTTGTTTATAACTGTTCATTTTTGTATAAATAGCATTGTTAAATTATATTTCTTATCAGTTGACGATGCTCGTAATGAGCGAAACCGGTCCTGACATATTAAATAAAGTGGAATGAAGTACAAAGGAATATTGTGTTTTTTCTAGTTTATGTTCTTATCATTTGCTTGTAGTTTTTCGCATAAAAGAATTTTATTATTTTTAAAAGAACGGTATTATTTGTCAAATCCATTTTATACTTGCCTTTATATATGTATCATATTTTTTTTTTTTTTTAAAAAGCCTAGTGGTATAGCTGTCATAGAGGTATAGTAAGTAATTCGTAACATTATCTGTTTGGATAGGTCTTGCATGAAATATTAAAAAAAAAAAAAACTAATCGTTTTGCAACAAAAGTATTTATTATTTAACAGCACGATAATCAGGCTGGCAAACCACGATGTCGGCCGTAAGTGGGGCCATATTAATTCCATATAATAAGCCGATATTAAACAATACGACCGCATTGCAAAATGGATTTAATCCAATCTTAAACCTCGAGTTCAACCTGACCTAAATACGGAGTATTTGATATACATTCTAGTCGGCTTCTTTCGTGCTCAAATGATACGTCAAACTTTGTTAACGATACCGTCGGATGGATTCACGACACGGGTTTAGTTAAACTTGCCCAACGTTAAATTTACAAGTCAAACTTGACCTGGGATAGAGAACCGTTTCCACTGGTGGGACAGAGCAGAATTGCGAAAGAAAAAAGGTCGTCAAGTAATGTAACACAGCGGTAAGAGGTCCGCTGTCCCATGTTTCGGACAAGGTCAAACATCAAACGTTGATCAATTTTACAATTAAGATGGGGATTTTTTTTCGATTGGATCTTGGAGTAAAACTAGTCGTTAAAAAAAGCAGTGCTGTAAAAAAAAAATGAAAAATCTATTGCATTAGGAATTATCAGTAATACAATTAAGTTAACTCATGTATTCATTCAGTTCTAAAAATAAAAGTAACAGGTTGACAAGAATAGTTCTGCCGAAGTAGCTATCTGCAAGGAATATAAGCAATCCTTATAATTATTACAGAACTAAATATATACTTTGATATTTTTGCCTTGTTATAATTGATTTCTACCAAGTAAAAGCCAGTTTGATTAATAGCAAAATGATGTTAACAAATTCTTACCTACTATAACCAAACTTTTTCAAACAAGCAATGAATTGTATAGTCACGGAAAGAATTTAAAAAATAAATGTGATAGTAAGCCCATATAAAAAAAAGGTGTATTATTCTTTTAAAGTTCATAATTATTTGACGTACGCATGTAACGGTTATTTCTTTTGGAAATCAGTGTGTTAAATTACGTATCAAATATCTAATACATTATTCATGGTTTAATTAGTACCTTCTACTTTCGATTTTTTTCTTTGTAGCCTGAAATCGGCCCCCGGGTCACGGGTTCATTATCATGGCTAAACCAAGCTCGTGGATTTATAACAGAGTTATCAGGGTCTCAATCTAAAATTACGTTTCGCCGAAATTAATCATCATTACTGTATGTATAATCATAAACGAAAACCTTAATGTAAAGATACAATAACAATTTAATAATTTGATCTTCTGCTGTTTTTGATAGTTTTTTTTACAGAGAAAAAAAAGTGATATCGACTGTAGAGAGAGAGAGAGAAAATAACTAACACAAACAAAACATATGTGGCAAAAACGTTTATTAATGATTTTGGGCTCAAGTCAAAATATTCAATAAACATAACCATGACGTTTACGAAGACTATAAACTGACGTTCAATTTATTCAATATGATAATAAAAAAAATACAATATTCGTTTGTACTACTTCCGCTTTTATTTAAAAAGATCAGGACCGGTTTCGCTCGTGACGAGCATTTATCAACTGACCGTCGTGAGCGAAACCGGTGTTGATATTTTTTAATAAAAGTGGAAGGAGTACAAATGAATATTTGTTGCATAAATCCTTTTGACAGAACGTGTATTAAGTTGTATACATTACGAATACCAAAAGAAGCTATTTTTAAAAAACTTGAGGGACTTTTATTTTATTAAAATCATGATTGACAAACTTTTACGGGTCACCCAATTCTAAAATTATCAAATAATATTTGATGGGTCATACCAAAATGTCATTTAATTTTATTGTTTGGTATTTCATTTAAATATAAAATAACGAATGTACTTTCGTACTTAAACAAGCTTTTGTGAAAGTAAGATTGTCTGAGGATGCCTCTGAAAGAGGCGAAACACGTGTCACAGTTTGTAGCACAATACGTGGAATAATCGAAGTTATTTTATATTAAAAATCAGTTATTAGAAATATAGGAGACTTTTTTAATTTAAGATTTCGACTGAAGGTGCTTGGTGGAATTTCAATATTAAATTTGAATCATTCAAATTATGTACACTCCCACAGATTTTGTCACTAACGACCCGGGTTTCGCCTTTCGGCATCTTCAGGCGTTCAAGCGCACGGATGAACTTGAACTGACAGTTCAGTCAGTTCAAGTTCATCCGTGCGATTGAACGCCTGAAGATGCCGAAAGGCGAAACCCGGGTCGTTAGTGACAAAATCTGTGGGAGTGTACATAATTTGAATGATTCAAATTTAATAGGAGACTTACTTTGACGAACTTAATAAATCTGCCATATGAAGTTTTTTGTAAATAAACTATTATATTGTATTAATATACAAAGAGCGAATTATGCATAATATATTCTGAACTCGAAATGGAATTTATCTCAAATGAATCACATATCACAGTGGATTCGGCAGACACTGTTAAAATAGTTTACAGTATAAACAAATATTGCGCTATCTTCAGACTAAATGTATTTATATATAAAGTAGGTACGTATACCATTCTTAAATTGTTTATCCTGCCCCAGCAGCACTGAGGGGATAAATTCCAAGGGAAATAAATAGAAAAGTGACACGTTTCCCATTTAATAACACAACAAACAAGTGGAATAGCATGGTTATCCTTTTTGTTGATCTATAGTTTAATCTTAAATCACAATAATACAACATTTTAGTCTTGAATCATTCAAATTTAATATTGAAATTCCACCAAGCACCTTCAGTCGAAATCTTAAATTATTTAAAAAAAAAAAAAACATTTTAGTCATTCAAATGATAAATTCAAACAGATTTAACTCATTCACCTACGAAGAGATGTAAAATATATGCGGAAAAGTTTTGAGTGAATGCCAATACAGAAATGGATCAACTAAAAATGCCCCATCGTAACTTTAAATCCACGATATAAGAAATCTGTATCTTTTAACGAATGTTGAAACGAGCAATAAAGTTTATTAAAAGTTATTTATGGCGATTTGGATTTATTTCCCGAATGGTTTGATATTTATGACGTTCAATCAATTGTGAAAGTAGTCGCATAAACAATTAAAATTCCAGATCTGTGAAATGACAAGTGGCATCGTTAAAAGGTAATTCGAAAGGTCATAAACATGGGAATGCTAACTAATTTCAAAAGGGTAATTATTATCAGACGTCGTATTATTTTAAGAATTATGGTATCTTGATTGCTGGACAAAATCTAAAGACTATTCATATAACATGATTAAATTAGAAGTATTAACTTTTTCGTTAAAAATTAGCGAACTTTTTAACTGTGCCCTATTTATTTCTGAGATTTTTTGGTAAAACAATTTACGATCACCTATGTTTTGATGTAAGATTAAAACATATTCGTGATAAACCAGTGATTCTCTGATACTAAATAATTGGCAAACGCTGACGATCGTTTCGATTTTACCGCCGTGTGTGGTTAAGTCCGGAAGACGGATCTTTACTTATCAGCTGCAATGCTACTGAGGCAATAGATAAGTCAACATAATATACTTGGTTGCATAACAATTATACAATGAGATAGCTTACTGTTTCAAAATGACTATGAAAAATCGTGGTTATAGTAAGGCTACGTTTTACATTACAGTTTTGTCCTTGTATAGACGAAGGTGACCGCCAGTCAAACACTTCATAGACAATAATTGATAATAATCTGTTCAAGCAGGAAAGGTCACCACACCGCAAATCTGTACATTGCGATATGAATTATTACAATGGATTGCAATTAGGGCATCTGATCCCGGACCCTTTTTGTGATTTCGAGATTCACAATCTTTAAATCCCGGGATTGATCATTTACATCACTAATTTTCATACAAAAACAGCTCGTATTACAGCAAACAGCCAAGGTGGTATATTTTTTGTTCATGAACCAGTTACTTGAGATCAATTCAAATAGAAGAGATATCACAAACACCCGTGTCGAAGATCTCAAATTAAACATTTTAAAATCTTATACCGCCCTAAAAATAAATAATATCAACTGAATTTAGTATAAGATTTTGAGAGGGATTAAGACCACAATTCAATACGTTTGTATGTATGTACTATACAAAAATATTTAAATAAACAAACCGAGGTACAATGTCGCAAATAGTTAAATTGTGGTAGTAAATCGAAGAGTTTAGATTTTAAGCTTGTTTTTTAATGTTAAAATGAATCCCGAATCTCTTAATCGGTCGGGATCTCGGATCCCCGGATTGGATGCCCTAATTGCAATAGGCAGACAGCAAAAATCTAGCTGGTAGGCACAACGTGAATTGACTCCATTTCATCGCGACATTGGTGAATTTGGGATAAAGTTTTGAAGATTTTTTATAAAAACTTCAGCGAAGAGTTTAGTAAAAAACAAAGCCAAATGAACAATAATAAAAGACAAACATCTAAATGTATACACGTATAAACACGCAGGTTTGAATAATATAAATGAATGAAATATGAATTAACAATAAAACGGCTATTTTAGAAGGATTTTTAGGTACCATTGAGCCGTGATTTAGACAAGGTGTCGGCAAACAATGGCCCGTGAACCAAATCCGATATCTATTTGCGGTCTGGTCCAAATCCGGCCAGATGACGCGTTGATAGAATCACAAATCATTAATAAAATAAGTTGAAAGAAATTTTTAACTCAGGAAAAGCAGTTACTCCTCTTATCGGTAGACCTAATTGTTGTTACGTTAAATTTATTAATTATTACACAGAAAAATTCTAACTTTTATAATAGCTACCATAATATTTAAGTCTATAAACTTAAATATTTTATTCGTATAAGTGTGCCAGAAAATTATCTAAAAAGATAAAAAGGTTAGCCCTGTTTGTGAGAATGTACAAAGTTTGAATGATTCAAATTTAATAAAAAGGTTAGCCCTGTTTATGACAATACAAGTAAAATCACAATCCATTGTTTACGGCATGGCCCTTTACTAGAAAAAAATGCAGACTCAAGACTCACATATTAGTTACCAACAAACCGAAAACAACCGTATTCAATTTTGATCCCGATGAATTCATTCGATATATATATGCAGTATTAAAAAAGAGATTTGTTTTATTTATTGACCCGCGCGATTAAAATGTGACCAAACAACCGAGCATGATCAGTTCATTTTGAATGACTACAAGAAACAACTGTGACACGCGAACGTGCGGAGTACGAAACAAAAAAGCGTAAATAAAGCAAAAGTAGGTTACTACCGTATGCCGCAACCGGCCAAGTCCATACCCAACATAACCAAAGTAAGCCAAAGGTTCGGGGCGATTGATTAGTACAGGGGTCGGCAAACTACGGCCCGCGGGTTAATATTGTTTTTTTTTTTACATGAAACAATTAAAAATAAGTCAAATTATACACTGTAACGTAACGGCCACATTAAGATGAGAAGTTGTCAATAATGATCGCACACGGACCTGCTGTCTTTGCATTCTGTTCAGCCGTGGAACAAGTGCTGCCAGTTCTCTCAGTTTGGGAGTACTAATCAATGTGACATTGCATTTTCGAAAATGAAGTATGTGAAATCGCAATACAGATCATTATTAATAACTGATGCCCATTTACAAACAATATAGTGATAGGAAGTACTAATTTTGAACTCCAGTATGATTATCAAAAAAAAAAAAAAATTACATTAATCGCATTAAATCAAAACTTAAATTATTATTTTTTATACGTTTATTAACAATCGCAACATTTTTATTGGTTTGTTTTGTATTGTTCAAGATAAATTTTATAAATATTATGTAAAAATATCACTTCCGAATGTATGTATGTTGAACTTATTTTTTTAATATAATTAATTACTCATGTACATAAACATCTTCCAGTTTGGTACCTGGCCCGCCGAGCCAATTTTTTTTACAATCTGGCCCTATCCACAAAAAGTTTCCCGAACCCCGGATTAGGCGACTGATCGAACGGTCTTCGTGTTTGTTTTTATTGCTATCCGGTCTTTCACACCTTTCTTGCATTTGCATAACTGGATGTGACATTGATTTTCACGATCAATCCAGTGATTATAAAATTTTAACCCAAATATAAACGAACCTGTTTTATAGTAAACCTACCGGGGATATTATAAACAAAACAACAACAAAAAATTGAAGGGGTTAGAAATGAACGTGCCATTTCCAACCCGGAGTGGACACGGTGGAAACGAAGAATATCCGAAATTACAGCTGACAGCCATGGCGTCGGAATGAAAATTGTTTTTTTAAGTTACTCGAGATCAACTATGTAAGCCAGTGTTCCGAAACCGGTGTGCCGCGGCGCGAATCTCTAGTAAACGAAAAAAAAACAAATAGTTTGGTCGATACTACAAAATATTTCTGAAGACACTCATAGAGAAGCAGAAATAATTAATTTTTGGTTGAAAGGATATGTTATATGTACAGTTTGCGCAAGAATGTTTTTCTCGCACCTTGCGAAAATTCAGTTTTATATTTTAAAATGTCGTTTAAGAGTAAAGATGAATTATTTCTTTATAAATATCATTACAAATTTGTCTAAGCATGTACCCACATCTTAAATATAAATGGTTTTATATTTGATACAATTTTTAATAACTAATAATGAACTGATAGTCCAGGTAGTAAGTAGTATGCTTTGAAATATTTGTAATGATATTTGTAAACATATAATTCATTTGTGTTATTTAAAGACATTTTAAAATACAAAACTGAATTTTCGCAAGGTGCATAAAACATAATTGCGCAGACTTACATACACAGTATACCCAAATCGATACAATGTTTATTTTTTAGTATAACTTTAATCGCTAAATGTTAGAAACATTGCAATAGCCGATGCTGAAAATTCAACTGAAATGGGAAACTTACGGACTTTTCGCTACTTTGGTGCAGCCTTTTGACTGATTCTTTTTTGTAAATAAATCTGAATAATCTGAAACTTTTCTTTTGAGATAATCTCCATTAGGAGTACATGTGCTCTTCATTGGTAGTGGAAATGGTAATAAAATATCCATATGGTTATTTTGTGATTTGTATCATACATAAATGCAAACTAATGTAATTTCTGTATATTATGCACAATTTTACTTGTGGTGTGCCGCGAAATTTTGAAGAAAACGTAGGTGTGCCGTGGAAGATAAAAGGTTGCGGAGCACTGATGTAAACGAAAAGCAACATATAACCATGTATAAAATGTCAAATTTAAAAATAAATTTGATATTGATCTTGCTGGGACTAGAACCCAGACCCGTCTGATCGCTAATTGTCTTGTATGAGATATAATAAAGCGGAAAATACATATCTTCATATGCAGGTTTGTTACTATTTTTTAAGGCTTTACCGAAATTGATGAATTGTATGAAAAACGAATCTGAAGAGTGTAGGTATTACACTTCAAAAACAAATATATCTACACCTACAAATCAATACCAGCCTACAATTTTATAAAAATATATACATACAATATTGTTATTCACGATTTAAATCTAGTAATAAGAAGCCATATCTATATGTTGGAACGTAGCATCTGTATTAATTTGCTGAAATTTATATTGGAAACAGAAAGTCTTATTTTTGAAACAGCGATGATATGCAAATGCGAGTATGATTTTCACCTAATCGTATGACCCTTAGTAAAATCCAGGAAACAGAAAAATAAAACATCTGGAATTTTAGTAAAATTAACGTGCGTGGGTTTAGTCGAGTGAAAAGATAATTAATTCGTTGCCCAAAATAAATCAGGCCCAATTGAATATTATCCAAAAGTCATGCGAGATTCACTCGCTTGAAAGAGATGTTGATGGTTTTGTAAAGAGGGTTAATTGAATTAATCTCAACATTTCAACAGATCACTTCATTATACCAGCCCACAGGGAAGAGCTACGTCGTACATAATTATTGATGAATACTTAATCAAGCTTGAAAATTAAATACTTTAGAGTATATTTCATGAAAATTTTAATTCTACCATATTAGACTAATATGTAACATTTTAACGAGAACGTTTATATAATTAATATAAGTTTATTTTGTTTCCAACTGCTATTGTTCCAAAAGAGGATACTTTCATATTTTGGTGTGCCGTTGGTTTATTTAATAATTTCAAGTTTGTACACTTCGTCGAAGGAAAATGATTACAGTAAAGATCGATAAAATTGAATAGGCACCAGCACAAAAAAAATAATTCACTTTGAAAAGTAACTGGGACCTATGTCAAATAATATATTGAACAATGAATAATGTATTTAAACCGTTGAAGTTTTAAGATAAAGCATTCAGTGTCGAAATGAATAAACGAAGGTTGGGTGGAATCTCATGAAGAAACCTTTTTTTATTTAAATAACGTACGTCATATGACGTATATATTACACCTTATAATCCATAAACACACTGCGACTGAAGGAAAAAATGACGACAAAGTCAAACAGCACATATGCTTGACGGGTTTGGAACAACAGAGAAAAACGAATCTGTATGAATAAAGACGAGAAAATAAATCTCGCAACGTTTCTGATATATGGACATGTTTAAATATCAGTGGGAGTCATTTAGGGGAGGTGTTGTCACTAGCTATGATAAGTGGATTCTTTACGTCAACACCCAACTCAAATGGCACTACTAATCAACCCCCCTCCCCCCCAATTCCTGACACAATACAAATAATAGAGATTTAACTATTTTTTAAAATAAAAAATTGCCGAATCTTCTTCCTTCAAAAGTGTCCATGGCAAAAAGCTAGGACTGTTGTTTTAATATGGCACCATCGATTGCTAATCATATTGATATAAACGACTCACTGGCCGTCAATAATAAATAAACTTGCTGACATTTGTTGCAACAGCAGACCAATAATATCACTGCTTCATAATCGTCATATTACGCTATAAATGAATGCAATACCAGCATGGTCTCGCCTCTTTAGCCTAGCGGTAAGAAGAACTTTGCCTTAGCGATCAGATGGTTCCGCATTTAATTCACGACGAGGTTAAAATGAAATATTTTGTTTCCATTGAACATTTAATATCTCGGTTTTTTTTTCACATTCGACAAGACGTCCGTCATATCGAGGTACTTCTGTATACTAATCACACCCGCCCCTTCTGTGTGTGCAATGTGATTAAAAAAAAACTAGCTTTACTATTTTGGCAAAGATAATGTTTTACAAAATTATTATGCACTTTTACAAAATCATCAATTGTCAAAGTTACTCCCGCTGGACGAAATCAAAATGCATACAAATACAAGAGGGGAGTTCGGATTTAATCAAAAATAAATATTTTTACGACTTCATCTGAACTGGCCGATGAAAAAAACAAATGGTTTCAAGCCAGTTGTCTGCAACGTTTAACCGGGTAGCTAAAGTTTAATCCAATAACTCGGCACACGTCACAGAACATAGATGCTTATAGCTGACATTGTCAGTGGGCCGTTTTTCCAAAGCACTTTCAATACACGTTGAGTTTAATAATAATTGCTATCGATCTAAAAAAAATAATAATATCACTTTCACTGAACGCGGACGTGTACCAACGAATAATACACACTCTTATTCCAGGCCAACTTTCTATGTCAGTCAGTCAGTGTCGGTTTGCTAGCTGCAAAAAAAATATATAATCTAAGTACAGTTTCAAATTTCCACCATCGCCGTTATAATATACAATATAATACATGAACGGTAATAACATATTCTGAAAGATGGGTCTCGTAACGTTATATTTATTTAAATTCGATATCATTATATTTATTGAAGCAAACATTTGTTTTAAACATGTCCGCTCTCAATACGAGTGCATGGATTCCTAAAGATTGTCTAAACGTAATTAGTTTTACGAGAATTACACGTAATTAACGCTTTTCCAAAAAGTATTTGAAGTTAGCCTTTTCTTCTCGATACATTCCGTTTTTGCAGTGTTGTATGTAGATCCTGAACTTGTTCGGTTGCATTTTTCTCATATTAGATTCCCGGTACAGATAGTCCCAAAAATTTAATCTTCTGTAGATTGTCAGTAGGTTCGGTAAAACATTTTCATAATTAGCTTTTCTTAAGAAAAAATGCCACTCCGACCGGCTTACTTATGACAAAGTGTAGTGTGAATAGATTTTGCTGGATGTGTTATGTGCACAATAAAAACGGACTCATTTAATCGAAACCCATTCACTGCAATGATTCATGAGTAACCAATTCACTGATCAACTCGACCTGGACAGCGGCACAGTTTAAATGGTGAAATTAAGAAAAGCAACACCCCCTCACTCGACTGTGAAAATGACAAATACACTTGAACTCTTTCTTTTCACGATGTTTGAATTAATACTACTGTCCACTAAAAAGAAAACAATATTATATTTTTACACGATTATTTTGTTGCAACGCGATTAACAAATATAACAATCACAGAAGCGGATAACGGTTATTATAATAACAAGAAATTCAAAAACACGGTTTTTTAAATTCAGAGAACCAATCTTCAAATTTTCTATAAATTCTACCATTTTTTCACGGTTTTATTTGAAGCGTATCTACCGTATAAAAAAGTGTAGAGTATATAATTACTTTTCAACACATGGTGTTAAGAACATATTTTTCTGTTAGTTACACAAATTAACATGCTCGAAGGGTTTGAAGTCCCGGGTTGCCGACCACTGCTAAAGAACAAACAGTCAGCTGTTCGTCATGGGAAATAATATTCATCTCGAAGGGCATCATTCTTCCGAGCGCATTATTAGATTGTACAATGGCCGAGGAGCCTTGCAAAATAATACGATTCAATTATTGTGGCTTCGCACGCGCCATTAACAGCCCACGGCTATAAAATTTATTCTCTCAAAGTCACTACCTAATAATAATAATTGTTAATCCACGACTTCATTTGAATATATTATGTATTGTAACTTGTAAAATCATCGACGAGGTTTTAATTACGACACGGCAACACTGACCCGAGTATGTATGTTTGGAAATGTTCAGTTTTTTTTTTTTAAATATTTTTCAATATTCGAACACCAGTTCGATTTTGGGCAAATAAAAAAATGCTACCGTGGGAATATGATAGTGATAAACGCCATAATAGATCAATTTCGTTAGTTGATAAAAGTTTTGCTTTAGCGATCCGAAGGGTCTGAGTTTAAGTCCCAATAAGGCCAATATCAAATCATAATTCATTTTTTTTTAATATGATGCCTATTGTTTTCTAGCGACCATATTAATTTTTAATGGATCTCGATTGATAGAAGCTTTCCGTGAATTATATTAAGTCTCTATTTCAGCACACTTTAGTCTAAACTAACATAGTTTCAGATAACTGTTCCTAAGACACTCACGGAAATAATTTTAAAGCGATTCTTACGACGCTCAGTAAGAGCGTTAAATCCGTAAGGGGTAGTGGAGGGTACAATTTTCAGGGTCAGGGTTACAGCAAAAGCGAGTTTTTGAACAGAAATTTAAATATTTCGTATTTTTCTCAAAATTCCTAGTATCATTTTGGCGCAGCCTTTTTTCTTTTAACGCCTCGGTGCGCAGGGCGATCGCCATTTTCGCCAGCCCTAGCTACGCCCCCGAAACTTTTAAGTACAATTGGAAGATGAGGTTGCTCTTTGGCGAAATATAACATGTATACGTACATTCATATAGTTCCAATTTGGCGTTGCAATAACGGAAATATAAATCAAAATCGGTATTTCAATATTTTATATAAAATACAGTCATTTGAAAATTGATATATCATAAACGGGTGATTTTCATAAAATATCTTTAGTTTGCGGTTTGGTAAAATAATACTACGTCATTAAAGGCTTATCAATTCTGAAACCTGTCAATCTTGACATAACTCTTAAAAGATTTAAAATAATTAAATTAATCGCGAACAATTTTACTAAAATATGTTATGGTTCATCTACCTACATTAAAAATTAGATTTTGGTTAATTTTCAATACCGAAACACAGTTATTTTTTGCATTTTCAAAATCGGTATATTGCAGTATTGAAAAAACCGTGACTACTGGGATCCTGGTTTCGGTAATACCGGTTTTGCAATCCCTAGTTTCAATACGATTATTTATTTTTAATATCAAGAGGTTGCTTGTAGGGCATCCAATCCCGGGATCCGGGATCCCGTAATCCCGGGATCCCGTTCAATTTTCTGATCCCGAAATCCCGGGATTGATATGGTCGCGATCCCGGGATTTCGGGATTGAGAATTTTGTAGTAAATCTCGAAAAGTGAGATGAAATTGGCAAATTGTCGATTGAAATTCCTCGGTGAGCTAAAAAAAAAAAAAAAACGAGGTTTTGTGAGAATTTGGGGAAAAAGTATACCAAATTGAGGATTTCAAATTCGTCGGTGAGCTAAAAAAAAAAAAAACGAGGTTTTGTCGGAATTCGGGGAAAAAGTATACCAAATTGTGGATTTCAAATTCCTCGGTGAGCTAAAAAAAAAAAAAAAAAACGAGGTTTTGTGAGAATTTGGGGAAAAAGTATACCAAATTGTGGATTTCAAATTCCTCGGTGAGCTAAAAAAAAAAAAAACGAGGTTTTGTGAGAATTTGGGGAAAAAGTATACCAAATTGAGGATTTCAAATTCGTCGGTGAGCTAAAAAAAAAAAAAAAAAACGAGGTTTTGTCGGAATTCGGGGAAAAAGTATACCAAATTGTGGATTTCAAATTCCTCGGTGAGCTAAAAAAAAAAAAAAAAACGAGGTTTTGTGAGAATTTGGGGAAAAAGTATACCAAATTGAGGATTTCAAATTCCTCGGTGAGCTAAAAAAAAAAAAAACGAGGTTTTGTCGGAATTCGGGGAAAAAGTATACCAAATTGTGGATTTCAAATTCCTCGGTGAGCTAAAAAAAAAAAAAAAAAACGAGGTTTTGTGAGAATTTGGGGAAAAAGTATACCAAATTGTGGATTTCAAATTCCTCGGTGAGCTAAAAAAAAACGAGGTTTTGTGAGAATTTGGGGAAAAAGTATACCAAATTGAGGATTTCAAATTCGTCGGTGAGCTAAAAAAAAAAAAAAAAAAACGAGGTTTTGTCGGAATTCGGGGAAAAAGTATACCAAATTGTGGATTTCAAATTCCTCGGTGAGCTAAAAAAAAAAAAAAAAACGAGGTTTTGTGAGAATTTGGGGAAAAAGTATACCAAATTGAGGATTTCAAATTCGTCGGTGAGCTAAAAAAAAAAAAAAAAAACGAGGTTTTGTCGGAATTCGGGGAAAAAGTATACCAAATTGTGGATTTCAAATTCCTCGGTGAGCTAAAAAAAAAAAAAAAAAACGAGGTTTTGTGAGAATTTGGGGAAAAAGTATACCAAATCGGAGATTTCAAATTCCTCGGTAGATTTATCTCAATCCCGGGATCCCGGGATCCCGGGATTGAAAATTTTTCAATCCCGAAATCCCGGGATTGGAAAAAGGCTCCGGGATTGGATACCCTAGTTGCTTGCGCGTGAATGCAAGTAAATGATTGCATTAGATCGGTGATTGAGCGTTGTCTGGAATATGTTCTAGTTTCAATGGCCACTGCACATATAGAAAAATCCTTGGCCGTAATTATTAGAGTGAAAAACGTGAAACTTCGCGAGCAAATTCATAGTGTTTTCAAGCCCTCTCCACTATACCAGCGATTTCCAACCTGGCGAAGGGAGGCGCGAACAGTCCAAAATATTTATTCAAAACGTGTCTTTATTCCTATATGAAACAAGGGATGGGGAGGCGCGAATATATGTTTTGCTTCAAAGGGAGTCGTAGTAACATAAAGGTTGGAAACCACTGCACTATAAAAAAAAACTCGATTCCTGAAAATAAATCGCAATGCGCTCGGCTAAAAAGCAATCGTCTTCTTACGTCGCATAAACGGAAGTTGACTAACGGATTAACAATCACCCAATGTTAAATTTCGTGCCAGTAGCCGAGTGGTCAAAGTCGGTTGCAGCAGGTTCATAAGTTGATTTTCAGTCGATTATAGATGTGTGCTCAAAGGCATGGATATCCAAATTCTCTCCCACCTAACACTTAACACCACTAACCGTAAGTCCCTAGGCCTCCATTCTTTAATCCTAAATCTCTTCAAAGGATAGAGATGTAGCGACTGAGTAACAATCAGTCGGTGTAGGACAGCTTCTAGTGAGATTAGCTGCATTATGAGCCTACACAATAGAGGTATGCACGGGCCCAAGCTCGGACGGTTAAGGTCGACTGAAATTCGGGTTCAGGCTGGGTCTGGATAAGATTTTTATTAAATTTTGAACGTTTTATTATTAAAAAAAAATTAAAAATCAAAAAAATATCGGGTTTTTTTCGGTTGGAAAAATAAAAATCTTTGGGTTCAGGTAACAAATGTGGTATTAACACTCGAGTCTGGGTAGGGGTGGGCATGGTTTGGCCGAGCTCGAACCGGGTAATTTCATCAAATTTCGTCCCGTGCAGACCTCTACCACACACAATACTAGGAGCGGACAAATATACATATAGTCATATGCCCCACATTAACACTCGAGTGCCGAAACGTCGAAAATAGGATCGAGGAGCGATGGGAGGTACAAAGTGACCCCAGACAAATTAGCATAGTAAATATTATTATATATACCTCAATACGCAATACGCAAATGCATTGCGTATTGAGGTATATTTGTAGGTTACAATGAATATCGACTGAATATTATTGGTATTTAGCGAATGGATGAAGCAAGAATAATTTTACAATGCGAATGTACCCCATAGGTACCCCGAAGGTTGAGATCGTTATTAATCATCCAGAAATCAGTGCTAAAAAACTACTTTCTTTCATGATAAGAAACTTTTCGAAATGTTTGGCTATTATAACCATTCTTAAAGCTAGCGGCGAATGTCGATATGTACTGTGTTAAAAATTAAGTCGTAATTTATTTTAAATAGTTCGTACTAATATCATCATACAATTGTAAGTACCCACCTAATTAAATTTCATTTAAAAATAGCAAGTCTGGTTGGAAATAACATATTATAATATGACTTTGTTATTCCACTATATATTAATTTGAGTTTATTCGTAAACCTTGCGATGTAATTAATATCTGAAGATACTTCTCAAAGAGACGAAACACGTGCCACATTTTTGTAACGAAACAGGTAACAAGAGTTATCAAATTTATTTTCATCTATAAAAATGAGCTTCCGCAAAGTTACCGCCGAATTCATCGAAATATAATATTTTTTATCCTTTCACTTTCCTGCCGTTTCAAAACATTCAATTGCGGCAGTCCATCACTCGTGAACTGATTACAACGGCAGACGTTAGCCACTTCATGTTATTATCGTAAGGCAAAATTATTCATAGCCACCGGTCCATCAACCGGATCGCGAGCGAGACAGACGTAGGCGCGGCAAGCGAGATAGCGATACCTCCCGATTGCAGTGGGCGTATCAGTCTCCAGGCGCGCACGTGCACACGTGTTCCCTCTCGCGCCTGCACTCGCGCCCCCGGCCCGTTGCGACACTGTGACCCACTTCAATCGCGGAAAAGCTACGAAACGGGGCATCATCGTCGATTGACATTTCCCTAATCCTTTTTGCATGGTGGAAACCACCATTCATATTTTTTCATAAACCTCAGTCCTAGCGACGCAATTTTTCACGCGGTCGCACAAAGAACCCATTTGATATGCATGTGTGTATAAAGTGAAGTACATTAACCTTTAGAGGAGTGAATAGATCTATACAGACCTTACTTTAATTTACTGCCTTTTCTTAACATGACAATTTTGTGACTTTTTCCCAATGAATATATGTAATTCAAACATAGAGCATATATATATATGCTTACAGACACTGTGTTGAGTTTAAACTACTTTAATACTCATTTACAGAAAAATGGCGCCGACGTACATGTACCTCCATATTCCTCTAAAGGTTAATTCATAGAAAAAAATGTATTGTAGTTTCTTACATTAAATTATTATTTTTTCACTATCACTATTTAAAAATACGTTTGCACCAGATATTTTCTCTTGCAAGAGATATATGTTCTATCACCAGGAGTCGTCAAAAAAACCGTGATTCCCGTCTAGGCATTCAGTAGTCCTGATCTGATATCTGATGTTACCTGTGAATTAATCTTTAATGCCTTTATATGGAATAAAAGCTAGCATTTAATAAATACCTTGTTCCGCGGGATAGATCATTAAGCCCGTTGATTCCTAATGGACCGACGAGGACATGCAATCGGCAAATTTGAAATGTGAAATCCAATACCTTAGTACAAATGTAGTTCTGCCTATCTCGTTGGATACGATGCGATAACAGTTTAACTAGTTTAAGCACAAGACTTAGTTTATATTAGAATACTGAAAACAGGTGAATTTGTGAACGTGTGTTCTATTTTTATGAAACATATCGACTGTGGAAAGGAAAAGGGACGTAACCCACACATATCAAATTTTACGGGAGGCATAAAAATCGTGTTTTGATGATTTTCGGCCATATGCAAATTATGAAATTAATACAACCTGTAAGTGCATGGAGACTTCTAAACTGGTGTTTAATTGACATACTCTAATGTTAATTTAAGAAATTGTCTAGGAAAAACCTTTATTTTTCAGTCTTTTTTTCTTGGTTTCAATTTTCACAAGCCCATCTTTTTTCAATCTCAAAAGCAAAATTTAGATACTAATTCGGCATTTGCAGCTTTAATCCCTTTGAAAGAACATGTATCAAGTTGTATACATTGTGATTATCGAAAAAAAAACTGTTTTGAAAAAACTGTGGGTTACGTCTTTTTTCCTTTCCACAGTCGATATTCATGTTTTGAAATTAGAGGCAATGTATTTACCTGATTAAGTTAAAAAACGGTGAAAGCGATAATAAAAAATCGGCGTCTTTTAAAATAAAAATAAACTATAGTTGTAAAGACATCATGTTTTCCGATATACAGTGGAACCTCTCATAACGAGCACCTCTTGCTTGCCTCAAGATGAATGACAAAGCGTGGGAAGGGGTTACCAAGAGGACCCTCACTTCTGCTTGTAAGGAGCTTTGACCAGAGAGCGTTGTCGAATGTGATTTTGAGGAGTTTGAAACAGTACCTGTGGAGTCTACAGTCAACGAGATTATATCTTTGGGCAATACCATGGAACTGGAGGTGGATAACAACGTTATTGACGAGCTTGTGAAAGAGTACAGTCAAGAGCTGACCACCGAAAAGCTTATGGAATTACATTGTTTTTCACAGTAAGAAGTTATGGAGGAGAGTTTGTTAGTGGAGAAGGAGGAAGTATCCGAGCAACAATCTTCTAATAAGGAGGTGGCTATGCGTTTTACAAATTTATTCAGTGATAATGCTGTCACATTTTCACCAAATTTTTAAGCGTCGGCGAAAACAAATGTCTGCTAGAAAAAATAATTAATTATTTATCATAAATAATAAACTAGTCGATTTTTTATCGTTTTTTGCAAACCGAAATCGCATTCCAGGTTGTTACGCTCCTTAACAATTTATAAGTATGTAATTTTACTTTAATACACGTTAAAGATATAAAAAAATATTTTTTTCCTGGTTTGGAACGCATTATTGTATTTTACATTGTTTTATATGGGGAAAATTGTTTCGCTTAGCGGGTGTTTCACATAACGAGTAAGATTCTGGAACGAATTAAACTCGTTATGAGAGGTTCCACTGTACTCTCTTTTATACAGGTAGTACATATTCCTATAAATAAGTGGGTTTACAAGTGGGGGCGTTAAGGTCACGCAAAGAACACTTATCCATTCAAGTTCAACATGTGGATCTATAACAAACACGGTTCCTCGAAATAAATAATACCTTCTTCTACAGGGGTGTGTTGAAAGAAAATAAGGGGGCGGTGTACGCACATAGGAATTACAAGTAGAATAAGGAATTAAATTTTTAAAAAAACTACAGTCCTAGACGCAAAATCACATATCTGAACTATATTATGTACTAATTATGGGTTGTTTGTAATTATAAGTTTTCACTCGCAAAACGGCTGATAGCGATGACGTTATCAACATTAAAATACAAATAACTTTCGTGATCACAATACCGTCTCAGGTAACGGGCAACAGAGAGATTAAATTATTCATATTATGATAATTGCAATTATCCACACGGCACATCCTTATAAGAATGAATTGATAATATTGTTTGTTATGCTACGATTATCACACAACAAAACTAATGCATCTGCAGGTAAACAGAGACGGTTTGAAAATCGATGTAGCAATATTAAATCAAGCTTTCTAGCTAAGTTGCAGCCGCCATTCACTCGGGAACAAATTATTCCAGAACATGTCTTGGAACGTAAAATTTGCGTGTTCACTAGGGCATCCAATCCCGGGATCCCGCCCAATTTTCTGATCCCGAAATCCCGGGATTGACATGGTCGCGATTGGTGAAAAAGTGTAGCAAATCGGTGTGCTAAAAAAAACGTGGTTCGGAGATAATCTGGGGAAAAGTACAGCGAATTGACGATTTAAAATTTCTTGGCGAGCTAAAAAAAAACGACTCACCAAAACTTTCAAATTATACACGATTTCACGTTGAGTGCCCAATCCCGTCATACCGGGATTGAAAATTAATCAATCCAGAAATCCCAGGATTAGAAAAAAGCTCCGGGATTGGATACCATAGTGTTCACGTCGTATCGCGGAACATTTCACATTACTCGAGATAGGTTCCCATATCCACAGTCTGCGAGCGAGCGCACACGGAACATGCGATGCGTTCGCAGCAGTAGACGAACTGTCAGTCATAGTATTCTACGTCATCTTTAGAATTCATATTGCGAGAAAATATACGTAGACGGCACTGATCATCATAACCTCATCGGGCGTAATTTTAGAGATTTATGTTCGACATTGAAATGTCCTTATTGTGACAGCTGTCAAAATAAACGCCTTTGCATAAGTTATATTACTCTATGGCTTACAGTATATTGTCTATACTCTATGGTGTATAAGCAAACATCGTGGATGATATTATAATTATATTTTTTATTGTAGGAAGCTTATAAATATTAGTAATTAACCTTACGCGCATTATTTGCATCCAATGAAATCAAATAACGTTCGTTCGGACGCAACACTGACAGACATAACCTCAACGAGTGAAGTTTCTGTGAACCCTCGTGTATTCAAGAAAATGTTCTGACAACAGATTGCAACGAAAATTTGTTGGAAAATGAGTCATTTGCACAAAGATCTATTATAGATTTCAGCAACGATGAAATAGCATTGCGTTGTAGATCAGATTTTAACAGAAAAATAATAAATTATGCCATTTTTTGAGACGTAGTTTCGTTTTATATATCATATACAATATATGAACATATTGTAACTGTATAGGTATGATAGTCTTCAAGTTATTTTATACCTTATTATAGACTCCAGCAACCGAATGAAATATTGCAAAGCTATTTTACGAAATATTAGTTTAAAATCAAATTTTACACACTACACTTATTCTTTCTTAGATAGAAAAAATCTTGCTGGAATAAAAGTCAGCTGAAGCTAGATATGAGGGGGGGAGGGACACGTGTAAAAAATTGCGGAAGGGAAAGAGCAAACTGAGCAAACTAACGTATAGGCAGGCACGTTGGCGGAACACGTAGAATTCCAGCTGTTGTAAAACTGTGACATCAAGATAATATCCGTACATAATTACAGTTATTATGTTATAATATCCTAACGTATTCTAAACCTGTTAGAAAAATTGAACAAACAACTCCTGGTATGGAAGTATGCTGTTAATAATTCCGCATTAAATTACATTTATAGATTACATTTTTTTCATAGAAAAAAATGATTATGCAATTCTTCTGAAGAATCAATAATGAAAGAATACTTAAAAATTATAATTGGAATAAAACATTACAATACAATAGAACGAAAAACAAAATTCGTTCATGACTTTATTTCAAGAAATATCAAAATATATTATGTTGGCCAAAAAATATTGCTCTCATAATATTCACCTCTATTTTACTGGTGCTTTTTTTTGAAAAACAAACGTACCAGAACATTGACAATATTGTTTCTAATTCGTGTCCGTTCACAATGTGAAGCACATGGCTGCCTCATGGAGGTATCTCAACAGAAGTTTATTTTACGAGAACTGGTTGTTACTCGGTTGCTCAACCTCTCTTTTTCCGAAGAGTGTAAGGACGGATAAATAGGGTTAAGACAAGACTAGTGGTGATTCAAAGCTGTCACGAAAGTCAACAACGTTGACTACTACGCTATGGACCCGACTGTTGGGAAAAGGCGTTGTAAATAAGAGAATTGTGCAAAACAAAACAATATATGAAGCATGAGACCCCTGATTCTGGTCACAGAGTAGTCAGTCTATGGACATGTATTGTTTTGAACATTACATTTAAAAATGACCTAGGATAGGAACAAATATTCGATGAAAAAATCAATCGTATATAAAGTAAAAAAATATATAAATATCGAAATTTGAAACATTAACAAATTCTAGAAAAACCGGTGCCGGAACGCCGTTCCACCGTCTTACATGGTAAAAAAGCTATGGTTTTAACATTCGTGTTGAATTGGTAATTGGGTTGTACTATTTCGCCAATCGGCACTCTTGAGCTAAAAGGTTTCATATCCATTATTTCATAACTTTTAATAGGACACCGGGATTTAACTTAAATGCAGTTAAGAAAAAATCATGATGTGTAAATGATTAATATAGATCCAATGATCTAACTCAGAGTCTGCCAAACTGTGTGCCGCAAGAAGACTCATGTGTCCCAGGGTGGAAGAAGCCTTAAATATGTTAATTTTAAATAATACATATACGTTTAATTTTTCTTCAATTTTAAATAAATTCAACATCTACACCAGGGTTTCCCAAACTATGTTCCACGGAGCACTGGTGTTCCGTGGGACCTAAATTGGTGTTCCGCGAAAATTTGGAATGGTAACATACGCTGCAACACATTTAAGCATCTTCTACTTCGTATCAAAAATCGAGTGATAGCAAATCTCCAGTGATGTTAAAAACGTCAAATATCTAGGTACAGGCGGAGATTTTGAATCACTATGAACTTTGTTTACTCATATTTTTATGTAATATGTTTCAAAGATAATTAATCAATACATAATAAGTGGTTTAATAACTAATATTTTTACTATTAAGAATTACCCGACCTAAAAAAAACTGGGTTCCGGTAACATTTCCAGATTTGACAAGTGTTCCGTTGAATTTTCCGGACTTGCAAAGTGATCCAAGTTTGGGATCTACACATTCAAACAAATATTTGTCACGTTCATACATAGTGGTCAACGCGACATATTTTTCACATTTCCCTTTTTAAAGCATTTTTGCTTGCTGTGCCGCGGTACTAATCCCATTCATCAGTGTGCCGTGGAGTAAAAAAAGTTTGGCAAACACTGATCTAACTAGATAAATTCACAAGCAAATTAAAAACAATGAAGGTGACCAGTGAGTGTTTCACAAATGAGCCATCGTGAGTTTATTTATAGGTAGGTATACAATGACAAAAGTTACAGTACCTAAACCGATTAGGAAAAAAATGGTTATTTAAGAAGAGAGAATTATGCATGATTACGTAATATAAATGATAATTCTTTACGTGTTTTTCTGGACCAACTTTGAATTTCATTTGGATAATAAGACATTTTTTTTGTTATTTTGGATATCATGAAACTTATCCTTCTATTTTGTATGAATCTTCAATTTACAACAGTTAATTTACGCGGTTTTTTTAACCTTAAGACCGCGTAAATCGGATTGCAGAAGTTCGTCGATAATTAGTGACAATCTAAAATGTCTGCACATAATTTTCTTTACTTATAACGAACACTCCGGTAGATTCTCCTAATGTTACTATAGTTCATAATCTTAATATTAAAAAAAAAAACCTAATCTTTCTAACTGTATCAATAAAATAAACATATAATATTTTTAAAACATAACTGAGATTATTAGGATAACGAGTGCGTCAAAACGTAATATTAAATAATTTAAGTATAGAATCGACGGTCAAGGATGTGCGTTCTATTCAAGGGTATAAAAATGTCGCGATAGCCAAAACTACTATACACTTAAACAAGAAAACTAAGCAATGTCTTTCATGCCGTACGAATTTGCATACATTGACAACACACAAACTTACTAATAATTAATAAGCGGACAGGCTCGTGTTCGATAAATTCGTATAATGCTGGTGAATATTTTTCTATCACTGGCAACTATTCAAGAAAACAACACGATAAAGTTGAAATGCGCAATACGTCACTGAACCTAGCCTAGCACGAAAAAAACAATGAATATGATTTTGATGTAGGCGCATCGTTGCCATATCTCTCACTCTATGGCACAGCTGATTCTGCGTTTGTGCGCGGAACTGTATACCTACTACGCACGCATGTGTAAGTTGTTTTCCGGTGCGCTATGATGTGTTTTGATATAGCATTTTTTCATTAATATTATAACAGTATTTATTATTAAATACACGATGGCACAGTAACAGAACACACAAATTAAATAATGATATACACTGCACGTGTAGTGTTGTGAACGTATGAATGTTGACAGTGTAGAAAAAGGACGTAATCGGTTCAACTATACGTATCATTAATTTAAAATTCTGCAAGAAATCATTACTGAAAACAATAAAGTATTAAGAAATCTGCTCTGTATTTATTTTTTGAAAATATGAGTCAATGGAGTATATACCTATTAAAAAATACTATAATAAATAAGTTTTGACATAGATTATAATCGCAGAATTTAAACATGATAAGTACCCATGTGGTTTAATGTACTTCACTTTATACACACATGCATATCAAAATATTTGCACAGGTTAAATGTCATGTTACAAATCCACTGCGTATTTCTTAACATCGCGCACGTTCTCATCCATTTGAATAATTTGTTGATTGAAAAAAAAATCATGTAAGTTGAAAAGTCATAATTGACAACAAAACAGAATACATGATTGGATACCGAGTTTCAGACTAAGCCTAGGCTGAGATGTAGGCGACGCAGCACGGGGCAGCACAGAATTAACAGATGCAGACAGGCTAAGCAGTAATGTGCGATCAACGTATGCTGTGACAGCTGCGTCAAGCAAATGTCGTAATAAATAACACACTCCAAGTTCTCAGAAAATGTGAATAAAACTTTAACCCGACTACAAAACCTACCACTACACAAAAAACACACTATTTGAGCACTGTAAATCACTGGTCAAGCAAATGACATGAGAATAACTATTATTTTGGCGTCTCAATTAAAATATCACGTCCAAGCTGGTGCGAATGATGCAGTTACTGTGCCGCGATCGCAACGAACCGCAACACAGGGCAGACGCATGTATGCGTCGCACGCGCCCGAATATTACCTCACGCGGCTCTCTGCTTCCATTTGTAACACAAAACCTGCGTTGCCCTGCGCTGCGTCTCAGCATATACATAGCCTTATGAAGCTAGCACGTGTTCATAAACATAAATAACATATCCACGGTAAATAGAATATGATGAAAAGCCATTAAATTTATTCCAACTTAATAATTTTCTAAATGAATAATTTTAATAAAATGTTGTGACAGTGAATCAATAAAAACTTAAAAGTTTAAGAATTAAGTTCCAGTAAGGACAAAAACAGGGCGCTTCAGATTTTCACAAGCGATATTTTAATGAAACCTTTTGTCAAAACTTAATAATTAACCAATTCACGATTTTTTTTAAATATTTTACTGATACTTATATCGATTTGAATGAAATACCAAATCGATGAATATAATCTATTAATGAGAGTGCTAAAAGTTCCTCATTATTAGAATATGGAATGAATGTCAATAAAAGAAATTAGTGAATTATAAAATAATCTAATATTCGTTTGAATGTCATCAGCACAGGTGTTAGATGCTATATATCTATCTACCTAAGAGTCCCAACTGAAATTAGGATATTGATTTGAACAGTGAACAGAAGGCGCAACGGATATTTCAGATCCTTTCGTTTTATTTTCGCGTACAGGGAAATAATATTTTGTATACTATAACATAAAGATTCAGTTTCAATTAAGTCGTTAATAGTCTACCTTCATATGTTTTCATTAAAGGTCGTAATTTTGTTATCGAATTATAATTATTATGGCACGCAAGTGACGTCGCGCTGTCCACCTAATTCTACTTTTTATCAGTATTAGGTGCTTTTTTGACAATTTCCGACACACTTGTAATGTATATTGGCAAATAATTAAAACACGAGCATCATGATTCGCCTGGTTTTAAACAAAAATATATTTAGTGGAGTAATACACCAAACAATGATTTATGATATTTAACTGGCTATCGTAAACATAGCGCTAGTATGCAAATGATTTACATCTTACAAACATAGATTCGATAAATTAATGTCTACCATACACTAGACATAACAATTTAAAAAAAACTACACATTTCACAGAACTGCATTTTAAGTATAAAAATTGATACGACTGACATTAAGTGGCAAGAAACTTTTATGATTGCATACAATTCAAATGCCCAAGTTAAAATCATGTCTAAATACTATAGATATAATAATATAATAAGATTCATATGTATGAATACGAATATGAGCCAGTTTCAAAAAAAAAAAACTATAAAAATACGGATATTATGTTTATTTTTTCATAAATCAGGATAGTATTAATAATTTTGACATTGGCAGCGAATTTGTATACAAAAATCTACATCGATAAAGATATCAAGGAATACGGATATTTGACATTTCAATTACAACTGACGTTTCGAAATGCACGAACAATACTTAAACATTTTATCTTTGTCATATAGCGTCCAATAATATAATAGGGGTATTTGTATTGCATATATAAATAATCATCACAATGTTTTAACATATTCTACAAAAAAACAATCAATCAGATGTTTCAAGAAGGTCTATGAAGGTTGCCCAAGAATCGACAGAATGGAAATGCCGTTTTTCGAGTGGGCAAACACTTCTTTATAATATTCATGAATATTGTACGCAATAGGCAAACATAGAATAAAGAACCAGCTATATTCACTGTCAATCTTTTTCTACGACCGTATTCGTAATGAACCCCATATGAAGACAAAATAAAAAATAATATAACTTTTCTCCGTAGCTCAGCTGTCCTCGTTTTGACAACGTATAGTATAAATAAATGAATTTGTTTACATTTTTATAATTTCATATTTTAACTGAAGCAATGGACTTGAGAACTTTAGAGTATTTATTTAATGCAGCCAAATAAAAATGTTAAGGGGTTGGTTGTTTTGCGTCATGTCACAACGGAGCGATCAGCTGATTTCTTTGTTTGCGTTTTGCAGACATCTCCTATCATTGCTTGACTGACACGGTCGATGACATGAGTATTTCAAATTTTCCACAATTGAAATATGATTTCAACTAGCAAAGCGACGAATATGCGACGCTATGTTTAAGCTTATTGAAAAAATATTTCACAAGTAAGTTGGCACTCTCGAATTCTTTGCAATCCATAAACAAAACCTTGAAAGTTCTTACCTTTGTAGTGAACACGAAGATTATTTTGAGACAATCCAATATAGTTGTATTTGTCTTTGGTGCTCCATGATCTTGGCAAGGGTGTTTCGTCTTCGTTCACATTTGGATATAACGATTTTAAACGGTCTACCGATTCACTTTGCGATTCATTTTGGGAATCCATCGCTTCCCGTCCACTACTTACAGCAGCCATTTCTAATCTAGTCTCCCAGGCGGTGACGTCACAACAATAGTAACATTCATTACAGCTAGATGTCACCACGTAAATATTTTTTTATGCTGACAACACATTGAATCGAAATATTTGGTTTGTGAACAAAATGTTTTATTATTCCAGTTTTTATAAATACCAATTCTTGCAATAAGAAAACCACATTATTTAGAATAATTAAATTAGGGAACCTCTTGAAAAATTCATAAATTTTCTAATAATTAAATAGCTTGACACTTGATATATTATTTTTTTTCCCCAAAATGATTATAATCAACAAAAAAAATCAAGAATTTAAAAAACAATAATCATCGATATATTAGAGATGTATTATTATTTGATTTTTACCATATGTAATATTTTTTCTCTTTTATGAACTTATTTAGTTGCCATGTTTAATTGCTTCATAAAAAAACTTAAATCTACAATACATAAATTTTAAGATCAAAATGACGTGACCGTTCATGTAGCCATTCAAACTTTTTCTTCAGACCTACTACTGCTCATGATGGAGGACACACTTTTGATAGAATTGCTTGATTTATCAAAAATGTACTTTATAACTGATCTAAAATTTGTTTTTTTTTATTATTAATTCTCTAAGGATGAGCGTGACCATATGGTCACAGTAAACACCGTTGTCTATTGATCCCACTATTCATCCTTTTTCTATCTGAAGTTGCTTTCACTCATATTTGGCTAAGAAGGGTACAAACTTCAGTAATTCATCAGCCGCCGGGACAGAAATGGCCACCAAAAGCACATGCGATTTTATGAATTTTTCGTTTTTTTAATGGACTTTTTGAAACTGTTAGTTATTTTTATTATTAAAACATCAAATTTTTAACAGTTCTTTTGCTAATATATTTGAATTGAAATTATGTTGATCTAAAGAGATCAAATTGTAAATAATTTTTAAAATTTCATATTTAGCTATATTTCAACCCCGAATGTTTGCGTGCCCATACGGTCACTTTTGCCCTTACTACTGTCTGTACACAATATTACACGGTAATAAAAGGATGAGCATGGCCATATAGTCATGCGGGGTTTCTATACAACGTGTTTTTTTTTTTTAATTTGTTAAGAGTAAAAGTTATCCGTGACCGTGTATCAATATGGCATAAAAAAATTATCGAAAAAAAGCTCTCGTCTCTGGAGAGTTAAACTGAAATCTTCTTTAATATGTAGTTAATTCAAATTTCTTTGTAGTATATTTTTATGGTTTTCTATATATAAGGTGACCAGGTTTTGAAAATGTCAAAAGAGGAAACTGGTAAAAATGGATATTAAAAAAAAACGTTTTGCAACATTCATTTTTGATCATATCAACGATTTATTACAATTTTAATGATGTTACTTTACCAAAAAAAAAAATTCAAAATTCAAAAACCTTTAGAAAACTATTTAAATTTTACTTAGTTACTTGATGTAACTAACTCAACTCAACAATATTTGTTAAAGCATTTTCAGGAAAAAAATAGGAAATATTGGGTTTATCCAATTAAAGATGATCTTGGATCAAGCTTATACGCTACTTCTTCTGTATTACCAAATTCACAATGATTGTGAGCTCTTCCCGAGCCCTTGTTTCAGTATTTTTGTGAGAATAATCACAGGAAGTCATATCCCAAGCCGCAGGCCTCTTTCCAATCTCGTCAATAAATAGATCCATATTAAATTTGTGTTTATCCATTTTCATTACTGTTTGTAATTCTTGAACACCTACATAACTAAATATGTACAACAATATCTCAAAGCGTTTGGTAACACTTAGGATGAAAAACATGTTACACTCAAACAAAATAGCCAATAGTCATCTTCTAATGTTGTAAATGCGCATTTCGTGCTCTTTATGTGAACTAGGCCTATCTAAATTCCTTATAAATATCTCCCTTCATCTAGGTTGAAAACAGTTCATTTGATAATGCTCGCTGAGCGAAATCAGTCCTGATCTTTAATAAATAATATAGAATTCATACATAAAAAATATTTTGTAATATTATCCTTTTTCACCGAGAATTGAAAGTGACCACCAGTCATAAATGGTTGAAAATAGCCTTTAAAATGCCTCACTATTCTGTTCTGTAGCTGTCTGTTAATTACTATCTAGTATTTAATAAAAAAATGTAAAATAGTTTAATGATCGACCAACATAAAAAATTGATCTTCACTTCCAGGTGACATCGTGAAAAAGAAAAAATCAGTGATATAATTAATGCCTTCTATTATGTTTTCATAAAACAAAAAATTGCAAATATACATGTTTTCTTATATAAAAACTCATATCAGAGAGAGAGTGTTTTTTGGGGGGTGGAATACATTATTGGAGTTTCTTAAGTTATCATAATTTGAGTTACAAGCTCAGTCATCAGTGGCGGATTACACTATGGGTGAATGAGGTGCACGCTTGAGGCCTCAAAAATAGCTTACATTGTATAAACCATATGCTTTTTGTTCAGATTCGTTTTTTTATTATTTTACTTGGAATTTTTTTATGTGTTTTTAAGTTATCTGAAAAAAGGGTCTCCAAATTTTATTGCGCCTGGGGCCTCTAATTTGCTTAATCCGCCACTGTCAGTCATGGAATGAATTAAACTCATATTTCAAGGTATCACTGCATTATAAAAAAGAGATAATTTCATGACATATAACAATAAATGAATATATTCTAATAAATTGATTTAAAACCATAATATTATGCTTAATTTAAGAATAGGCATTTGATATGGTTATAAAGATATTATTCATGTGAAATATTGTTCCTGTGCTTTTATCATATTACTTGCCCCTTGTTATCATAAAACAATCATTACTCACTGAATACATAGATAATAACCATGGTACTTTTCATTGATTTCAAACCAAATCAATTACGTGTTTGGAGCTAGAGACTTTGAAACACAAAGATGTTCAAAACTTGTCAAGAAAATGGAAAAGTAAGTATTTAATTTAATTGAAAATCACATTATAAAAATCCAATGGTAGCTATTATTTTTTAATCCAGTTTAAAGCTATTGTAAGTTATTATGATAGAGATATTTTACATGGTTGAAGTTTTTTTACTATTTTTCATAGATAATTTTATATCTTGTGTTTCAGGCAAATCTAAATCGAGATAAACCAAAATTTTTACTTGACATACAACGCACAATCAACAAGGATCTGGAATCTGTGAAACAAAATGAAAATCAACTTTTAGCCAATCAGCAAATTTATGTCGACAGTATTTTAAAGGTTGAGTAAATGCTTTTTGCACTAATATTTCTCCTTCTTCCAACTACGTACGCTCCTAATATGAAATATTTGGATTCCCATGGCATTATAGAAGCAGACATCATTGAATGGTAAAACTAATGTTAATTGTCTCAACGGCAGTGGATAGTATTAAGAATAAAAAAACTTTAAAACAATCTAGAAATGAAACGAATAAATTATTTCTACAGGTCCCCAAAATGAAGTACATATTACAGTACACCCAATACTTTTTTTACGCGATTTATTTTTGCACGATTTTTATTTTACGTGATTGACTGCACTGCTACGTTTTTTCATACATTTTTACGCGGATTTGGAACCAATTTATCAAATTATATGAAAATGAGTTTTTTTTACGCGCCACTTTCTGGAACCAATGTATTGGGTACAAAAATGATTAGGTATACTTAACAAGATTTTGATTTATGAAAAAATTCTTCAACAGAAAGTGTTTTACGAGATTAATAAGTTGATCAACCTACCATTGCCATGCGGATAAAGGTAAAAGAATCGAATTAGGAAAGAGCAAAAAATAATCAAATCATTCCCTGCCCACTTAAGAATGGGTTAGTTTGATGGTAAGGCATGAAAACACTTTAGACATCTAAAATATCTCATATCAAAAATTATGTTGAAATGAATTTAAACGCTAAAATTTAGACATAAAAGAAACGTATGACAAAAATTGAATTTATTTTACTATCTTAACCTGTCAGACTCATCAAGTGTCCATTCACGCCAATCGTATTGAGAAGATATTTATCTATGTATGTAGTATTCTTCTATAAAATTAAAACGCTTCCAATCCTTCTCATTTTATTAATCAAATGAATAGATTTTACAAGGGCTATCACAAATTTAGCATGCCTTGCATGGTGATTCAAAGTGGAAAATAGGAATACAGGGGAAAGGTTCAGTTGGTAAAACTTTAAACTTATTTTGAAAATTGATCAGATAATTATGAATCGTGTTCTTGTACTTCCATTTTTGTGTGGCAGAACAACAAATATTTCTTTAATCTTGGATTTAAAATTATAAAAAGCAATTTCATTGATAATCATATCTGTAAAATAGCAGTTTCCTATTATAAATCTAAGGATTGGAAATGGTGGCTTGTAAAGCATTAATAGAGGGTAAATTAAAATTAAATTTATTTAACAGACATTTTTATTATTCTCAATGTCATCTAAAAACATGTTTTTCTTAAAGGTTTATAGAAATGCTTTTGATTTGTTATTGGAAAAAATAACAACATTTAAGCCTTTGCTGATGAAAATCAAATCTGCTTATGATGACGCATTATCTGTGAGGGACAAGCAATTGATTTTGAATAAGACATTATTGGTTCGTATTATTTGTAGAATAATTTACTGATAATGCTTTTTCTTCCCTTTCTACCTCATAACCTGAAACCTTTTATACTGCCATAGTAAAGACTGTTATAACATTGTTAAAACATATACCATCCAGCTTAGTCAATGACCAATTTGATGATGAAAATTTTCAGAAAGTACTTGGAATTCCAGAAAAAGATAGACAGAAAGACTCAAAAATTAAGTCTCTCAGTGATCAGAATAAAAACTTTATGATTCTTTTGGATGAATACAAACGTGATAATGATACTATGAAAGACAAGATTGATAAGGTAAAATATTTTAAGTGAAATATATATTTTTTTGGCCAAATAATATAAATGATATATTAATTCAAATTGATATTGTGATTACAGTTGGAAAAGGCATCAGTGTCACTAAAAATGGTAAATAAAGAAGATAGTGATGTTCATTCGGCATTGTATAATGAGAATATTCAACTTCATAACAAACTACAACACTATATATCGATTGGGGTCGCTGAAACTAACAAGGATCCAATTGTATTGAATTTAGCTTTAGAACAATGCAGGTAAGCAAACTTTAATTTAATGGTTTTTTTAGAAGGTACAGTAGATGTGGATATTTTATTGACACTACTAGCAAATAAATGTTTAAAAAGAAAGGAAAAACATAAGCATGCATTTGGAGCATTTTAAGTGTATGGAAAATATTATTTCATACAATGGGTGATAATCACTGTTTAGGGGGCACTTTTATTTATTAATATGGGTGGAAGTGGAAAAGGAATAAGAACTTATCTGAACTGAGAATGAGTAACCAACATACACAGATAAATCCCATTCAAAATATGCTATTTTAATCAAAAAGTGTTTTTCGTCCTTTTACGAGGATGGCTGAGCTGTGCTCCAATTTCCTTTCGTCTGAGGTATGTGTGATGTTTTTTTTGTTCCCGCTTTTATGTTTTGGTTATACCAGGGCGTGAGTGACAATGTTGGTTGAATCAATAATCTTGGGCTGAATTTTCAATTCAGTAATTGGATTATTAATCAATTGAGTGGAACTATACATATCTGATCAGTATTTTTGTTTATCCACTTTTTTCAAAATATATTATCATTTGGTTTTTTATATGTAATTATTATTAATAAAAACACATTATTCCTTTGTACTTTATTTACAAAGGAATATTGTGGTTTAATTAATATAATATAATACCTTTCCACAAGCATTGACAGTGAACACCCTAAAAGTGTAATTATTTTCATAATCTTTTTCCCTCTTTTTTTTGTTACTTACCCTCAATAGGAGGTCTAACCAACAGTGTCTGCACCGGTCGTTCTTGGTGAGATCGATGTTACCTTTTCAACTCTCGGCAGCCAGACAGGGGAGTGGAGGGAACAGCGGGTTTGGGGGGTTTGTGTGAGGGTATTCAACATATTCGTTTAGTAGGGTTTTGATCGATTGATTGGAATTATTCGCCATATTACTGTAAATTTTATAGACAGCTTAGTGGGGTGATTGAGAATTGGGTTGAAGTTCATGTCTCTGTGTAACTTTGCATGAACCATGGTGCTCTCGTGATCAAGTGAAGTGCCTTGTTTTGAATTATCTCCAGTTTTTGTATGCGCGACTCATTCCGCATGTGCCCATATTTGGCACGTGTAGGTCATGATCAGTCTTGTTATTGGTGAATTTACTCTTAAAACCAATCATCTACCCGTGGTATGCGACTCCTGGCGTTTCTTTGCAGCAATGTGTCTGCAGAAAGTTAATCATGAGTCTAGCGTGACTTCCAGGGTATTTTACCGAGCGGGCCCAAATGTGTGTGTGTACTGATAATCATCCTATTTCAACAGGCGAGATTTATCAAAGGCCATCAGGGATCTGAATGCGATGTCAGATGATTATGCTGATGCAATCCCTAAAAAAGAATATGAACTCTTGGAATCTGATCATATTGTTATACTGAGGGATTATAATGACATCAGTAAACAGTTATCGGATCTCAAAGAGAGATACAATGATTTGTTAAGTAAGAATGTGTTATTATATAAATGCTATCCTAATAAATAAAATTTATGAATCTCTTAAAAGAGTCGAAGATAGTAATGTAGTATTAGTTTGAAATGGTATAAATAATTAAACTATAACAAAAATATTATCTCCATTATGATATTCTAACATTTCCCATTTCAATAAGCTAAATACTCCAGTCTTAAAGATGAAGCTGTCGAATGGAAAGATAAATGCATGGATTTAGAGCAATTTGGTAGTCCGAGACCGCAGTGGGAAATTTGTGCTGATTTTATTGGAGGTGGCAGCGCTCGCTGGAAACTCCTGTCAAAAGGTTTGTCAAGTAGAGATCAACTGCATGTCATACTTAGAGAGTTAGGGCCTACAGCACAGAAGGTCAACCAGGAATACTTTGACGGGTTGGTGAGTAAAATGTAAATGTACTAAGAGTTAACAATGATGATTGAAAATGATTGTTATGACAAAAGAATATCCATCACACAAAAAATCCACTTAAAAGATTATGTTATATTTGATAGTGTCTGCAAAGATTTTCTTTATCAAAAAAAATATATAAACAAATTGATGCATTCCTTAACTATAATTTTCAAAGATAATAGATAACTATAACCTCCAGAATATTGTTTTAATACACAAGTATAGAAATGATGTGGATTTTCATTTTAATATAATTTATTAAATTAGTAATTATTACACTGCTATATAGTTGTAGTAAATGGATTTACAAGCTTTACACTTTAAGCTGATAATATATATATTTTCTTGTAATACATAATATATCTTACACTGATTTTACTGATATTTACATTGTAGAATTTGGGGTAAACTATATTTTTTTATTTTTTAGGGTTTAGATCCAGTTGTACCTCCCTATCTACGTTACGAAGGGCAAGTAAGAAATTTAAGGCTCTCTAGGAGAGAATTAAGTATATTGATAAATGATATTTGGAGTGCTAAACCACAGAATGAAAAGGAATTATCTATGCAGGATTTTATGGACTATTATTTTTCTGAAAGGTTAGAAATTTTTCGACAGTTAATATTTATATTAATACGTGGTGCCTAGTTAATGATTACTGATAAATTAATCTTAGATATCAACAACTCAGTGTGAGAGCGGAATGGTCTTACAACTTGTGCAGCGGCTGTGAACAAATGTTGGATGATTCGCAGATAAAATTGTTTTGGGGCGTTTTAAATGGATCTTTGAGTCAAGATATATATTACGCTCACAAGAATGAATGGAATAAACTCAAAGAAAATCTGTTAAAAAACACTCCAGATAATCAAGTATGTTATTGTCAAATCAAATCTTTTCAGTAATAAACTTTTGGCTGCCGTAGAAAAAAGTACGTCTGTACCTAGCACGCCAACTATAATTTGCAATTAATAATTTAATTAATTATTGACGAGGTAACTCGTCTCTGGTGTGTTGAGAATAACAAATTTGACGAGATATCTCGTCTGTGGCAGCCATCCAGTTAATACACTGTACAAAAGTGATTAATAAATCAATAAAAAAACTGATAATGAACTATACTGAACTCAATGCTTGTTCAATTTTATGACATGATTTTTTAAACATCGATATAGAATATCATATCAATGGAAGACTTGGAAAAAATTGTTAAGATGACGTTTCCTCTCAAATCAGATGTTGAAGTGAATAACATAATAGAAACAGCTCGCCGTCAACTAAAAATAAAACCTTCTGCACCAGAGGTTCACGCTGAAAAACTCTTTTTTGAGGTAATTAAAGCTTTTTTTGAATAGCATAAATTTATTTTTAACCAGTACTGTAATTGAAAACATTGGAGAATATACAGTTTGTGCTATATCGTATACCCTATTTACACCCATATTAATTATGAATTATAAAATATTCCGCTATTGTTCTTCACAAAATATGTTGATTATCCAGAGCAGCGGTCGGCAAAGTGGTGATCTGCGAGAGAATTTCAGTGGTCCGCAGAGAAATGTGGAACAATTGTAAATTTTCCAGTTTTTACAACTTTTGTCCAATTATTGAGCTTTAATAATTTGGTTTCAATTAATGGTTTTCTTTTGTGAATTAGTTGCATTTTATGTATTCTTTGATAACTTTTTTCCATATATACTTTTAAAAAAATTTACCGGTGGTCCGCAGGATTAAAAATGATGTATTTAGTGGTCCATGAGATTCTAAAGTTTGCCGATCGCTGATCCAGAAGATATACGGTGAATATCTTCCACTACAGTACTGTTTACAACCATTAGTAAGCCAGATTCAATACTTCAACAATCATGCTTCGATTTTTACAATGGAGAACAATATGGAATGTTATTTGTCAATAAATTTATATATTTTGTCTTTTCTGATGCATAGAATGAAGAAGGATTTGATCGCATAGACCTGGCGGTAGAATTGTTAAGGCAAAGACAGATATCTCAAGAAAAATACATACGAGAAATAATTATTCAGCTAGGAGGGAAAAAAACACCAAACAAACTTATTTCAGTGGATGTGTTAAAGAGGGCATTTGTTATCATTGATCCCCATATTGGTAATTATTCTCCTTCTTTAGGTGAAAGCAATTTGTATTGAATCAATTATAAAGGTATAAAAAGGATCATTCTTGTTGGAGCAAAATGCTTCGATAGAGAATGTTTGTCTATTATTCGTAGTTCAGGTCACAATCAAAGTCAATAAGGTAAGACGATATTTTAGGTTCATCATTATTTTTAATATTGAGTGTTGTTTTAAACAGATATAAAGTTATAAACAATCTACAATTTTCATGGCCTCATTGAGCACAGAACAGATATTCAATTTTCGTTTTCTTGGAGTACATCAATCATATTTACTACATATTTTAAAATGGCATCCATGTCTGAAATACATGTGTCCTTTTCGGTATGAGCCATTTTGGTGAGTGGTTTCAGCATACTATTAGAATTAAATTATTTACTATTGTCAACTTGTCATTTCTTGTTTGTTTACGGAATTCCCCACAACAGCAGTAGTTCAGAAGGCATGCACAGTACATAAGCCAACAAAAAAAACGTTTTGCCTCCATTACAACTTGCAAATAAATGCCATATCATTGGCTATGTTCCATGGTGCTACAACTATAAGTTAGTAGTTTTGAAATATGGCTAACACTTTCCCTTCAATTGGAATGAACCAGTTCGCATAGGCCTAGCTGGCTTGTATTAGCTGCACAGGTCGTCGTTTATAATAATAATATATACCTACCATGCTAATTTTTTGAATGATGAATAATATTTATAACATAATAACTATGATCATTTATACCATTAAGGAAGATAAAATTAAATATTTTCAGAGCTAGATTTTAAAAAGGGCTAAGTCATTATTTGAAGTAATATAGGAAATAAACCATAAATAATACAAATATGACTCAAGACAGACTAAATGTTATGTGTAAAGAAATAGTAAGATGGTAATGTCAATATCAGACTTAAACGTTTGTGTGGTCGTAAGTGATTTTATAATTTAAGAAGTGGAGGATAGATTTCTTACATAAATAAGTAAATCTTTTTTTGAACTCCTTAATATTTTTGTCACTGGCCACCTCTGCTCATAACATATTTTGAACTTTTTGACTAATGAACTGGATGATATAAAAATTACTTGATCTAGATTAAATATTACCAAATGATTTTAATTTCCAGATCATTTGGCACTCGAATCAAATATCCGCTGGGTGTTTTCTGACAAAACGTCAAACCTTAATATGATATATCCAATTACATTAAAAGTTCTTGCTACAAAACTTTCATCGGGAAATATTGAAAGAGTTGGACCCCGATCCAAAGGCAAATCACATAGACCATCGAAAACCAGTGAAAGCAACAGTTTACGCTACAGCAAATTATATTAATATTATATATGAATTTCAATAATCTTCAAAATCATTTGTAACGGTTTTATAATAAAAAATAATAAAAACATTATTTTGTGTCTCATCGACAATTATTTATTTAAAAAAAAATTTAGATGGTTCAACATTAATATAAGTTTTGTTGAAGATACTTATATGCGACAGCGGCAAAAAAATGCTGCATGTGTACTACTACTCATAAATTCTAAATGTAGAGGAAGTATTTTTTTAGTTTAATGCTATCAACACAGATAGGAGGCTTCACAGTACTGAAAGAAGATAGGTATTGAAAATAAAGACATGAATCACTTTTCTGATCAATCTAAACTTATTCACATATTTAAGAAAAGAAAAAATAAAAATGATTATTTACATCTTTTAGCTAATTTGGAAGAAAACATACTCTAAATATTTTTCATTTTTCAGAATTTTTTTTTTTGTTCAAAGCAGTCAGAAAAATATTTCAATAAGATTTTGTAGCGGTCTGTGTCGTAGGAAGGGGTCCCGCCGCTCGGGGCGGTCCTTGAATTTATACCGCCCCCAATATGCCTTCTAGTTATGTTTTTAAATCACTTCTTCTATTTTTAACTATGAACTAGGAGTTTTTTTACTACATACAGCTTAATTTTGTGTATGTATAAATATAATGATTAACAAAAATTGTAATTATTTTTGAAAATGCCACCCCCAAAAATGTGTCACCCATGGCGGTCTGCCCCTGCCGCACCCCCCTTGCTACGCCACTAGTTCCGGTAAAGTAGAAGTCTGCTGTTATCATAAATAGATTCTTCCCTAACTTGTACAAGAGATATTTTAAGTGTACATTTTTTAATATCAAATAAAATTTGTGCTTGGAGTGGAAATTGAAAAAAAAGAATGAATTTTTCGAAAAATAACTGATTATTTTCACAAAAATAATTTCACTAATACATTTTCAATTTTTAGTCTTTTTAGGTAAGGAACCAAATGCTGATATGACAGTTCCTTTCGTTCCAGTGACAGATGTAGTTAGAGCCGGTTGAACTAATCCTGCCGGTTTCACAGGCTGCTTTATAGCCATACTATTGGGAGCGGCCTGATCCCACTTAGATTTTCTCTTTTTGGGATCATCTTCAACTTCTGATTTCTTAATCAAACCAGTAGAGAAGTCTATCCTAGAGAGTTTTTCTTTCCGCTCTTTTTCTCTTTTATCCATTTCAAGTTTTTGCGACTTGGCGAGTTCATCAGAGAATGATTCTTTACCCCACCGCAGAGGGTCGTACATTTCAGGTGGGTAATTGGTATCTAATTCATTGATATTACAGAATTGAATTAATTTTTCGTAAATACTTGGGTTTCGAAAACTTTTTCTATCTTGCATGACTTTATTCATATCTGTGCCGTCAATCATCATTTTACTGTGAAAGTTTGAAATTTTTTCTTGTAACTCTAAAGGACACTTTCCTGCCGGTTCCTGAGGTATCGTTACTCCATCTTCAGCAACTATAGCAGGTTTACGGACAGGTTCGTTGGGGTCAGGTTCCAATGATTCATTCTTATCTGGGTCGGTTATATTTGTCTCATCATCAGAAACAACAGTATCATCATTGTAAGAAACAAGTCTTTTAGGTTGTCGCGGTGAAGTCGGAGCAGATGCGATACCGGTCGTAAGATTTGGTAAAGTTTTAGAAGGTGTGCTGGGCATAGACTGGGAGGTAGGTGAAGAACTGTGACTCTTGTCTGGTGACGATTGCCCATCATCCATATCTTCTTCACCTTCAGAATCTGTATACGTAGCGGTTAACGACGCTAAAGCTTGTGAAGTCATATTGCTGCAGTATCCTGAAAACATAGTACTCTTTAACCTCAAATAAATACTAATAAAAAAGCCATGTGTATATAATTGATCAACACACTTGATTATTATATTAGTTAAGATTTTTTGTGATGTTATTTTACTACAACCTGACAGCACAGGTCACCAATACAAGGGAATTGGATTGAAACTGTGACCGACCTTTAGTTTCTTATATCAGTCGAGGAAAAGTTCAGAGGTCTTATATTGTAGTGTATTCTTTTCCAATACTAATAAAATTTATATAGCACTAGATACTATACCAGTCTGTGCTGAATACAAAACAAAAACTAACGATAATATAACCATATTTTTAATCGACGGATAATATTATGACAGCATTGTAGCATAGACAATTGACTATTGTCATAGACTAGTATACTTAAGTTATTGTAGTCTATAGTAGGCTTTGCATAAAAACGCCGGAGCGGATGATAAGAGGACGCGGTAAATACTGGCGTATATTATATTGTCTATGGCAGCCATACTCAACCTTTTTTTCCTCCGGGCCGCATTCCGATATTTGCTTCTCTACGTGGGCCGCAACATATTTATGGTATACTCCTCTTTTTGTTTTTAGCTCACCGAGGAATTTGAAATCCTCGATTTGGTATACTTTTCCCCACATATCTCCGAAACTCCTTTTTTTTTTTTAGCTCACCGAGGAATTTGAAATCCACGATTTGGTAAGAGCTTACTGGGCCGCATGTGGCCCACGGGTCGCAGGTTGAGTATGGCTGGTCTATGGTATAGGCTACTTGGACAACCGCGCGTCGTAAATATCGCAAGTGGTATCGTCCTAGAAAGTATGCCATAAAATTGAAGCGCAAGAATAGATGCTGGTGTAAAGTTTAATCCCAAGGGAATAGTCGCGGTGCGTAGAACGTTTGCAAGGACACAATAGAAGTCTGTACACTGATATACAGATAATAAATTGAGGAACATTTTTTCTTGTTAATTCTGATATTGTAGTTTCGTTTCGACAGTATTTTAGGATCAAATGATATCTTATCTTCCATAGGTTTACATTTTCTAGTAGATGTAGAAATTCAAATTTCTATTATGAATTGTAATAAATAAATAAAATGGCAGAATACAAATTTCTTTAGATGTAGGAATTGTCCTGGTTATCATGAAATAAAAACAAGGAAAATAAAACAAAATAGTGATAAAAAAAGATTGCCAAGCTTAATGCTGTATATGCCCAAATCAAAAAAAAATTTAAAAAAAAAAATAGTGACATACTCGTTTTACTTCGAATTATTTACCCTTAAATTGTATTTTAATTGCTTCAAGATATGAGACATAATTTTCAAAATTCTTTACTGTTCAAGTAGGAAACTTCCTACTTAAAAAAGCAGTTGTGAAAGTAAGATTGTCTGAGGATGCCTCTAAAAGAGGCGAAACACGTGTCGCAGTTTGTAGCACAATACGTGGAATAATTTTGTATTTTATAGTAAAATTTTATATTAAATATTGGCCAATAAAATATAAAAAGTTATTTTTATATTTTATAGGCTAATATTTATTCCACGTTATGAAATTCTGATATCTCATAGTACCCTTTGACATCAATACACTAGGTGTGACCCAACATTCTGAATTTTGTAGTAGTTATTGCCTTATGTGATGTGCTAGTCAGTTTTTTGTGGATTTTTAATGGCACTGCAGTTATTTTAGTTAATTAAATTATTATATAAGTCTGACCGTCTCTAAAAAAATATTAAGTCCATACCTTGTACAAGCTAAGCAGCCAATGCGTTAATAAATTCTTAAATATTTGATGTTACAAAAAGTAAGTATAAAATATGTAAAAAAACGACGTTTTTATATTTAACAAATGCATTTATTTACAATCGCAATATACTTTTAATATAATACTTAATTGTAATGTAACAAAATATAATTAAAGTTATAATTATTATTGAAAAAAACATATTTTATCACAAGCAGGTACATAATATTATTGATAAGCTTACAAACTTACAAAACTTTTGCTGCGCAATATAAATATAAGAATATTAGGAAGACACTGTTATGATTATTGATAATGGGGTAACATTATATAATAAATGTTTGGAAAAAAGGCGTCGACCACTGCGCCACGGACCCAATAACAAGCAATTAAAAACAGTGTCTTCACAATTTTATGAATACAAATCATACAGCCTTAATAAAGTATAAAAGGTATAAATACAGATTGCATACACAAAAAATATTTTAAATAAATATATCAATCATTTCATTACAATTATTAGTATTTCATATTATCAATGGATAGGCCGAGTTTTGTCTCGAGCAGGGTCGCACTAAAAATCATAAATGGCAATTTCATTCAAGTTGGAATATGCTTTGCAAGTTCCAAGCCAATTAACTAAGTTTGTCAATTATTTCTGAAATTATTTCAAAAATTATAGCTGAAAATCATCATAAAACAGATTAGATAATAGGTTCCCAACCTTTTCGGGTGGCGACCCCTTTTATAAAAGCCATGTGACTCACGGCCCCAATGGAATAGAAAAAGGCATTTTTTTCAATACGGTAATTTTAGTCGACTGTAGTTTTAGTTTTGTTGTTCCAAAATCAAAAAAAGTTGGCGATCCCCAGGAAACCCGTCGCGACCCATAGGTTGGGAACCCGTGGAATAGATGAATAAATATAAATAATAGTGAAAACAACTCACATCTTTTTAGTGCATTTGCTTTATCATTATCTGACAGTAATCTTGCTCCGTTTTACATTTAGGTACCATGTGGAACCTGTACTATTTGCAGAATTATTTTTATTATGCGCTAAATAATTCTTCGAAGGATACCGAGCGGAAAAAAGCACTTGGGTTTAATTTATATCAAAATTTAAATACCTCTTAATCTAAGTCATAAAATTATGTTTTGTACAAGATTTGGAAAATTTTAAAATCTGCAATTTTTCATTGCGTGCTTTTCTTTTTATAACAGAAACAGTACTGTATCCTAAATCAGTCATAATGTTTTCAATTTCATCCGGGAAATTCTCTTCTAAAACTAGCATATAGCACACACCGCCGTCCGCTAAAATCTGAGGAATCATCGGTAGAAATCTATCAATCACTTCCCTCCCGTTGATTCCGCCCGCCCACGCTCTTGATATGTCGCTTTGGTGAATCTCCAAGCTCTCAGTGACAACATACGGAGGGTTGAATATGACAACATCAATAGATTTTGATTTAACACAAGTCAACAAATCCATAATTACACCTTCGACGCTCGTTTTGTTGGCTTTACCAGTTGCCACACTTATTTCACAGGCTTTGGGGTTTATGTCGACGCAGAGGCAGAAGCAAGACTTAAAAACTTTGGCAAATGCAGTTATATTAATACCGCTTCCTGATCCAACTTCGAGGCAAACGGTCGGTTTCATTTTTGTTATGGCATTTATTTCAGACTCTAATGCATCAAGCATTAAAAATGAATCTTCGACAGGTTCGTAAACGCTTTCATAATCTTGCTCTGTAATGTGGGTTAGCGACGGAGTGTCCATTGTTGTGCAACGGTTTATTCAGCTGGCGATGTATCGTCAATTGATGTTTCCTTCTTGAGAGACTTGCGTAAATCCCGAGGAAGATGCAGACTCTTGGGCCTCAATCAAAGCTTTTCGGCGGGCCGCTTCCCTTGCCACTAAATGGTGAATTTTGTCCAATCTCTCCTGTGGGTTAAAATTAAGACATTAAAAGTAACATATTTTCAATCTTAATTCCTGTATATAAATGCCAAATATCATTATAAATACTAAATAATGGAATTGATTTTTTATTCACCGATTAGTGAGTAACCAAACTTTTCAAATTAACATTAGACCAGTGGTTGGTAACATAATGTATTTATAGGTTGAAAGTGTATGCTGAGTAAGTAGTCGAAGAGTCAATAATGTTTGCGAAAGTTGCAGTGCTCACAGGTTGGTATACCAGTATGGACAGTTTAAAATATCGATTTTTCAATTGATTTCTGTGAAATCGGGGACTGCAATGTCTAAAATTCCTTTCCGGCATATCTGATCCTAAAACTGGGACACAGTGAAAACAATAAGCTGACCAATAGTTTTTATCCTTATATTTAACTCTATTCTTCTATTCCACTCTTTGAAAAAGGGAGGACGAACAACTCGGGAGCAGATATGCTTTAAAAAAACCCAATTATTGTAAGTTAGTTGGTGGTAAATGGAATTTTTACAAAAAATTGTACATTTGTAAGTGGAACTTATTAAATTGAATTGAGATACAGCATCCATGCCTTTGAACACACATTCATAAATTGATTTATGAAACTGTCCTTGCAGGGATTTGAACATCGAAACTATGCAACTAAATAAGACAAGCCCCTAAGCATTGACCACTTGACTGCAGAACCGGGAGCTATGAGATTATAGGAATAAGTCTTTGTTATTCCGTTTTGGTGCCTTGTTCACGTGGAAAAGGTTAAGGAAAAGGTTATACTTGCTTGAGTGCTTTGCAGCATGGAGGCAACAATAGAAATTTTTTGTTTACTATGTGTCAATTTTTTGACGTAACCGTCTAACTCTAGATTGTTGGATTGGCAATCAGATATTTTCTTCAATTCTTCAGCAAGCCCGTCTATCTGTTGTTTCAATTCTGCTTGTGATATTCTGCAAAAATAAACGGTCAATATATTTATTTGTTCCCAACTTACAGGCTTACAAGCCATACATTTCTACAGAAAGTTTTGATTCTAGCTGAGAAGAGTTAACATAAATCAAAAAGTTAAAAGAGCATTTTGACAAAGCAAAACGTCAGGGAAGAATAACATTAACTTTCAACTTAAAGAATACACCTGTGGGTTAATAATAATACTAATAAGTCTAGTACACAGCCGAGTTTAAACGAGATTGAGTAAATTCTTTAATTTAAAAAATTCCGATGCACTAGTCATAAACAAAAATTGAATAAAATACGGATCTCTATCGTTTTCCTCAGCGGTCCATCAAAAATTTAAAAATCGGGATTGCACTGTATAGTCTGATGTTATATGTAGTGATAAGAACGCTGTCAGAAACCTTATCGCAGCAATACTAAATTTGTGTTTACACAAAATGTCAGAATTTAAAAATTACCTTGTGGCTCTCACTCCTTCATCCAATCTGTCAACAGTTGGTTTCAAAAGTCCCATAAGACCCTCAACCAACGTATCTCTTATAGGATTATCACATAAATTTTCCGTATTTTCTTCAATTGATGTAGCAGTGCTTTCCGTGTCACACTCCATGTTTTGAGATTGCAGATAATGTTACCATTAATAAACCCAACATGACATTTAGATATATTCTTATATGCTCCATCTACAGCACAAACATTATCAATATATAATATTTAAATAGTCAAATTTGGGTTTTTCAAACGTTTTCTTATGAATTAATGTAAATTAAAATAGCTGTAATCAGAAACGATTTGGTGACATTGTGATTGTGTCTGGCAGAATGGAAATTTTGAGAGCATAGCCAATAACTATGTTATCCGTATTATTATATTTTAAACACAGTGCTTACTTAGTTGTGGACATAAGCCATACATTCAGTGGTGTGCTGCTTACATTTTTTCAACCTGCTCATATATTGGTCGGTGATTTTGGGATTTTCAAATAATTTTATGTCAATTTAAAACCCCAGAAATTTTCAGCGCGGGACGTTTTATTTTTTTAGCTCTTGTAAGAATTTTCGAATCCAAAATCTCACGAATTTACAGATATATAACACTAATAATAAACAGACAACCCGTGACGGGTCTTATTTGTTTATCATCTGCTGTCGTCGACTTCTGAGACATGATTTAAGGCAGGGTTTCCTAAACTATGTTCCTTGGAACACTGGTTTTCCGTGGGACCTAAATAAGTGTTCCGCGAAAATTGGCAATGGTAATATACGCTGCTAGACATTTAAACATCTTCTAATTTATATTCAAAATCGACTGAAGATGAATCTCCATTGATGTTTAAAACGTCAAATATCTAGTGACAGACGGAGATTTTGAATCACAAAGAGCTTTATTTACTCATATGTTTATGTAGCATCTTTTAAAAACAATTAATTAAATCACAATAAGTCATTTAATAACATATATTTTTACTATATACGTATGTATTATGAATTACCCGACCTAAAAAATAAGCTGTGTTCCGGTAACATCTCCAGATTTGTGAAGTGTTCCATTGCACAATAAGTTTGGGAAACCTTGATTAAAGGAATGGTAAATCATTTTAGTATTTCAGGAACCGGCTCCGGATCAAAATTATTCTAGGAACCGGCTGGGCAGAGCCGGTGCGAACCCTAAACAGCACACCACTGCATACATTCATTATATACTCCTAACTTTTTTTTAGATGCTTTTGAAATAACACTGTCCATTAAAAAACGAACACCTTCCATATTTTTAGATGAGTTATTTGTTTTAGCACGTAATAACAAACAAAATCCTTTATTAGGTATTAACGTATTAGAAAAGTCTGACGTTTCTAGCGATGAAAGCGATTTATGTCCAGTGCCTCATAAACATTTCCGTATAATGAAGTAGATAAAAAAAATGCATTTAGCAGGATATCATATTAGTGTTAACATAATATACAAATTTAATTATTTGTATAATAATATGAAGGTAAAAGTTTACATTCAAACACAATTTTATTATCTGAGAATTTCACTTTCCCTAGATGTTTGCCAATTATGTAATTTTATTTATTTGATAAATACTTTTAAACATAAGAATATAGATGGCAGTACAAAAATTATTTATGTTAAATATTCAGTTCGTTTTTTGTTTCGTACAACAGGTGGCAGTACTATTAAATTATCAAGGAGTTTTTAATAAATAAAATTATTATTTTATACATTTGCAATCAAAATAATAATAAATTTTGGAAAAGATTTTAGTATATTTTCGGGTTCCATAATATTTCAGTAATGTACATACAAAAATAAATCTCATACACAAAAAAATGTTTATGTATAATGTTGTATTTGATAATAAAATTAATGTGTAGGTATTTCAGTGAATAATGAATATTATTTACTATACATAGTTTATGGTCGCAGAAAAATTACAAATTATGGAAACATGCTTCATAACCCCACCCCACCCCATCAATAGCAATAGGCGAAAAATAAGGACGCAGTGGTGGATTACCCTATAAGAGAATGAGGCGCGGCTTGGGGCCTCAAAATAGCTCATATGAAAAATAGCCCATATATATCAAATTCAATTTGTCTATATTAATTTTTACTTTACATGAAATTTTGCAATGTTTGCAAGTTATCCGAAAAACAGTGCCTTTAAATTTTATTGCGCCTGGGGCCTCCCAATCTGTCACTGTAAACACGAAAATATTAAATAAAAAATATACATATACTTATTTACTATACTCTGTAGTCCAATGAGGATTTTGGTCTTTTCTTTTGCTTTTATCTTGGCAGAAATCTTCTCATGCAATGACTATTTAAGCCATTTAAGGAGATCTTCTAAAATCTAAATTGAGTAATACTCCTTGTGAAAGCGATATAGGTATATGTAGTGGTGAAGTGGTAAATAAATAAGTACCAGGTCGGTCATTGATTTCATCTCTATTTTTTTTTGTTTTTTTTTTAATATTTGTAAAAAAACACAAATTTTAATAATTAATACCACTGGGTATATGCAGTGCCAACGCGAGGCTATTTTGCGCCCTGGGCTACGGTAATTGGCGCGCCCCCTTTTTCAAAAATCGTCCCATTTTTTTTTCAAAAGAAAAAAAACAATTCGGGATCATTCAAAATATTTTTTTTGGTATGTCTATGTCCGCTCCCAATGTGGACCATATGGCCTCTTAATAGAGGTATCTCATCAAAAGTTTTTCCACGTGAACTGTTTGTTACTCAGTTGCTCAGTCGATTCATTTAGAATACTAAACATAACTACAACGAAAAAATACAAACATACAAATAAAATATAGCGTACTATTATTTATTATTATTAGAGTATATAAAAGAATTTTAATGCTCTATTTATGCGCCCCCTAATGGTTTGCGCCCTAGGCGTTTGCCTATTTCGCCTGTATGGTGGCGCCGGCCCTGGGTATATGTTGCATTATGCATAAGTAAAAATATAAATCATTATGATATCAGACAATTTACTTGAGTATTTCAATAATAGCAAAAAAAAATGTGTATTATAATGTCAAACCGTTTTACACTGTGTAATATGAAAGAACAAGACCATTTTATTGTGATCGTCTATATATATAATATAAGGACTTTATAAAATAGGATGATTAATCAATGCCAAGGAGTAATAGCTATTAATAATATTGATGATACTAACGCATCCTTTGACGGGTTGATCAGTGGCGTCACGTCACGCTCATGTCCTTTGATTATATTCGGGATTAACTCAGCGATGGGCTGCCAATACGTTAACAAGGGGCTCGCTCAATATCAAAGTAATTTATCAGTCATATGCAATTATCTGCAATACTTTTAAATAAGCAAACGATTGTTACTTAAAATAAGCAAAAATATGCAGTTTAACATAAACTAATCAATGTAAATGGCTAAAAATGTACTACTGTGTATACTGTAAGCTGTCGTAGATAGTATATGTCAGAAATTGCAGTTTTTAATATTTTGATCTGAGAATATTGTTTTCTATTAATTTAACAAGGGGCTCGCCGGCCGTGGTAAAATCTAACAAGGGGCTCGCGCGAGCCCCTCCGAGCCCCCTCCAGCCCACCCCTGGATTAACTCAAACTATATTGATAAAAGTATATGCGATTGAAATCTACAAAAATACTTATATATTAATTATATTATGATGCGTGTGATTTATTTCGATAGGTCAACTGCCAAATCGAGCACTCAATTAAAAACAATCAAACATAGTATAAATTGTAACATGTTGTTTTTTGGGTATATAACTTTTTGTTTTAACTGCCAGTTGAAAATAATGAATATTTTTTTAATTGAATTGTTAAAATTAATGAGATCTTCTGCCAAAATATTGATCGATTCATATAAATACAATAAAAAAATTATTACAATTCAACACCCTGGCATCATTTAAATACTAACATGACAAATAACTTAACAAAGAGGTGAAATATAATTTTATCGTACACCACTGAAAACACTTCTCAACTTTGTAAGCTGCATTTTTTTTTATCAATAGATTGCGTGCTTTTAGAGTATTTGTAGAAACGAACTCAACGTCTCGTGAAAACCATGCACTTTTTTGATTGCTGCATTGTAATTTATTATATTCTTACATTAGTATGACAAAACTACGTAAAGTTAATGTATGGTAGTCAATTCATATACAGTTTTTCTTTGTCACTGAAAGCTGGAAGAATATCGATCTTTGAATTCATCCAGCCACCCAGATGATACCGAAAAATCGAAATTGAAGTTAAATAAGCAGTTACGTGTAAAATTTTTCGGTAATCAAAAAAAGCTGAAAATATCAGAATCACGGTTTCGATAATACCGGTTCATTAACCCCTAATTGCAGATGTGGGCTGCCAATATCTTAACAAGGGGCTCGGTAAATGTTATTCATTTTTTGTCCGCTCCCAATGTCAAGTATATAGCCTCCTAATGAAGGTATTTCACCAAAAGTTATTTTTCTACGAGAACTGCTTGTTACTTATTCGCTTAACCTCTCTTTTCCAAAGAGAGTAGTAGGGATATAATGATAAGGATAATACAGGAATAGTGATTAACTAATAGTAGCACCCAGTTGAATTGAAGGATCGTAAGAGTGGGAGACAATTTTAAGACATCACAAACACCCATGCCTTCGAACAGAAAATAGATAAATCGACCAAAAAAATGCTGTTCCGTACTGGGACTCGAACCCGTGAGGTCCAGCCTACAACGCTGAATAAAAAAATGAAGGGAGAAATTATTTTCAAATTTAACCATCTACAGAAATTGCAGTTATGTAATGATTTGATATAAGACGAATGATTTTCTTATCTTAACAAGGGGCTCGCTGGGCTTACCGAAATTTAACAAGGGGCCCGCGTGAGCCCCCCCCCCCCGAGCCCCCTCCAGCCCATCCCTGCCTAATTGCGATTTTAATTCGGTAATGTAAATCCTATTTGTGTACATAACAATATCACTCTTTGATAAAGAATAACTTACTTAATACATAAAATAAAATAAGGGCGTCATTTTCAAAGACTAAATAATGTAAATTGTGTTTATTTTTATAAAACGAATGAATTTCATATAATGCGTCGCTCAAAGTTATTGTGTGAGAGATCTATTATTTGATTTATCACGGTGACCATGATTCGTATAATTTTGATATATTTTTTTAAAATTTCTAGATTCTGAAGCAGTGATATGTATCTTGATTGTGGAGTTTATTACAGGGCTGTGGAGTCGGAGTCGGAGCCGTGGAGTCGGATTTAAAGAATTTGATAACTTTGAGTCCTTAGCTATGCTCAAAAATGACGCTGCATGTTTCTATGCCAAAAATAAAAATTATAGCCGTGTTTGAGTCGGAATTGGAATCGTCTTATTTCTTAAAAACTCCATAGTCCTGGTTAATTAGTCAGACAACTTCATTAGAAAGCCATATGCTCGACACTGTAAACCAGTGATGCACAAACGCGGCCCGCGGGCCGCATGCGGCCCTTTTTGATTTTTGTGGCGGCCCTAAAATCTCTTTCTCAAAAATACTTTTTTCACGTAAAACATGTATTAAACAAATTTAAGCAAGCTTTTTCTTCAATGAAGGAGAATAAATCGGTTCATAGAAACAGGCTTACAAATATTATGTCAAATTAAAAAAAAAGTTAAAAATTAACAAAGACCATGAACGCATTAACTTATGAATTACATATAAATGAAACATAAATATTTCACAATGAAATGATTTTTAATTAGCAAGTACTCATGATCTTTTTTTGCATGGGTTATTTATTTTCTAAATAACACGGTCAAAATAATAAAATGGAACCTATTACTCATTTATCTAAATTCACTTAATCTTTTTTACACGTTTTTAAGGCTGTTTTACATGGAACATACATATTTTCTGTATAAAAAAAAAGGATTGAGCGTACTTTAAATCATTTTTTTCTTTGCGGCCCGAACCCACGATAAATTTGTTTTATGCGGCCCGCTAGAAGGTAGAGGTTGTGCATCGCTGCTGTAAACGAACATGGATAAAAAGTCTTAAGTAAAAATCTTGCAGGAAGTGAGTTCAAGCACCTTTTTTTTAAAAAAAAACACTGGATTAATCAAAACATCAAATTTTTGACTTATCGTTCTATGGAATCAGGCCATCGATAGGATAAATTTATGAATTAATTATAGTTATTGACTGATGTGATGTTTGTATTTCTTCCATTACTCTCTCCTCTCTATACATTCATGAAAACAACATAGAGAGATATTCAAACTAAATAATTACTTTTAATCAGGGGTGGGCTGGAGAGGGCTCGGGGGGGCTCGCGTGACCCCCTTGTTAAATTTCAGCGTGGCTGGCGAGCCCCTTGTTAAGATAAGAAAATCATTCGTCTTAGATCAAATCAGCACCTAACTGCAATTTCTGCAGATGGTTAAATTTTACTATAAAACAAAACTTAGAAGCCCCTTCACTTTTTCATTCAGCGTTGTGGGCTTCCGTGCCGGACCTCATGGGTTCGAGATAATCACTACTCCTGTCTAAGTCTTATCATTCTATCCCTACTAGTTTTTTGAGCGACTAAGTAACAAACAGTTCTCGTACAAAAAAAACTCTTTTTGAGATACTTTCATTAGGAGGTCATATGCTCCACATTGGGAGCGAAAATGGATACAAATAAATGGATAAGATTTACCGAGCCCCTTGTTGGCAGCCCGCCGCTGCTTTTAACCCAATCAATTCCACTTTCCTCTCTCTGAAGGAAAATTGAAACACTGAATTACAATTATTTATATTAAAAACTTAAAAGGGTAATTATTTATATACTAGGAGTTATAACGTTGTTTCCGTTCAACTACCACTAGTAATTATTTTAAAAAACCTTTCTATATTCGTCGATTAAGAATGGAATAATTTAAATAGTACATTAAGTCACAGTTTTAATGATTGTATAAATGGCGGTCACCCTAGTGGCGTGCCAAAGAACCACGTGCGGTCATACAATGACCGAACAATGTACTCCAAATAACATAACAATTAAACGTTGATTCACGTATGCCTAAGCTTTTTTTATTATCTCAACATCCTTTTACTTTCTATGCGGACTATTTGAATACTGCGGGATTAATGAAACATCAAACAAAACTCTCGATTAGCAAATGCTGCAACATCCATTTTCAACGAAAGAATTAAAACGATCAATTAATATTAGTAGTAAATGAAAGTCACTTGTTGGCAACAATGAAAATAATATACGACGCAACCACCCTTCTTAGGGTTCCCGGTAAATTGCTCGAATAACAAGATAATCAATTTGTTTCCGTTTGTTCTGTCCGTTTGTTCTGTCTTAGCCCTAGTCTTCTATGTGTTCTGGAAATATATAGAAACAGTTTGAGTAACTAATTAATAAGCAGTTCTCGTAGAAACACTTCTGTTGAGATAAACTCCATTAAAAGATTATATGTTCCGCATTTGGAGCGAACACGGTTAAAATAAATACTTACGAAAATTCTTTTTATATTTCACTCTCTAAACAAGTGTCGCACAAGATAAAAATGAAATTTGTAGAAAAAGTCGTGAAAAATCTTTTAAATAACCAAGAAATTCGAATAATTTGTAATTCGAGCAATTTCCATTCGAGCAATTTACCGGTTACCCCTTCTTAGGCAGTAGAAGATGTACATGATTGAAAAGATAAATGATTTGCGGATAATGTAATTCAAATTGAAAAATGATTATTTTCGATCAAGTTTATAGTTATATAAATGATTAGAATAATTACAATAATTTATATATCTTTGACATAATGGATTTTTTTCGATTTCTAGCCTGTACAATTAAGTCAATATAGGTACCCAAATCTAGCACATTTGTGCCTTTAGATCAGCCATACTCAACCGCATTTCGATTTTTGCTTCTCCACGTGGACCGCAACATATTTAGCAAACTGTAAATATAACACATACTGTACTGCATATATATATATATATATATATATATATGTATGTATTATGATGTCAAAATAAAACCATTTTATTTTATGTAAATATATACATATGTATACATTTATGTATTCATGTATTTAAAAAGTACACAAAAATACAAATGTATCCAAAATCTTGTATCGTTTACTTAAAAATTAATGTGAATTTTGTTATTAAGTCAAACTTTTAACTATCTTCGTCAAATCAGGTTCCTGATTACTACAGTGTAATCTTAATACAAAAAAATATTCCGTGACTATAATTATTTTGGGCCGCACATAAGAGCTGATTGGGCCGCAGGTTGAGCACGGCTGCTTTAGATCCATGATATGGATTTTTTTTCGTTACGTAGTTATACGAAACGAATGAGTGAATCGAAGATAGCAATCGACCAGCGGTGCTATTCTAGCTCGCATACACTTATACTGGACGTTACTCGTGTCATGCGCGCGAGAAAAGTACCGCATACGACCGCGGAGTCGTGTAAAAAAAACGACTCCCACTCCAGCTTTAAAATAAAAAGCGACTCCGAGGAAATTTTTCAATAATTTTATTTTAACTTATATATATATGTACGTATTCCATCAGATCAACTTTAGTCAGCCAAGCATGCAATTTAAACATTTTGGACGGTGTTTTGTTTGAATACACATCATTAAATATATTTTTACCAAAAAAAAATCTCCAGCTAAAATACCGCGACTCCACGACTCCGACTCCACAGCCCTGATTTTTTATTTTCGTGCATAAGTAAGTCATTTCGCTCTGAATCTTTGAAAGATAAAAGCAATACTAAATATATCATGAGACTTGAATTTTCGCTTCCAGAGAGAATTTTTTCAAACATAAAGCGTTACCCATTGTTTTACTTCATTGCACACAATGGCGGCATTAATCTATTCTCAAAACGATTACATTCCTAAATTATTCAAGAATGATGCATTTTTTAGTTTAATTACGTTATTACGGTTTGGTGGATACATCTTGATAATGTGGATAAAAAGGCTGAAGTTTAGTTCCCCGTTGTATGCTTGGTTTTTAATTTGCGAAGAAACTATTAAAATAAGGGATATGCACAGAATCGACGACGCACTCATCTTTCACACAAATTCATAATAATATATTTAAAAGTAAATTGAGAAATTAACACCCATTAGGGATTTTGAGCCAAAGCTCTTTTTAATGAAAATTTAATGGCAGCCAGGAAAACATAACACAATTAGATAACAATATGTAGTTTTGTATAATAAGTTACTGTAAAATAACAGAACTATTTAATATTGATTGTGGAGTTATATATGTTTCATGGCATAATGCATTATTCTAGAATCATCCCTTACTGTTGGAATGAAGGTAGATGAATTCTTATTCTATGCTACATTCAAGCATTTTTCAAACCAACAAAGTAATGTTGTCTATTGTGAGTTTGAATTCAACGATTTCGAACCCAGTAAGAGACCATTGACAATAATAGACCACGAGAATGACGCATTCAAAAGATACATTTGTTATGTTTAATTTGACATAATTTATTTAGATATAAAAAAAGAGAGATACAAAAAGAAATATCACTGCAAGGCAAACGTCAAATTTTAACAACACTGTCTTCAAACGATATGGAAAATAATATTCACTACATCCCAATTCAGATTACTTACAATATTTTTATTCCAAAGTTAACATAACCTACAAAAAATCCACCATCATATTTATATGATGTTTATCTAAATTATATACGCTGCAGAACTAAGCAACATTCACGAATTTTTAAAGGTAATTTTTATTTTTATTTTTCTGGAAATCTATATTTTTTATCATATTTGGCGTTTTGAAGATTTATCACAACGTTGCAGCGGTGGGCTGGCAATACGTTAACGAGGGGCTTGCTTAATCTCAGTTTTCTCAGTTTTCTGGAAATGGAGCAGGGATGGGCTAGAGGGGGCTCGGGGGGCTCCTTGATAAATTTCGGCGCGGCCGGCGAGCCCCTTGCTTAGATAAGAAAGTCATTTGTTTCAAATAAAATCAGCACCTAACTGCAATTTTTGTAGATGATTAAATTTTATTATTTAACAAGACTTGGTTGCCCTTTCATTTATTTAAAAAATACATTAACTTCGGCTGCATAATAAAAGAGACCCTAGCTGACCGCATGTGGCTCGCGGGCCACGGTTTATGCATCATCTATATTCCATGACTTGAAGGCATTATGGATGAGATTTACCGAGCCCCTTGTTAAGATATTGGCAGCCCACCACTGGAATGGAGTGAATTTTTTTATCATTTATATGCAATGATATACAATACTTTAATAAGCAATCAATTGATACTTATTACATTTATAATATGTAACGATATGCAATTTACCGTAAACTTATCGATGTAAATGGCTAAAAATGCACTATTGTGTATACTGAAACTGTCGTAGATAATATATAAGTCAGAAATTGCAGTTATGTACTAACTTGATCTGAAAATATTCTAACGCTTAGAAGTTTTTTTTTTTTTAATTAAAATACTGTCTATATTTCAAATCAAACATTGGAATTTTTAGAAAAAACTTCATTTCCTAACGTTTTATCAACGTTGTTTATTAATCTTTTCTTTTCGAGAATTCATGAAACGAAACGGGCATAAACTGGTCTAGGTTGTCAGTAACCCTTAGACTGCCAAATCATGTTTTCATTTAATTTGTATCTATACGAATTAAATTGACTATTACGCACGAGAAGGTTTGTTGTACCCTCAGAATAAAATTATGTTTGGTTGTTGCTATTAAAGGTATTTTAAATATGCACAGTCACATAAGGAGGGTGAACAACCTTCCCTTAACACTTTGAAAGCTAGCAATAGCAGAGCTAAGAATTTGGCTTAAAGATATATTCTTTAAAACCGTTCATCAAGAAAACACAAAAATAAAATGCACTATATTTTTTCGCATTGCCATTTGCCAAGTTGGCAAGTTGAACATTTTGAATGTATACGAGGATTAATTTATTTATACAAAGATAGGAATCATAAATAAAATTCCCTTGTTCGTAAATACATGTTACATATGGGCCCATTAGAGGTGAAGTGAGCCAAGTGGTATTTTAGAAAAAAATAAGTTAGACGCGTTGTAATGTAATATTCTACATCCCTTAAAGTATCGTAACCTCAGTAACACATTGTAATAGTATTATCTTCGTAAAATAAAAATATGCAATCCACCAAAACACCAAATAAAGACGTGATTGTACATAATAATAAAAAAAAATTGTACACATTTTAGTTGACTCACTTCACCTCTTAAGAGGCCATGTTTTTTTTTAATTACCTAGGGTACTCCACGTTGTACCCATCACCACCCGCTACGGCTTCACACTCTTCATATAGGGTGTATTCCGTAGCGTAACAACGTTAGTCGTGTTCAAAATTTTGCCAGAAATGTCCCGAGAAGAAATTCCTCAAGACTTGGTTGCATGCACTACAGTGTGCAGAAATTAAAAGTTAATGAATAATTAAATGCAGTTGAAAATATTAGATTTTATCTATTTAACTCAACTCTTTTTCCAAAAGACGCGGAGAATTCTTTAAATGCCCTATAATTTGCCTTAGATGCAACCAAGTCGGCATGACCGACGGGGCCGACAGATCCGACAGATAGTCGTATCGTCTTGAGCAATTTTTCCCGTTCATTATTTAAATCTGGACATTCCCAGAGGATGTGATCAGCATCCTGAGTCATATATCCGTATTTAAATTTAGGACTATTTACTAAACGGCCAAGATGGAGGAGCTTGGCAGCGAAGTAACCGTGGCCAGTTATGAATTGGCTGGTCCAGAAATTAGGAGTCAGGACGCTCATATATTATCTAACATTATTCAACAATTGGTTGAAGATGTTTGTTTGAAGGATACAATTTTTATTTTTTATTATATTTTAATTTTCTTCTTGCCATAGTTGTCCTGGTTCAGTCCTCGAAGGGTTAGTGGTAGTTCGTGTTTTTAATACACATGTAAAGAGCGAAGGATGTAGGTATATTTGTTGTAATAATCAAATCGAATCGGTCTTTATTGGCTCAACGGATCGGACCACCTATTTGTAGTTCTTTAACGTCTCTATAGTTCCTCGATTTGAAAATTTGTTTTATCATTGCCCTTAACAAAAAATAATTTAGACATTTCATTATTGAAAAAAATACCAGATTTATACTGACCACCATTATTGCTATTATCAGTTTATATTAGAAGGTAATATTAACTAAGAAAACTGTTATATCGAATGTCCGAAATGAATAAATATTGTATAAGGAAATATCTTTACAATAAGATATAATTTAAAATCGTGCGGAATAACCAATTACTAATAAAACTACATTATTATGTTTCAAAAATAATTGTATGGTGGAGCTTCGTTATTGTAAATATTTTTACGCTTAGTATGTTACAGCAGTGTTTCTCAAAAATTCGACATATGTGTACCCCTTTTATAATTTTCGTAGCACCGAGTACCCTCGTCTAAAAAACCGTATATATTTCAATAACAATCAAAATATATTTATTTTATCCCTTTTTCGTACATAGACAAAACAACAAAAAGTGATACAAATACAATTCAAACGCAATACTAACAAGTAACATTTTTTTATTATTATTTTAATGTTTGTAATCGAAAAAAGTAAGCTGCACGAGTACGTGTACTACACTTTGGGAAACACTGAGTTGCATTAAAAAAAATCTTCAGTAATATTCAAACAATATTTTTAGTAATTTAAGATTTCGACTTAAAGTGTTTGGTGGAATGAATTTGAATGGTTAAAATATTGTACACTCCCACACGTTTTGTCACTAAAAAGTTTGTTAATGACTTATACGAGTCTTATTGATGAATATTAGTTCTGATATAAGTAAAATTATTCTACCTTTTTGTTTATTAGGCATATCAAAAGCGTCGAGTTTTTTTTAAATTTAGTTTCCTGTACCAACCGATCATCTTGGTGGGCCATAATTTTAATCTTAATGCTTATTTAACGAGTCGGTGACTCCTTTTCTTGATTAACGAGCTACTGAACTTTCATATTATGATAGGTACATGTTCTTCAAGGTACGTTGCTCTTAATTACTTAATGAATTAATTACGACGAGCTACTTCTACAGTTTCAATGACACGTTTTTTTTTTACCTTGTTTGATTTCTGATATAATAAACTATCATATAGTATACGATGTATAAACGATGTATATACGTATGCACGGTAGGCTGGAGGGGAGTCGGAGGTGCTTGCCTGATCCTCTTGTTAAATAAGAAAAAAAAATCCTGAAATATAATCAGTACCCAACAGCGATGAGATTTTGTTTAAGTTTTCTCTTAAAATACATTCATTTATACTTTAGAATCATGTTGGAAATTGCAAAATGTGAGTTTTGATTCTAAACGTTACATATCTAATATAATATATAAAAATGAATGTTTGTTTGTATTTTATGCGTTGCCACACCGCTCATCCGATTGCAATAAAACTTTAACAAACTTTTTGCTTGCACTTCCGGGAAAGTTAAAAGTATAGTAAAATTTACTTACAGTACGTCTTATATATAAAAATTAATCATTGTATGTCTGCCATACAGTTCATTTTGACAAAGTATGCTTGGATTTGCACGAAGGTTATAATACAATTAACTAACAGTAGGTAGCGCGTGTATCGTTCCATAGACAATCGGCAGCAAACGCCAAACAGACAGAAAAAGAATAAATGCACTTCAATAAAACTAATTAAAACACACTTTTTTTCTTTGAGTGGTATGGCAACGCTTGCCGGGAACCGGCTAGTGTATTATAAAACTGTTTATTAAGAGAATGAGAAATATTGATTCTTTTATGTCAGTGACATACTATCGGTAAGAACCTCTTTGCTATCATTTTTTCACCCTGTTCTCAATCTCTGGGGGATGAAATGTCAATTCATTCAAATATTGTTATTGTAATACATACTTGTATTTTAATGAATATATAAAATCAGACGTGTTTGAAAATACAATTTTATAATTATCGTCAACATTAAAACATGTTTTACTTTATTATGACATGCTGAAACGTAATTATTGACTGTCGTGTCGTATTCGGAGAAATGTTTCTTTGAATCCGATAGACTCAATTATTAGCCGTCTGCAAGTCATTAAAACGTCTCTGTTTGTCTTTAATCGATTTTTTTAAAGTTACGGCAATCATTCAATTACTATCAAGTCGTTATGGATTTAGGGAATATAATTTTTGTTGCTGAGTATCCAATACTAAGAAATTCCCTGACTCGAAAAGGCCAAATTACAATGAGAAAACAAAGAAGAATTTTCTTAATAGATAAATACATACTTACAATAAAAAAAACACATACTTTGGTAATTGTTTCTCTCTGTATAAAATCCATATGTTATAACATTACTTATTTGATAAAAAAATCTTTTACTGCCGTTTTTAGGTGTTGCCCTTGTAAAAAAATAAGAATATATTTGTTTACATCTAGTTATTTTATTTCGACATTTCAATTTTTAAAAAATGTAAGAATTTTGTGACGAAATGTGATATTGGGCTATAAAATATACTTATTCCGAAAGCCTTTAAAAGACTTTTACGTTGAAGATATTTTATTAAAAAATATACTAGATTTCAGTACCACCTATCAACATTTGCTTCGCAGAAAGAAAGAGAGAGTTTATGTATGCTGTGAGCTGTGCGTAATATACAGATACATTAAGACAGTTATAATACTACTGTCAGCGGTCGGCAAATTTTAGAACTTCGTGGACCAGTAAGATTTTTTAAAAGTGTGTATGGAAAAAGTTAACTTAGAACACATAAAATGCACCTAATTTATAAAATAAAACCATTAATTGCAACCAATGTATTAAAGCTCAATTAATAGTAAACAATTGTAAAATCAGAAAAATTAAAGATGATTCCACCACTTTAAATTTAAATTTTGTTTAAAATATTCTGTTGTTATATAAGTAAGTGCATATAAAATTTAAAATATAGAAAAAAGTATATTTAAGTTAAATCTTAGAAAACTTAAATCACGATACCGAAATCTCTGCAGATGAAACAATTGCATTATTATCTATCGTGCTTTGATAAAATTTGAATATGTACGTTCCAATTTCAAAAATAAACTAATTATTATTTTTAAAAAAATGTTTGACGGATATAAATTTTGCCTACTCACTGCGGTAGTTTATAATTAAGAGGCAGAAGTGAAGGGGTTACGAATTATCTAATAATTCAACCAAGAAGTCAAAGAATTAAGCCATTAAAACAATTAAACGTCAAACAAGTGTCATCGAAAAAAACGATCTGTGACATTACCGATTTAAATTAATTAAGAGCCACTTTGTTTCCCTATCGCTCAATTCCTTGGTTTCTTAGAAGAATTAAGAAATACCTTTTATTATTAATTGAATGACTATTGATATATCTAATGTTTTTTAGTTTAATATTTGATAAATTCTCTTAAAAAAGCACTTAATTACAAGGTAATTAAGGCAATGCTTTTAATCGAAATAGTTGTTTTGTCATCGTTCTTTGTTTGAAATTCACTGTAATCACTAATTAATCGTGGGGGATCTCTTATAATGCAATGATAGATCAAAACTGTTTTCGTTACCAATTTTATTCTAGGACACGAAAAAGCAGAATTATTCCAGGGGCATGTAGCCGAGTTGTTAACGTCATGCTACTTACTCTGTTGCGTTGTCCTCGGGCTCGTATCGTATCGAGACTTTCATAGAGCACCGGATTACTTATGCCCTTAGTAATCATTTTAAAGCAAAACGACAGCTTACGAGGTTGTCCACCACGAGGTCTTGTAGGTTTAAAAAAAATGGTTTTGAGAAATTGAATTTTTGTGTATCTATCCACCACGGACGTATTTTTTTTATATAGACGGAAGTCACTGCCACAGATGCTTGAGCGTTGCTCTTCTCCACAAATTTCTAATAAAGCACAGCGACTTTCGAATGACGTTTTTTTTTTTTAAATAGTTAGTAATTATTTTTTATTTATTTTATTTTATTTATTTATTTATTTAATTAACATTGCAAAAGGTTGACAAATTATAAATTTAAAACTTTTACAATGGAGAAAAAAAATAGTACAATTTAATATTAAAATCAGTAGAAAAAAAAATGGCAAAGAAGTCAACTGAGTAAGCTCCGACGAACTCTACTTTAATACATAAAAAATAGTATTCGTCGGAACTCACCCACGTCTACGTGGAATATGTCGACATCCGAAGCAATATTGTTGAACACCGTTAAAGCTCTCCCCAGTGGCATCCCCATTGGCAGGCTGGTTCTACACCTTGGGAGAACAAACAATTCATGTCCACGATTTCTCAAAAAATAATCAGGAACATTTAGATTCACATTCTCAAGAATGGTGGAATTCTCATTTTGGCCACGTATAAGTCGAAAGAAATATATGGCCAGATACATTTCTCTTCGAACATTCAAACTATTGAAGTTAAGCATGCCTAAGAGAAAGTCAGTTGGATAAAGCCATGGGTAATATCCATACACCCTCATATAGAGAAGTCTCAAAAATTTCTTCTGAATCTTCTCCACCATAAGGGTATATTTCGAGCATCTTGGGGCCCAAACAATTGACCCACTCTCAAGTCTGCTTCGAACCAAAGCGTTGTACATTAATATTAGAACTTTAACTCCCGAAAAGACTCTGGTGGTACGGATGACAAAGCCCAACATTTGTAATGCTTTCTTGCAAGTAATCTTAATGTGATTATAGAATGTTAGTTTGCTCTCAAATTGTACGCCAAGATCTCTGACTGATGAAATTCGCGAGAGAATTCGGCCATTCATTGAATAACGGAAAAATAACACTCGCGACCCTCTTGTAAAGGATAAAAGATTGCATTTATCAATATTGAAATCGAGTTTGTTACACCGCCCCCAATCTATTATATTATCTATATCAGATTGAAGACGATGACAATCATCTAAGGTGACAATCTTCAAAAAAAGTTTCAAATCATCAGCGAATAACAAGAACATAGAATTTTTAATAACGCTTGCTATATCATTTATGAAAATAGTGAACAGCAATGGCCCCAGGTTTGAACCCTGCGGAACACCAGAGTACGTGCAAAACGGCATTGATTCGAAAAGCCCATACGATACGTATTGTTTTCTGTTCCTAAAATAACTACCAAAAAGCCTAACAAAACCATCAGACAAACCGATCAATTGGAGTTTTTCCAAAAGAATGTCATGATCGACCCTGTCAAATGCCTTCGAGAAATCATTGTAAGAACAGTCAACTTGCAGTCCTTTATCTAACGCCGTCGACACGTAATCCGTAAACACCATCAAGTTTGTGTCGGTTGATCTTCCGACTCTGAACCCATGCTGCTCATTAATTATAAATGGTTCAATCCTTTTTAAAATCATATGATGCATAATCATCTCAAGAACCTTAGCTGGCGCTGAGAGAACAGCCACCGGTCTATAATTTTCCACTGATGATTCTGCGCCATTCTTAAAAATTGGTGTAATCTTAGATATTTTCCATATTTCAGGGAAAATGCCTGATTTCATAACGAGATTAAATATATAACACAAAGGACTTTTGATGAGGTCAATACATCCTTTTAAAAAACATGTAGGCACCCTGTCGGGACCGAGCGAGCGCGTGTTTTTAAGTTTTTTGGTAAAAAAAATTACATAAATTATAATTATGTTATGTTGATGTCTTTGCTCTTTAAATAAAAACCAATATTACAATGTTGAAAAATAAATTGAAATAAAATAAGTATTGAATGTGAGTAATAATGAGTGAGTCCGTTTAAAAAATATATTTCGGTTTATCTAACAAAAATATTTTTTATAAGCATTTTGTTTTGTGTAAAACATATTATTTTCCTGTCGAGTAATAACGAACAAAATTGTAGTTTTTTTTGTAGCTGGATAATGTACATTTATAAACGAAGTCTTAAAACATATTTTTCGCTATCTAATTTAAATTATCATTTTTTGTCAAACTTTCAAAACAGGTTTAAACCAAATTTGAGAAAATTTTGTCGTTCGAAAATCACTGTAGATTTTTTTATGTCAATAGACATCACTTATACTGAAACTTGAATGTTGCACTTCTCTACAAATTACTAATAAAGCACAGAGGTCATGGCGCTGGTGTAAATTCTCTCAGTGCATATCACTTATAAAGAAGATTAATTGGAAATATTACATGCATACTAATGCGCCTTCGGTGTGTAACGTCATATTAGAGAATACGTAAGTTTGGAAATGTTTTGATTTTTCTTTGTAACACACGCCTCGTGTCAAATGTTGCCGATACAAAACATTTCAGGCATTTTGATAAATTGCCTATTTTGACAGGTGACATTTGGGAATAATAATATTGTGAAGGCACGCAGGTTAATGTTAGAAAATCACGTATCAGTACGGCGGTACGTTACTTAAGTTATATTACGTACATACATGTTCATTGTGCTTTCGTCTACCTTTCGATCGTTGATATTAAACGGAAAGCATTTACGCTTAACGCCATGGGAAACTTACCTGCTTTTGTTTTTTTTTTCAAATATGAGAGTGATGGAATAGGGCTTTGCTAACAAAATATTCAACGCGAAGTATAACGCCTTATGGCATGCTGATATTCTTCTTTTCCTTCATTATCAAATAATAATATAATCGTCGGCTTAATTCTAACATGGCGGATGTCAATTTACCACAAGTGTTCAGGAGACAGTTAAAACCGAATACTTCAAATTACAGAAACAAATGTTTATCCTTTTGTTGTTTGTAGTAGAATATTTTACTATTCATAATTATTTTACTTTAAAAAATATTCATTAATTTATACTTAATGTAACTTACGTGATATCAGAATATATAAATATAATAATAGATACGTTATATTGTGTTGTTTATTTTTTATCCCTTTCACTTATAAATTTGGATATTTAACGAATGAAATAATAAAATTCTAAAAAAATGACTTACGTGTGTTCCCGGGGTCGAATATGGGTACAGACAGTTTCATAAATTTATTTACTATCTATTTATTGATTTATATTTAAAATCAAGGATATCTGTGATGTCAAAAATTTACAAGAGTTTCCAAGCATTTTTATATATCATCAATTCGATACCTCAGTTCCGAAGAGTAACAAGTCAAATATTTATTTTTTTGAGTTTGCGTAAATACGGAAATGCGTAGAATATCGCTATCAATCAGTTCCGAAATTTCACAAGCTGAAATCTGTGATTATTTAAAAACATCAGTGGTTATTATGATATAGATCAAAACTGTAACAACTATGAAAATCCTCTGAAAAAAATAAAATTATGTTTATAATGTTATTAATATATATTTTTTATATTATGCTAACATATAATTTCATTAAAATCTACAAAAATAGCTGTCCAGTAGAGTAATAAAAAAACCCACTCAAAATATCCTAAATATTTCAAACCTATGCTTTTTGAGTTGTTACACTTTGGAATCGAGGTATCGATTTGTATATGAATTATTCACAACTTGTTTCTCCATAATATATGCTTCCCACCTCAAAGTCTCAGCTGTAAACAATTCATCCCCGTATTTCATTAATCATTAAGAGAATGTGAGAATTTAATTGAGGATACGTCGACAAGGATTAAAACCGAGGGCCGTTTTGTCGGTAAGCAACTGCATTTATCCTTTCAGAAGGGTGCACACACGTCACACAGGGCAGCACAGCTCGCGCCGTAATTATTGTAGTTTTCGGATTCAAGGTGTTTATATTGGGTAACCAAAAGGCGTGTGTACATTTTGACAGTTACTTGAAACAAGACACAACAAGAGTTATCGATTTTTGTAACAGCATTATTGTTCATTATTGAGTGGAATAGTGGTTTATTAATTTTTCAACTCGTAATATGATATGCTCGAATCCAGTGTTTATAAAACTTTTTGCTTCCATGGACCCCCTACAATGTTGTGGAATTTTCGCAGACCCATTAAAAATAATGTTTTTTTTTTTAACTTATCCTTTTTTTTGTTTATCACAGTCACTAGCATTGCATATTCTGACATCAATTTTGGCTTGTAGTCTTAGTTGACATAATAACAATAAACTTGCCAATATTTTTAATTACTCTTGATAAAACATGATGTTCAATCTGCGGTCAGCAATACATGACATTTTGGGTTGCATGCCACCATCGTACTGCGGATTGTATTTCACAGAATTAAATCAACCTTTCTTGCGCAGATCTGTTTGTTTTTGTCATTGCAGTATTAGATTTTGTGCAATACAATTTGGAGGCCCTGTTTTTGGGGAACATATAAAGGGGCAAAATTACATATAAAATACAAATAAATGTCGAAAACAAAATAGCCGTTTTCACAAAAATCTGTTTTTTAAATAAGCGTTTGAATGTTCTATTACAGCATGTTCCATTGGTTATATTACCGACGTGACATTTGCTGTTTTTTTGTACCGTTTAATTTGTCTGGTTTATACATTCTCTAGATGGGTGGGACGGTACATTATTTATTAATATTAATGTTTTTCCTCTTTTATTTATATTTATTATATTTTTTTCACTTCTGGAATGAACTTATTTTCAAACCATCGTTTAAAATATCAAAATGTATGCCAGGTTTTTTTCTTATAATCATATTTAACTGGAAGACCTCTGATGTCTTCATAGCATCTGGGGTTCTTTGATTTCACAATGACAAACAGTGGGAATTTGTGTCCGCCTGTTGCATCTGCACACACCTGTGTGACATATCAGCGAATTCTTAAAATTATTGTTTACACATTTTGAACAATCCGGATTATCGAGAATCCACTGTAATAGAAAATCTTGAAAATTGAAAAACAAAATAAAAAATCACCGTTAAATTCAAATTTGGCATAGAACGCATGTACAAAAATATGTTCTATGGTGAAGTGGCTATAAATAGAAGACGAATATGGTCCAAAAAAATGGAATATGTTTTTTGGGGTAATATAAAAAAGTTTTAAGAACACAATTTTCCAAACAGTAATATTCAAGTAGCTTGAATCGAGTTTATTTTTTCAAATAGTGTTATTCAAGTTGGTGGCTTGAAAACTTGAGCTGTATAAGTCAACAGATCGAGGTGTTATCATAACACCTGACAGACCTGAAGCCATAAATCATGTTGGCCGCCGTAGCCACTCCATGCTTAAATAATAATTATATGTTTACACTGGTACCAGGGCTGCGGACGCATCTCACGGTTGAAATTACTGCAAGTCAGGTGTACGATGCCTTCTATCACTAGATTTACTTTACCAAGAATAATTGATCTAACATTATTATAGGCAGTGCTTTTACTCCCATGTAACGCGGTGAAACGGCGTTCCGGCACCTTTTTGGCATTTTCAATGTTTAAAATCAATTGTCTCAAAAAAATATTTTTATTTTGATTTGAAAACTTGTTGATGTTTGATCGTATTTTTGGTTCCTTTTCTATCTCTTAAAATACGTTGATTGGTGGTCACTCATATGAAGACAAGATTATCGTGACGGATTCGAGTCAATGCATTTTTTTCAATCGATATCTGTTTAAATTCATGGGTGTTTGTGATATCTAAAATATTTCATCCCACCCTTCCAATCCTAAAATTAACAGGGCAAAACGAGAGTGATTAGTCAACCACTAGTCTTGTCTTTAGTCTTAGACCTATCTTATATTTTTCTCTTTAAAAAAATGAGCCAGCAGTTCTCGCAAAAAAGCTTCCGTTGAGACATCCATATGTTCCACATTTGGAACAAAAAAAGCTTAAATAGAAAGCTTGACAAGAAGTGCGTTCCGGCACCTTTCTTTTTTAGAAAAAAAAACACTGATTATAGGTAATTCAAGATTTTGAGATCAGCGTGTGAAGGAATTCAATTAAGAGTTGGTCCAGGCTTCGTCTTGAAGGTGATCAGAACAATAGTATGAATAGCGTAAGTTGACTCACAGAAATATAGTGAAACAAAAGACGGCATAATATTTGAAAGAAAGGTATTTTTTAATGTTGTACGAGAATCTGAAAATGCGTAATCTTTAATATATTGGCTTATGGGTATGGATAAATAAATACTTTTTTTGAAACTAGGCACGTTCGCTTCCAACGAAGAGATTATGGACTTTAAATTGGGAAAAATAAACTGAAATTTTATTTACCATAATTACTACTTAATTATTCGTTCTTCCTTTTATTAACAGATAAAGAAAGTATGAGAAATGATAAATTTTATATTCTAAAGCTCTTTAATTTGTCATTACTTCGTGAGCGTCGAGTTCCATTTTCGAAAAGCGCAAATGTTGAAATGGCGGATTGCATCCAGCTGTTTTAACGTCATGTGTCAAAACTGACAGTTGTGTTGACAGCCGATGACGTGTTGTGGCTGACAAATGGTCATATCATTATCGCCCGCACATCGCAATGAAATTAGCGCCGTGGTTGCGTGAAAAAACAGCATTGAGATTGACAACCGAGAATGCTACACAAAGAAAACGATTATGAGTATAAAAACATTGATTAATCAAATTATACTAAGCCAACCAAAGAAGAGTTGATGCTTATTTATAGATAATCTAATGTCGTAATTCGCTAATTCAATTTGGCTTTTATTGGTCTCTTGTTGGTTATTCTTCTGTTTTGGTGATACAGTCAGAGGTAAACCTGAGTCCTCTCGACTTCTCTCGGTTCTTCGCCTTCCTACACCAATCACTGACCCTCTTAACACTCGTAAGTTTTGTGACATTCTATCCATCCATCTAAGTCAGGGTCACCCAACGCCTTCTTCACGAATAGGAAATGTTTTTATAGTTATGACGTGTGCAAGAGTTTTTAAGTCTTTGATGAAGCCCTCTTAAGACTTTGTTTATGCTGCCAAAACTGTTTATTTCGTAAATGACAGTATGTAGTTTCTCGTTCCCCTTTGTCATGACATAACTGTATTATTCAGTGATTATGTTGATCTAACTAAGCCTGGATCTTTTAGATTCTTGAACCCACCTAATGGTATTCATCTTTGGGCTCAAGATTTTTTTTTTAAACTTCTGTCAGCCTGAGAAAAGTCACTGTTTCCCTAAAACCATGTCCAATTCTGATGTTGAGAACGGTGAGAGAATCTCAAACAGTTGCTAAACCTTGACCGCGCAAAAGAGTTGGACAAAAGCCCAACAACTAAAACCACGAGATATCGGTTATGGAATCGCAGAACCAAAATATGTGCCATAGCCATAATTATTTATGTTTTAAAATTAATATATTATGAATCATTCCGTCAAGTATAAAATATGTCTTTACCTTTTATACCCACATAGTTTGCTTGTAAAATTCCACCTGTTTTACGATCAACACTTTTACGCAGAATTATATTTCAGGTCTTTTTATGGATAAAGATAATTGAATAATTTGCGAGGGCGAGTAGGATTTCAATGGTAAAAAATAATCGAACTTGACTTTCAATTGGACAGGCTATAAATTTTGTGGATATAGGCCATTGTGTGGCAATGTGGCAAGTAAGTAGTGTGGGCTCTGAAATAAACTGGCGTGCTAGTTTTCGCGTTACGAAAGTTGACTGGATCAGCTGTGTGCTTTGTCCGTCGTTTTCAACTGCAAATTTGTGTTCATAGAAATATTCATTTCGCTATTCAGTTCTTCAAGATTTACGCGATGCCTTAAATGTGTAATCTTTTTCAATGCGGTTTTTTGTGAAACATATGGAAGTTTGCCTCAAAATAAAAGCTTCTACAAAAACATACTTGTTACTCAGTTGCTCTTTTTCTAAAAGAGTATTGATATAGGGATAGGGATACAACGGGACTAATGGTGAGCTAATCGCTATTGCTACTCTCCATTTTAATGATATAATGGGTTGGGAGGAGGAAATTCAAGACACCACATACATCCATGCACTCGAACAGAAATCTACAAGTGAATTGAAAATCAATCTATAAAAACTGTTCATATTGGTATTCGAAACCGTGACTTCCGTCTTCCAAGCCAACGACGTTGACCACTCGACCACGCAGCCGATTTATTTAGCTAATATCAAAACCTCATCGCAAAAAAATATTCAAAAATCTTTATTGGAAATTTCGAATGTCATAATCAGGGCCGGATCGTGGCGTGTGCGAAGTGTGCGGCTCACACAGGAGCACGGGCGCGACACTAAGATTTTAGCAATCTCAACTTATTAAATCTAGCTTTGAGAGGCGCAGAAATCTTTGAGCCGGCCCTGGTTTTAATGGTCGAGTATTTTTAGAAATCAGTCTCAAACATGGCTTGACAACATCCAAAATATCATTCCAAAGTAATGTAGGACTAAAAATACTAAAATCTACATTGTTTTTGAAAATGAAATTCAAGTTTCATTTTGGAATAAGCCGTGTTTGCAAGTCATAGCCTTAAATATAAGTAGAGATTTAAACCTTAGCGTTGTCTATTTTTCATTAATTAATACAATCAAAATAAGGCGCCAGCCCAGTCAGCCGGACCAAATGAATGCTGCGCATATTTGATTTTGATTATTTCATTTCGAGGACGTTGGCAGTGTTTAATTGCAAATTGATACGTCTTAATTGAGTAATTAATAAAATAAGTCATTACGTGGTTACCTATTAAGCATATTGACATCAAAATTTAATGTTGCTTTTCTTTACATGGAATGTATCGAGATGTGTTATTTCGATTCTTCAAGTTTTTATGTTGGGCTTGGAATTCCATTGTACACATATTTTGTATATTTCAAAACATATTAAATAATTTAATAAGAAGTATTATAATAGATGTATAAACCACTTAGTTTACAAAATCTAATTATCTAAATTTGAGAAATTGTTGAGAAGAAAAAAAAATGTGATTCAATTAATAATACTTACGAAAAGCCAATGAATAAAGTTATGTCTTTTACGTAAAAAGAAAATGTCTAGAGTTGAAATATGCGAAGTTACTGTGCTTCTCTCCGCCGTTTTATTGTTACTATAGTAATAATACTTGTCTGGCGCGTTCTGGTCGAATGATGGACCACTTTAGAACTCGCCGAGAGCTTCACCACTACTTACTGTAGGATTCCAGCGTCCTTTACAAGCTGTTATGGTTTTCTAAGCACATATGCGTTGCATCTAGGACAACCTGCAAAGCATTCAAAGAGTTCACGGCGTCATATGGGGAGCGAAAAGATCTCAACTCAGGAAAACCCTTTTACAACCTTTTTTTAGTTTATTCACACTACAGTACAGTAAAACCCCCATTTACACTATAGTCGGGACCGTGTAATTGGGGGTGTGAATCTCATACAAAATTAGGGATTTGGTTTTTTTCCGCGGAAAACGCAAAACTAAGTATTCCCTTAGTTTTGCAAAAAAAAAATATGGACGAAATATTTAGTTTTTGTAGTAGTAAATATCCCGCGCACAGACAGTCGCCTAGCTATGCCTGTATAGTCTGGCACGTGTTGAATACACAGACGCTAGCCAACATTTGACTGTATGCGCGGCACAGACGACCGTCTCTTAGTAACGACAATGGAATGCGACCGTGCAATTGGGGGATTTGCGGCGAATATTTCAAGCCAGCGCGTAATTTGGGGTAGTGTAATTGGGGGTTCCACTGTATATGCAACCATATCTTTAAGGAGAATTTTGCCTCAGACATTCAGGCAAAAAAATGAGGTCTTAGTCATGCGTTATGTCAAATATTTTCTTTAATTAAAAATAAAAAATGAATATTTATTCAATACAAAAAAATGATATGATTGTCATTGTGCTGTTAATCTATTCTCAAACTATAATGTTATCACAATCATTTTGAAAAAAACGTTGATTTGGGGTGTTCCATGAATCATTGCAAAAAGCGAACTTATTCATCGGTGTGATTTTGTATGCCTCGTAATGTTGGTACATGTTTCCTATATAAATGTATGTATAACTTTGGTGTTGGTACTCCTGGCGCACGAGGTGATAAATCTCCGCGACAAAAGGATCTAATGGAATTTATATATGGAGCTAAACAATGAGACGATACGGTACTGTCCTGGATGGGTACATTTTAACGGAGGACATCTGGGTTTTATCTCCGCGGCCTGAGAATAAAGAAGGTGTTAAGGAACGATTTATTTTATTCGAAAAAATACTTACTAGAAAAAGTGCCGGGATAAAGTACAAGGGCTTTGTGAATCATGATTGTAAACTCAACTCTTTTTTAACACGGTCGATACGTTCCACAAAAAATCGACACATATACGAACTGTCAATTCTATGGACTCATTTATTCGGTCTGAATCTAGTTATAGATTTTTTAATACAACTCTTTTTCGTTGAATAATTTGTATCAAATGTCATAATGTCTGTGATTTGTTTACCTTCCAACACACCTGTAATTCGATTCTAAGGCTACGTCTTACCTGGGCGAAGTCATTGCGAATATTAATGGAACACGGCTTAAAGCGAATCAAAATGTCAAACTGATCGCGGCGTGCGTTTTGTCACGTAGGACACTCTTTAGCGGCGGAGACCATTTGATATTTTCGTGCGGCACCAAGTCGCTTTGCATTCGCTTTGATTTCATACAGTAAGAACTAGGGTATCCAATCCCGGACCCTTTTTGTGATCCCGGGATTTCAGGATTGTCAATTTTTCCATCCCGGGATTAAAAAAATTAACATCGTGTAGAAATTGGGATTCGGTATTGAGACAATTTTTGAGTTTTTTCAAACAATTTCTTGTCGTTTTCAAAAACCCGGAAATTCGCGGATTTCAAATTTAAATTACCAGAGCGAAACCAGTTTTCTTTTAGCTCGTCCAAGAATTTCTTTTTTTTCTAGCTCTTTCTTTTAGTTTCATTTTATGTAATTTTCTCAATCATGTTAAGTACCGTCACTACCTGGGATTTCGGGATCACAGAATTGGACGGGATCCCGGGATTAGATACCCTAGTAAAAACGCTGCACGGAGAAAGTAACTAGTTTACTACTAGTCTTTCTCTCCTTTTCTAAACTTCATTCTTTTTCCTTACACGTACTGAAGAGAGAGGTTGAGCAACTGATTTGAAATCACTACTTGTTAAAATAAAAATAAAACATTAAAAAACATTTGCCTTCCAAAAAAGTAAAGACTACGTTGTGAAACGTTGAGTGAGTTACTAAAAATGTCCATACCTTTCGGGAGTGGACAGGAAGTTAAAAAGCTTTGATGGTAGGCGTAAAATCTTAAAAGACAGTTTGTCCAAAGCATCAAGTTAAATATTCACAACTATTTTGAATCAATGACGAGTACCATCGTTGTATCAACTTTGAATTAAAATGGGTATAAATTGTATTGTTTATTTGTAGTAGTTGCCTCCATTTTATCAAGCACCTTTCAAATAAACAAGCATTTACAAGAGCCCGATTACGGTCCAGGAGTTATAAGTGGATATAACACCTTTGGAAAATAAGCTGGAAGCCTACACGGAATAAGCAAAGGCGTAAGTCACAGAAGCGAACAAAAGAGTGTTTGGTCTTGAGAAAACAAAAAAATAATTTACAGTGGCATATTGTTAAATAAGCAAACGAGTTCCGGTACAATTAGGTAGGATACAGTGTATTATTTTATATATATTTATTAGGATAATAGTTTATTAGAACTCGACAAAACTAAGTCTGAGGTGACCACACGTAATACCAATCTACCAATATGTTTACAAATGTTAACCTTTTTAAAAAAATCTTCTATTAACACTTAATAAAAATAATGTGGCTGCCAAAAATCACTGTGGGATGTGTCTAGTATCCATATCTGAAGAAATAGCAAAGATACTCACTCATCAAAGGGTTCAATAGTTTGTGGATCACTGGTGTAAAGTATAAATGTAGTTTAAAAGGCAGCTGGAATTTTAACTGATGTATTATTTATATCGTTGTGTTAATTAAATTATGTGTACGTTAAAATTTTAACATTTACTAAAAAAAGCTAGCACCATGAACAATAGTGCAATCGAATATAGACATCGTGCCTTGCAATTAATAAGACAACAATTGTTAAGACTATTTGTAAGGTATGGAGATATCTCAATTTTGAAAGCGTTCCCGTTCATTGTGCACACGTCACAGGTGACATATCTCATTATCACCTGTAAACAAATCAAGTTACTTGTGAAATCAAAATGTATATTGTTAAATCAACTTGTTCAAAGACATTTGGACGTTAAAATTTTCCAATGAAAGGCATATCAGTTGTACGAATAAGATATTATATTATTCATTGTAAACAAAAAAATAATTGGTAAAGGAACATATTGCATGATCGAAAAAAATGGTTCGAATGGTTTTTGTTTCATTGAACTGGGCTGATATCCTTCTGGTATATGAATTTAACACCACAGTTTAGACTTAGCGCTCGGCTGCATGGTCGAGTGTCAATGTCGTTGACTTAGAACACAGAGGTTACGGATTGGAATCCTGGTACGGACAGTTTTTATAGATTGGTTCTATTAATCGATTTGCTGATTTTTGTCCGAAGATATAGATGTATGTGATATCTTGAATTCCCTCCCACGCATCATATCCTAAAACGAGAGTGGCGAAAGCGATTAGCTTACCACTAATCCTGTTATATCCTTCTTACCTTACATTCTCTGAAAAATAAAGGTTTAGCAATTGAGTAGCAATCAGTTTTCTTAGAAACTCTTCTGTTGAGATAAACTTTATTAGTAGTCCGTATGATCCAAATTCAGTGGCGGATTATCGTATAAGCAAATGAGGCGCGCGCTTGGGCCTCCGAATTAAAGGGGCCTCAAAAATAGTTTATATCAAAAACCCATATACATTTTGTTCAGATTTCTATTTATTTTTACTATTTAGTGGGGTTTTTTTTGACGTTTTTATGCTATCCGTAAAACAGGGCCTCCAAATTTTATTGCGCCTGGGGCCTCTCATGTGCTAATTCCGCTACTGTACATATTGGGAGTGGACATTGTAAAAAAAAGTTGTGTCGTTTATGTGTTTTATGCATAACAAGATTAACAAGATGTTTTTTCATATTTTGTTTTGTCATCAAACCACTAATATTACATCTTCAACATCCCCGATGTGCGGAACCGATCCTGATAATCATAATTAATGTGGAATTAGTTCAAAGAAATATATGTGTGTTTATTTGAATATAATGTTTTACAGTGGCGGATTATCCCATAAGCGCAAGAGGCGCGCGCTTGGGGCCTCCAAATTTTAGGGGCCTCAAAAATAGCATAAATTATATAAATCCTAATATTTTAATTTCAGTTTTCAATATTCATTATTATTCTACGAATAGTTTTGTAACACTTTTATGTTATTCGAAAAACAGGGCATCGAAAATATATTGCGCCTAGAGTTTCCAAAGTGCTTAATCCGCCGCTGATGTTTTACCACCAACGATTGCCAGCAAACATCTTTAAAAAACTGATTTTCAAATTATGGCTATCATCTTGCACACAATCCTTTGAATCTACTGCGGAATTATCTCTTTTCTTCAATAGATTATACTTGTTGGTCTTATAAACCAATTTGACGCTTTACGTTAAGGTATTACCATTGTAGACATCGAGGATCAAGCTTTCACGACGATATTGTGTTACATGCGTAAGTCGGTAAACAATCGGCGGTTGCTTCTTCGGCCACGTCAATCACTGCGTGGCAAACCTAGCATACACCGCCACGAAGATGTTTCACCCACTCATTTGGACATTAGACATTGTGTCATACATTGACGGTCCATGTTATAACAGAATAATTCCGTGCATAAATGGTTTCAATGGTTTGTTTTATTAGAGCTGGAACGCAAAACAGAAAGATACAGAGGGTCAATTACAGTGAACCTTAAACCTACTGCAAAAGATACACCCAACATGAAAAAATACTGTGTCTACAGATGATGAATCATTTATCAACCAGGTACCACAGGCCCTCATGCAAACTACACGCAATTTGAACACCTAAGCATTTTTTTAAAGTATTTAACATTACTACTAACGCCAAAGCGCCAAATTTTTTTAAGTTAAAAGATCATACGAGATAAACTCCATGAAAATTACTCGAGATCAACTTGAGGAGAATTGACATCACAAACACTCACGTAATTGAAATTGAAAAAATCTAAATTTGACATAGATCTTATCGGGAATCGAACCCAGACCTGCCTGATCGGAAGAGCAAGCTCTAACCAACTTGACCACAGCGGGAGGCAATATTGGTTACATTGAGTGTACATATAAATTTGGTAGTGGTAGTAGTAGTTTGAGTAGGTACAATATTATAATGTATGAAGTAATTTTTTTATACTAGTAATAAGTTACCTTTTATTAAATTTCTAAATTGTATGTCTTATAAGTGTGTTTATTTTGAGATACTCTCTCGTTTACAGTCAGGGTGTGTGAGGCCCTCTCGTTAGATTTATTTCTTACATTTTGGTTGCATAATATGTGTTATGTATGTATCATGTATTAATTGACGTTTTTGACACATGTAAAGCGATCAATGTGTGCCCATCAGTTGTGTTAAACTTAATCTTTTAATATAAAAATCTTGTATAAATATTCAATTGTATTGATTATTTTAAAATGTGAATTGTTCACATTTCACTGATGATACCATATCCACTAGCAATGTGGAACAGCCTTTATAAAAGTTATTTTCCGACAACTACTGTTAAAAGTTCAGTCGACCTTCCTTTTGATTCGCAGAGGGTATTTTTTTAAAACTAACTTTATAATTAAAAAAATACTCATTTTCAAAGCAGACATGCTGAGATTTTTTTATTCATTGTTTTCCCTATTTAGTAAGTTATTAAAAAAATATCGAGATCAGGAAAGCCCAAACCTTGACCCGCAGGCTACATGTGCGCCAATTGAAGGTTTTGTGTGGCTATTTCAAGGTTTTCAATTTTCTATACATTTTGTTATTGGTAAATACATAAAAAAAACTGTTTGTTTATTATATATATAAAAAATATCATTTTATTTTTTATTTTAAAAAAAAATATGTGTGGCCCGCCCATCAGAGACATCCAAAGTGATTTCAGTTGGGCACCCTTACGTTGATACTTATTAAACTGTGTTAAATTTGTGTTAATATTCGACTGTTTGATTAACACCTCTGATAATATATTACTTTAGAAACTGTCTATGCGGACAGGACAACCGCCCAGCTGGCATTACATAGAAATATTTAGTTTCCGACTGAATAGAGCCATGTTTAAGCTCGCGGTATCACTTTTTGGTCCCCTATAAGGCGCAATTAATTAAAATTAAGATGTCTCGATCATATGTGATACTTTAATGCTATTTATTGAGTATAATACCTGCTCTTCGTCAAGTTTAAGCGACGTGACACGCTGTCAGGCGAATAGTATCAGGTTTTACAAAGCGATTGGACTTTACATGTTCAATTTGACAACTTTATGACGAATAAATACGGAACTGTCATACAAAGTTGAATTTAAAATAAGAACACAAAAATATATCAAACATTTACGGTATATTTTTAGCATCTACCATTTGGCAACATTATGATGAATAAAAACGAAATTTAAATACAATATCGATTTTAAAATAAGAACATAATGAATATTTGAATCATTTATTGTCTTATTTTTAAGCATATTACTTTTAATAACTTTATGGCGAATAAACACAAAACATTAATACAGAATTGAAATATATTTTGATCATTGAATATATTGCCTATGATTGAAATATTTTCCGTTTTACAACTTTATAACGAATAAAACCGATAATCTAGACAGCTATAATATAAGGTAAAATTCAAAATAAGACCATAATAAATATCCAAATAATTAATTGCTTATATTTATGTCAAGACTTAACATAGACAATATTCTAAATTAAATATTTTCTCATTTATTGATTGAATCGGCGTATTCTATATAATAAGGTAAGCAATAGCAAATGTTTATTTAGTTCCATAATATGAATTTTGTAATGTTGCTATAATTATTTCAGTATTACGTTGTCATAAATTTGCCAAACTAATGAGTACTATTTTGGCAAATTTATCAGCGATCGAGGTGATTAATAATTTTCCAATTGACATTTAAATATACGATGGCTGTAAACTCCACCAAAATATCGAACGCCTGAATGTCACTTTATTAAATGTTATATTATAGGGTTGAAGTCAAGTACGGCAGGTACATATTAATATATTTGAAAGGCGATTGAAGTGAATTAAATTATAAATAAAGAAAATGTTTAATACTGATATAATAAACATGTCTTTCTTTTCTTAAAATGCCGTTAAACTTAGAAGTACATATATTGCTTCTGGATCACATATTAGGTTGTTGACAGCTTCTTGCAAGTTGGCTGCAGGATAGGATAGATGCATGATGCACGCTGAGCTCCGTCGTGACGAACCAATACGTTTTATATGCTGGTGATTTGCTTTAACCAGTTGAGAGCCGCTGAATGTACATTAATAAAATAAGTTTTTTTGTTTCATAAGAATCTAAAATGTGCATTTACATAAATAAATGTGTGTAAGGTCAGTGTCGGCGCAAGGCTATTTGGCGCTCTAGGCAAAGGTTATTAGCGCACCCCTTTCTAACAAATCGTTTCATTTATTTCGAAATAATAAAAAAAACGAATAATCATTCGATTTTTTATATATATCCATATCCGCTCCTAATGTGGAGCATATATCATACGTTTTTCTTCGTGAACTGCTTGTCACTCGGTAGCTCAACTTCTCGTTTTCGAATCATATATAATACGATACATAACTACAACGAAAAATACAAACGTACTGCTATTTTTTTTTATTAAAATACATACAAATAGTTTTCATTTATGCGCCCTAGGCGGTTACCTATTTCGCCTGTATGGTGGCGCCGGCCCTGTGTAAGGTCATTAAATATTGTTGGTATCTTCAGAAGTAATAGTTAAACTAAATACATACATACATTACTTCTTTATCTAATATATGTATTTTAAGTATCGGAATAATGAAAGTGAAAATTAAGTCATACAATGAAGATTGCCGTTTTGTTTCATAATCACTTTTGTTTGTTAAACTTAATATATGTATTTATTTTCATCCAAATTATCCTTGCTATTTGACAGTCAAGTGGTCAAAACGATTTGGGATTTGGTTTGAAATCACTTTCACCATTATTAGGAATAGTAATAATAATTTTCACATCAGATTTTCTTGTTAAAGACAATGTATCTTTACGATATTAGAATAAGTGTTTTATTCACTACCATCAGTGGCGGATTATCCTATAAGCGCATGAGGCGCTCGCTTGGGGTCTCTGAATCTAAGGGCCCTCAAAAATAGTTTAAATTATATTACCCATATATATTTTTTTCAGATTTTTATATATGTTACATGAATTTTTTTGACGTCCTTATGTTATTCAAAAAACAGGGCCTCTAAAAGTTATTGCGCCTGGGGCGTCTCTTGTGCTTAATCCGCCACTGACTACCATTCTGTTTTTTTTTTGTTGGATTTAACAATGTAATCATATTATACATCTAAGTGATGAGGTGCTTGATTCGACGATTATTTTGTATGCAGTACGTGTCATGGTTAATAAAAAAAATGCACCATCAAGAAGAAAATGATTTTCCAATTAAATGCCCAGTCGAAGACCATCTCAGATGATACATTTTTTGACAATTTGCATTCAATATAAACCGCAAAAACGCTGTGTATAACAGGAGGCAGGAATTTATTTTGTTGTTTTTTTTAGTCTAAAGCTTTTTTATATAATTTATTATTTAAGTGACATTTTATCTTAATTCAAAGCTTGCAAAACTTGATTTTATCAAGACTTTAAAAAAATATATGTTAGTTGAAATAACCTTGTTCATCATTAAAAGATGTCACTAGCACAATTCTCTAACAAGCCGTTTGCGTGTACCAGTAAAAGATTATGTTTATTAGTATGTAAAAATGATTTTATAAATTTATTATTATGGTAATGACTATACGTTCTGAAAGCGTTGGCAGAGAAATTTTATTCCGGAGGCGGTCTAAAAACCGTTTGATCTGGAATTTTTATAACGATACTTCGGTGTACGTTTACGTCTATGGAGCTTCCATTGTTGCTTTGACTCTATTGTCTGATGTAGCAATAAAAATACTTTGAAATAGAATACGGACTATTTGAATACATTTATAAGCATTACAGTATGGAATAGACACAACTCGCACGTCGTATAATGTTGGTATCACTGTAAAATACCTACTAGTAAAAATAAAATACAAATATTATTTTACACTAAATCGAAACGGTAATTTGCTTTATAAAGTGAAAATGTAGTTATTCATAAAGCAATCGTAAATGCTTATACTATATAATAATGTTTTTAATTATCGGTATGGAGGAAACATTTTATTCGATATCTATAGGTAGCTGTCAGAGTATACAAAAATACTCACTATCATTTTTAAATACGTATGTAAAATTTAACAAATCAATCGAAACATATGAATTAAAAAAAGAAGTTAATAATAAAAAGTAATAAATCATTTAAAATAATAAAATTATAAAATAAGACAAAATATAATAAAATTATGTAGCCTGTTAATTTAACTAGCGCCATCTTTTGCCGTGTTGTGAATTCAGGCTATGACACAATATTTTGACGTTTCTATTTATAATTCACTGTTCATTATTCGGCTGTGAATCAAACAATAAAGTTGTGGATTATAATCTATACTAGTCTATATTATCCAGATAACCATAACTAGCTAAAACGAGTTTTCTATTGACATACTTTTCTTGTGAATAATACGAGACAAATTGTTAAATATCTCAAACACGTCAACCGGCTCGTTGGTCTAGGGGTATGATTTTCGCTTAGGGTGCGAGAGGTCCCGGGTTCAAATCCCGGACGAGCCCAAGTTTATTTTTTTTACACAATGAAGTTTATATAAACAAAACGTATTCGATTACTGAAGACATATTATTATCATGCTTACCTAATCCGACTAAATACTAAATAAAAGTAGGAAGAATATGATGCCATCAGACACCTGTGTGAATTTCATTATATCTAACATTTAGGTGAGGGATATAAAATAAAAGTCTATAACAGCGCTTGCAAACCTTTTGGACCGGACGGACCACTGGCATTTTTAAATACCGAGGACCGCGAAATATTTTTTGAAAAAAAATATACAAACATGATATTATTATAGTGACAATCAGAAAATTTTCCGTTTTATGATAAAATGGTAATAACGTTTGTTTGATTATAAAAAAAGTGTGACTGAGCTTTGTTGCTACACGAGTGTTAGAAATAAGCTTTTGTTTTTTTTACAAAATTTCTCGCTCCCATCAGAGTTCCGCAGACTACTGGCTGGTGACCGCTGGTGTATTACATAAATAATGTCTCTTGTAAAAAGCACCTTGTCAATAATTAAATGCTGAACATTTTTATCGATATTCTGATATCTCATATGTTTATAACAGAAAACTGATTACTATTATTATACAACTGTATATTAATATGTATCTTGAACATAATTCTAATATCCTGCCAGCATATTTATTTTAATAAGTCGGAATCAGACATTGAGCGTCTCCGAACGAATCAAGCCGATCTCATCTATTATTTTTTTAACAAAGTTCTCATGTTTGCCTGTGAGTATGTATGTATATTGACTGCGGAAAGGAAAAAGGACGTAGCCCACAGTTTTTTTAAAAAAGGTTTTGTCGACAATCAGAATGTATCAAACATGATACACGTTCTATCAAAAGGGTGTAAGCTGCAAATGCCATATAAGTATCTAAATTTAGCTTTTAAGTTTGAAAAAAGATGACCTTGTAAAATAATTATATCAATAAAAAATACTGAAATAAAGGTTTTTATTCGACAGTTTCTTTAATTAATATTAGATTATGTCAAATAAACAACAGTTTAGAAGTATCCGTGCACTTCAAGATTGTGCATAATTCATAATTTGCATATTGCTCAAAATCATTAAAACACTTTTTTTGCGCCTCCTGTAAAATTTGATATGTGTGGGTTACGTCCTTTTTCCTTTCCACAGTCGATATATATATATTGTCGCATGCTCTCATTATGTCAACAGTAGGTACAGTGAGTACCCAAATGAATTTCAGTGCAGTGATTCCAACGAGAAATGAACCGTAATTAAATTATTTCTTTAATGCAGTAAACTATAAGCTTAATTATTTATCTGTTTGATTCACTCCAAAGTTGCTCCTTTCCCAAATAACTTCTGTCACAAATAATACTAAGATTTTGTTATATTAGATTTTTTTTATAGTGAATTATAGGACAACTTTCATATAAATCCATGCCATAGATAGAATCTTCTTTTAAAAAAGCGGTCATTGTATTGTTTTGCTGTGAATATCTATCGACCATCAGAATCTCCATTGACCATCTCAATAGATATAAAGATGACACTGGTTGCTTATAGATACAACTATTTAACAACTGGGTAAATAAAAACTATTATTCAAAGGGCACTAATAATAATATAATATATACTTACTCCCTATATGATGTAAACCGATGCAAAAATATACCTAGTAAGTAAAAGTTTATATTAAGAAAAAAAGGTAAGTGTAACGTAAAAATATTTTTTTTGAGAAAAACATTTTCTTATTTTTTTTCCTAATAGGGAAAGAAAAGATTCGTATTCTGAAACAGCCCTTCTTCTATGTGTTTATTTTAATTAATTTGATATATTTTTACGATATTTATTAATTGTTCTGTACAGAGGATCAGATTTTTAAACAGTGACACGTATTAATGAATAAAAAATATATTTTTTATTTTTTACGAGAATTGATAACAATTTTTACTTTCACGCCTTATATAAATTTAAATTATAATTTATTAAATGAAAATCTATCTATAATATATTTTTTAAATATAATCAAGTTTTTAACTTATTCTATCATATACACAAATATTCCATAAAATTTGTAATTTTTTCTCAATAATATGTAATTGTCATTGTCGCTCAGGTTAAAGATTTCGTGATTAAATAATGTAAATAGTTAGAAAATGCTCCCTCGGTAAATCTTATTTTTTTCGCAGGTAATATATGTATGTAAATGTACTTTTGTTTTTTGTTATTCCTGTAGGTCTTTCGTTCGCTATTATTACCTTATATTGAATGATAGATATTCAATTTTATCAAATAACTATCTGTGCGTAAATCGGCATTGCGTAGAGATCTTTTACGACGATAGTTGGTAGATTTCCATTGGAAGCCTTTAACACTTCGAAGATAAGAAGAAATATAATACAATGAATCGCCACACTTATACTTTCGACAGCATGGCACATGAAAGTCTTTTAACTGTACACTAACTATAGTAGAAAAAGAATTGATCGACTATTATAAATTGTCCGTTTAGCGAGGGCGCTTGTGTCGTACGAGCAATTATGCCAAACTACTTATAGTCTTGAACCATACCTGTCAAATTATCAATTAGAATAACTTTCCGCAAATCTTCCGCGAAATGCTGAGTGCATATTTAGTTACCATGGTACGTGTCCTACAGACTGTTTGGATTGCCAACGTATTCTCTCATCCGAAAGTTTTTTGTAAGGAATATACTTAAGAAGAATACATGCTTGTCTTTAAACCAATACCATCACTTTAAAGGTGTTCACTGCCGATTCTTGGTGGAAAGGCACTATTTTAAAAGACAAAACATTTCATCAGTTGCTATTTCTCGTGATAAGCGAAAACAGTTCTAATATATATTGAAAACTGTGGAAATGGTATCTACAAAAAAGTGCTTTGTTTGTCAAATTCAATTCTTATCAGGATGTTCTCTAAATCAAGTTGTAAACTTAAAGAGTTGACTGGATTTTTAAACTTAAGAATTATTTATACGGGCGTTAACAATTTCTAAAATTTACGAGGCATATCTTGAATGATTGACACCAGTTATACGGTCTCGCTGTTAGTCGCTATTGCGGTGAAAGAAGTAACTAGAAAATAAGAGAAGGGCATGCGAAATGTGGTAGACATCGGCTTTGCCAGTAAAATTAGTAATATTGAAAAGTTAGATTAAGCGGAAAATAATTCGCTAATACTGAAAAACATACAATTAGTTGATACAGGTAAAGTAAAGTTAAAATAAAGCCATTACATAATTGATTGCATAGCTCATCTTTATTAAGTATAACTAGCTTCCCGTGCACCAAATAATGATTTACAATGCAATCAATTGTCGATTTATTATTGTAATAGTTATAAACGTGTAAAGACGTTTATTATTGTACGTACGCACACATTTATTTATAGCTCCACTAACGTGGATCTGATTACATAATATTGAATCAAGAACAAATTTATGATATTGAATAAATAATTGTAACATCCATCTGCAATAAAAAGCCAAATAAGAGAGTTTCGTAATCTTTTAGGTTATGTTATATGCTTTGATAGAATATACATCAGTGTTCTGCAAGCCCAAGGGAACCAAAGTGTTACCGACATCGGATTTATGGTGTATTTTAAATATCGAAATATCAGTTTTGAAAATGAAAAAAATATCGGCATTTCGGTGTTGAAAATTAACCGAAATCGGATTATAAATATAATTTAAGACTTCGACCGAAGGTGCTTGGTAGAATTTCAATAATAAATTTGGATCGTTCAAATTATGTACATTCACACAGATTTTGTCACTTACGACCCAGGTTTCGCTTTTCGGCATTTTCAGGAAGTTCGGCAAGTTCATCCGTGCATTTAAACGCCCGAAGATGCCGAAAAGCGAAACCCGGGTCGTTAGTGACAAAATCTGTGCGGATTATAAATGTTTTGAAACCATCACATATTTTTATAAAATTGGTCGCGGTGAATTAAAATATTATAAACCTGTTAAAAATTGTATCAATATAGACAAGTTTCAGAATCGACGAGTCTTTCAATGATGTATTATTATTTTAGGAAATTGTTTTTTTTGTTATAAAGTTTTAAGTTTTTTATGAAAAAAACATCCGTGTATGATTATGATGTATTTTTAATTACGGGATTTTATATGAAATACCGAAATACCTATTTTAATTTACTCACCCGGTATCGCGTTTACAATTTGCCGTACTTGTTTGATTTTTTATAATACAACCAGTATTCAAATTTTCAAAATCAGTATTTAATATGAAATACCGATTTATCAGGATTGCAATTCCACATGTCCATTATTTTATCATAATCAAACCTTTTGGATGGTCCATTTTACTTAAAAGGCTACACACCACTGATGTATTTTATTATTGTATTTAGTAACGACCATATTACAGTGATAGTGTTCAAGTATACAAGATAGCCAATGTTGTAGGGCGGTAAATACGGAAGAGCGGCAAATTGAGGACAAAACTTTTTTTCAAATGGAGGTAAATTTTCGTATTAAACCTAGGTACGTAAAATACGGGTACGTTAAATCTGGGTTTAACTGGTACGTGTTTTTGTTTACATTTGTGTAGAGGGTAACATCAATGCTCTTAACGGTACAAAATATTTATTTAAAATATTCCACATGCGGGTCGATATATTATGTTATTTTCGGGTGTCCAAACAAACGTTAGATACGCCCTCCCCCTCCCACATTGTTAAAAAAATAAAAACATTACCGTTAACAAATTGTTTTGGATGTATTTTAATTTTACTTTTCATTTACAAAAGGACACAAGATTGATAGTAAATTAATGAACGTAGGGTTCACGAAGTAGAGTGACCAAACGTTGGCATCAGGCCATTAGAACTTGACTTGTACTGGCTGAAACAATAATCACGCTTTTTATTGTAAGAAAATAATTCATTTTCAAGTTTTTATTGAGTATTCGAATTCAGTAACAACACTTATTTATAAATTTAATAAAAATTGTGAATTTATTATAATACACAGGACACTTTCGCTGGCTTTAAATGCAGGTTGAGTGGTTGTGTATGCATTAAAACGAGAAAAAAATATGTGTAAAAGAATGAAATGAAATGAGTTCATATTATGCGTAATATTATAATTTGTCAAAGTAATATTTTTAAACGAATGAGTTATTTGTCATTCGTTCAACTTTTTGCTTAATACTTAAATCTTCTAGTTCATAGGTCAGACAATTCCAAATAACCTGATAAGTATTTATAATTCGTGTGTGCATAAAGTTTAAACGTTTAATTTTCATTTGTTCGAAAGAATAACGTGAAATGTTGTGTTCAGTAGTAGGACATTTAGAAATATTCATTTAATGAACCAGACAATACATACCCTTTTTTATAATTCTTAAGACGTTTTTTGGCTTTAGCATTTTTCAGTTATTTGCTTACTGGACCCGATTGACCACAAAATTTTGCACATAACTGTATTTAATTGTGATTTAAATTTTTCGTATTTGTCTGATAAATAAACTGGACTATACAATTACTTAATTTCATTTCTACATGTAATACTTAAGATCATTTACAGTGGATTAAATAAATTCTTCTTTAAAATGGATTTCACATTTTAACGTTTTCTAATTTCGTAACTGTTTGTTTATTATGCAATACAATTACATTCCATAAAAAATATTGATATTTCAAAATATTTTTTTATCGTATTATAATAATGGATACCCTATCTTTTAAGAGCCCCTGGGGGAAAGATTATTAAATTTTGAAGAAATGCTCATCGAACAAAGACGGGATTTGTATATATTATTCTCAATTCTCATACATATTAACTTGTAAAGGTACAAGTGATACGTCACTAGATATAAGACAATATACTATCTTGAGTTGGAGGGCAGTTCTGGTAACTCCCAAAATATGTAAAATGAGACTTAAATAGGTACCCCTTTCATTTCCATATATAATCCAATCAGGGGTGGGCTGGAGAGGGCTCGGAGGGCTCGCACGAGCCCCTTGTTAAATTTGACTAAGGCCGGCGAGCCCCTTGTTAATTTACGAGAAAAAAATATTCTCAGATCAAAATGGTATACAACTGCAATTTATGACTTATATATTATATTATCTTCTACAGCTTCGGTATTCATATACATTTGTAGCCATTTACATTGATAATTTTACGGTAAATTGCATATTGTTACATATTATAAGTGTATTAAGTAACAATCGATTACTTATTTAAATATTGCATATAATTTCAAACGAGTGATAAAAAATTCACTCCATCCCCAGAACACCGAGAATTGCTTTGAGATTAAGCGAGCCCCTTGTTAATATATTGGCAGCCCTCCACTGAATCCAATACATTTTCGAAATAATATTGTCACGAAAAACTTTTCCTAAAATTATAAAAATATTGATATTTTGTTTTTAAAATCATATTAACTTTTTAGTGTGTTTTTTAAAGCCTGATTAGACATCTTGTTCACGATTTTGAACTCTATTACAAACACTTTCATAATTTGATATTTAATAATTACGTTGACAAATTTTGTTCAAATAATGTTGGATGTCTGTGAAGTATAATATATAGTTCCAGAGGTGGGCTGGAGATGGCTTGGAGGGGTTCTCGCGAGCACCTTGTTAAAGTTGACTTAGACTGGCAAGCCACTTGATAAATAAAAAAATAATACTCTCGAATCAAAACCATTATTTAACTGCCATTTCTAAAATATGTTATATTATCTATTATGAATTAAATACGTCGTTTGAAACAATTAAATGCAGCAAAAGGAATATTTCTGCAGCAATCTAAGGTCTCTGTACTCTTGCAATGGTGATCCATCTACTTTATTTAAAATGTTATTCCTTTCTATTATTGACTTTTTCCAAAAACTCCACCATTGTTAAATTTACTTCTTTTGGGATATATCACACATAATTTAAGTAATCAGTTTATGAAGAGTACTACTAAAGTGTTGTATCTTAACCCCCTTCCTGCGTCTAGTACAAAAGGACAAACCCCAACATTTATTTTCTAATTTATAAAATAAGAATTATAATATTTATTTAGTTTATTCGCCAACTTTACGAAGACTTGATGATGCTTCTCAAATAGGTGAAACACGTGTCACAAATTGTAACGCAACAAGTGGAATAACAAAATTATCAAATTTATTTTTATACTATCAATAATTTGTTGCTCATCAACATTTCTCAATCATTACTGCAACGATATTATGATTCATATTCGTTTGTTATTAACCTTATCCTCTCGCGTTTATATCGTAAATAAAATAATTTATTTATTACTGTTCGGTGGTCAAGGATCTTAGTTTTATTTGTAATCATGGAGGGTTAATGTTAAAGGAGTCGAATAATCGCTGCGTCACAATTTGATCTCTTTGTTTACATCAATAATTAAATTGAATTGTGCATTCTTCGGTCCGCACTCTCTCCCTCTCCCTTTCGCTTTGCATATTCAATTAAATCGTAGTTAAAAGGATCATCGTGCCGTCTATTGCACTTATGTCGTTTTGACTAATGAATAAAGGTATCATTTAAACTTATGGATAGTATTCATTGTTTTAAAAAAGTTTTAGTAAATGTAAATTGATTATATATCCCTCATTTTCTTACAATGTTGTATAATCCAGCTATAAACACTATTTCTCATGCTTACGTTTATTTTTTAAAATGGACATCTTTGGGGACAAGGATTGTTAGTTCCTGGGGTCCGCGAAAATTTTCATTCACTCAATATTCTTTATGATAAAGTATAAAAACAATTTTCGGGGGTCCGCAGATTATTGTTTTCTGATTAAGGGGTCCGTGGCACGAAAAAGATTGGGAAGCACTGATGTATAATACATTTTTGAGGACAAGGATTGCTGGAAACAAACATTTTTTTTATTGCAAATTTTTTCTTCAATTTTAACAATTCTTATTCCCAAAAATGTCCTGTCCACAGATCCTTTTTCGGATTCTTATCGCAGAGCGATAAAGCAACTATAGGATATTACCCAAAATCGTTTTTTAATCCCAAACCGCCTCTAAAAAAAGGGAAGAAACAATATAAAACCAAGATCTGTTTAATAACTTGTTATGATATAGTCAATCAGGAGTCTTTTTTCACCACATTAAGATGAGATTGGGGTCAATGTTTACGTATACATTATAGTTTTTTGGTAAACCAACTAATTTACCATTTTTATACTATTCTTTCGCACTCTTTTTTGACTTAGCTTCCTATTACATATGGTCACCATGCGATGTCTCCATGAATCTCTTTCTCCCCCCGATTGCTCTCATTCCTGCTATGGCATACCAGCATCCCTCAAATTCACCGAGTAAATCCTATTAATAGTACCTGACGGTCGTCCAGGATGCCGGAATCTCGAGTTCGGAAGAATAGTCCAGCAGGAAAGCGCCTTAACGAAGCAGCACGTGCCCAGCTAGTTACAGCATTTCTCCTTGACCACTGCTGTAACAAGACACTGATCCTTTCCCACACATATACCTTTAAAACGTTCAAACCCACTTTGGTAAGATAACATCGTTTTAAAATGTTTGTATATAACAAATATAATTGCAAGTGCTGCCAGTATCATCACCACTTTTTCACGTACTATTTTGCTATCTTGATCATATTATGCCGTCTCAACAATGGGTACATCCTTTATAACAGTACTATAGGGAACAGAGTGGAACTGGGCACATTGTAACGATGGGGCGTTGTTGAACGAAACAAAAGGACGAATAAACAATTTTGTTTCTTCTTACTTATCCTACTTACCACCCGGCTTATAACGTAAGAAGAGTTACAATAAAATAAAGATCTGCACGGACCAAACGTGTTTTTAGTAAGTGTAATATATATTTCTGAACTGATTGTTTAAATTTTAAGTGAATATCGTTGCGATGAGAAAAACCAGTCTCAATCATTGCTTAAAATTGTGGATATAAATTATATCATATAATACAAAAAATATCGCGATAAACGTCGTCCTGTTTGGTTGCTGTGACCAAAGTTTCGATTTCCAGAAAAAAACACTTAGATTAATTGATTTTTCAATCGAGTTTTTAAAGGTATGCATTCTAAAAAATGAGACAAAGTGAGAATGATATGTAAACTAATTACTCTACACTCTTCAATCTTTACTCTTTCCATGAGGAGAGGCAGCGGTGGGCTGCCAATATCTTAACAAGGGGCTCGGTAAATCTTATCCATTTATTTGTATCCATTTTCACTCCCAATGTGGAGCATATGGCTTCCTAATGAAGGTATCTCAACAAAAGTCTTTTTTCTACGAGAACTGTTAGCTACTTAGTCGCTCAACCATTCTTTTCCAAAGAAGTAGGGATATAATGATAAGGCTATGACAGGACTAGTGATTAACTCAAACCCATGAGGACCGCCACGAAAGCCCACAACGCTCAATGAAAAAATGAAGGGTCTACTAAGTCTTGTTTCATAATAAAATTAAACCATCTACAGAAATTGCAGCTAGGTGCTGATTTTATCTAAGACGAATGATTTTCTTATCTTAACAAGGGGCTCGCCGGCCGCGCTGAAATTTAACAAGGGGCTCGCGCGAGCCCCCCCCGAGCCCCCTCCAGCCCACCCCTGAGAAGAGGTTGATAAACTAAATAAAAACAAAACAAAAAGTTAACATAAAATAAACTCTGATGAGATGATCCTTAAGTAAACTGTATGCTTCACTAGGTATGGAAACTGCACTTTGTGGAGTAAATATTTTTTTTACTAAATTAGTTGTTTTCTTTATTTTGATTATTTCTACTATTCTTGAACACATAATAACAATAAAAAAAACATTTTATCGATACATATCAATCAGGAAGAATATTAATCATTATTACAAGAAGGAAATACTTTTTTTGTATTATAAAACGCATAGTTAAAAGTGTAAGGTAAACTAATTTATCATTCTTTTTGAATAATTTTCTAGAAGCTATTAAGACGTCTAATTTGGACATAGATTTATTTTTGCTCTCTGTGTGTATGTGACTCTATTGACGACGATTCCAGGAAAGCAATCGACCTGAATTGGAATTTAATGCTTTATATTATATAATTTAAGATTTTGACTGAAGGTGCTTGGTGGAATTTCAATATTAAATTTGAATCGTTCAAATTTTGTACATTCTCACAGATTTTCTCACTAACGACCCGGGTTTCGCCTTTCGGCATCTTCAGGCGTTCAAGTGCACGGATGAACTTGAACTGACGCTTAGTAAATGAAATAAGATATTAATGTAGAGAAATAAATCGAGTTAATGAAAAATTTGTGTCCAATGCAGGGCTCTTGTCACATACAGCCCTTTCAATGCCTTCTTACGTGTTGGAGATATAAATTAATAAGATTCTTTTGATAAGAATGCCTAAAGGTTGAGGAGGGCGGCAAATAATTAATCTTACAAGTTTGTATCTGACACCGATCGACGCTTTCAACGTTTCAGTATTTTAATTCGAGCTTTTTTAATTCACGGGAATAACATAATGGAATGTTATTTATTTGAAAAATCTCTTAAAATGGCCTATGTAAGTTTATTAAAGCGTGCAATACAAAACACAACTTTTTAAATAAAAAAATATCCATTATCTTAATGATGTAATATTATAGTACCTTACTCAGGTAATTGTAATGATTACTTTTTAGGAGAGCACGTGATGTGATTGGCGCTCATCAATCATCCTACATTTGAAACCAGTTATCATTTCTTTAATCTTAAACTTATCGTCTAACGATTAGCACTAATCAATCTATGAATTCTTCCCTAGAACATCAAATGCAATGGCATCAACAAGGGCGGACCGTCTTTAGAAATCAAATTGAACGGCAGCACATTTTTTATAGTTTCATATAGTTTTCTTCCACGAAGAGTCTAAGAATGATATTTTGTTTACAATTTAAATTATTCAAGATTTATTTCCGTAAATATTAACAGGTAAATATTATTACAATAAAACGGAGTTCAAAAAATGGTTTCTATTATACGTGTAGTAAAAATAAATTTCATTAAATTTAATCAGTTACGATTATGATTTTGCTATGTTTGATTTTTAAGAAATAAAATTGAATGTTACATTACTCCTCTTAAGAGCAATTAACGTCCATTAAACGTTAATTAAACTCGTTAGTAAAAATACTTGGTCGATATTAATCTTGGAACAATTCATTTAGATTTAATAAAAAGATAATTAATTTCGTATCTTTAATCCAAATTGTTGTTAGTAACAGAAGAGTTTTATTGTTGGATTCACTGTAATATCTAGAAAGTCAGTTAATTTAATGAACTAGGGTAAATCTATTTTTTTATTATCAAAAAATAATACTATATCTTTTAATTATAAAAAATAATAGTATTTATCGCTTCTACGATTATATACGGGGACTTATATGAAGGACTGGACATAAATCGCTTTCATCGCTAGAAATGTCTGACACGTCTAAGGTGTAAGGATCTAATGAAGCCTTTTGTTTGTGATAACTATATTGTGTTGTTAAATTTCTTGATATTAAAAAATCCATTATCCGTTTTTGTGTTTTTTGCGCCTGGGAATCGTGTTAGAAGAAATAAATCGTATCCAAATATAGCATTTGTTATTTTTATTGGACCGTGCTATTTCAGAATCGCGTTAAAAGGAGTGTATTGTTTTTAACAATTTTCTATGGTTTATTATCTATATAAAGTAATGGAAGTGACCTTTGGGATTCACTAATTAACATATCACTTTCATCTTGTTGAAATACACTTCGATATGGTCACATCACGGATCAATGTCAGCGCTTGTTAACATATTCTATTACATATTTTGTTATGATTAAATTAATATATTAATTATTTTTATTTCTAATGTGGGGTACTGACTTTATATTTCGTTTCCGCAAATTATATTCAAGATTAGTACATAATATGTCATAACATAATATAACTAACTGTCTTTATTAACCCGTAACATGCCATCCTAAAAAATCACGTTCCCTGCCATGATGGCATCTCAGTTTCACTGTTTATTGACAGTATTTAAACCTAAGTTAGAAGCTAAAAAATAATTTTAAAAATGTATATATGCTAGAATACCTAAAATGATAAATACTTATTGACAATATTAAGAGAAATATTGAATGATTTAATGGCTCAACTATTTACGATTCTTTCAGCTAAATGCATTGAATAAAGAGAAATAAATTATGACAAAAGCACTAACGAGAACCGATTATGGTGTCCAGTAAAAAACTGTCGGAATTACATTGCAAGACGTAGCGGAGGGTAAAATTATTACAAAATCGTCAAATCCAGTTTCTTGATGCCGTAAGACTTAACACGAAAAAGACAAGTCACCTCACACGTGTTGTGTAGCATTTTTAGATTACAGTTACGATTAAAGGTTTTTTCCTCGTATTTGTATTTTTTTATAAGTAGGTACTTAAATTCAAGCATCAAATCTTCCTGGCCATGACGATCAATTGTAAGACCAAAGTGAGCGTAGTTTACAAAATTCACGTCGACCTTATAGACGAGTCGCATAGACTATAGAGTGTCAAATATTGTGAGTAACGAATTTATCCAACAAAATACACGATATATGTATGTTATCTGATAGTCGAAAAGATATCATACTTGATATCAAAATATCAAAAATATTTTTGATAATATCGACTATGGTTGTAAAACACTGATTGAGAAACACTGAGTATTTTTTTTTGTTTCTTAATTATGTCGCTCCGCTCAACCGGCTCGTTGGTCTAGGGGTATGATTTTCGCTTAGGGTGCGAGAGGTCCCGGGTTCAAATCCCGGACGAGCCCAAGAATAACTTTTTTTTATTTTAAATATTTCTTTTACATGACACAATTTCTTTAACGTGAAGTTTGTACAAATAAAAACTTATTCGATTTTTGAAGTCACATTATGATCATGTAATATTTTAGTACATTACCGATTCTGACTGGATACTAGATAAAAGTAAAAATTCCGGACGTGCCCAAGATTTTCTTTCGAAAACGATATTTATTTACGTTGATCCAACTATTCTGTTATCACTGTAGCAGTATTTTTTCTGTATTCAAAATATTATAACTGTAATAAAATATTATAATTTTTTTTTGTATAAATACTATTTGCAATTCCATTAGGGCCTGTTGATTTTCTAGCTAAATTTCCAACACTTGAAAGCCGGTATTTTAGACTTGGCAACCCAGCTTCAAATTTAGAATTCATATTAAATTTAAACAGTTTACATTTTGACTTGAAACTGCTTTGGTTAAAAAATAAATTAGGTGAAACATGTACATAGTTTAATAGTAAGGAGGTATTCGAGACCCTAGTTCTCACGTAGTATTAAATACAAGATTTAAATTTCATTACATTTCTACACTACTCTTAATTGCTATGTAAAGTATAAAAAAATAGATAGGCTAGTTAGGCTAGTTCCTGACATCACAAACTAACAGTATGAGAGGATGGGGGGGGGGGGGGGGTGATTAAAATACACTAAAATGAAGGCATTCTAAAAACACAGTCATATTAAAAAAAAATTCCGATCAAAATTGTATTTGCACACAATTATATAGTAGGACCGACCGACATGGTGTGATTTCGATCGAATGGTCGAATTTTTAAAATAAAAAGTTGCCCACTTCTGATATACGGCACACGCCCAATCTTTCATTGACTAGTCAAAAATATTTATACATTGAATATTATAGCAAAACCCCAACAATAGGATTTGAGAATTTATCTATATTAAATAATAATACCAACGAAAATCTTTCGGCAAATCGCTCTCTAGTGGTTTATTATTATTTTATAACAGAGTATTTTTATAATATAAATTATTTATTTGCAGTGCATTGAAATTGAGTTCACGAAACATGAGCTATATATTATACATGTATTATATTTTTAAAAAATATTAGTAATATTTTATCATTGAAGTAAAGAGGTTTTTTATGAATTGAAATATTTGTTTAATATCTGAATATTTTGGAAAATGCTACATTTTACAACCGACCTTTGAAACATTTCTACTTACTTGTGAATTCCGCATATAATAGTTGTTAATGCTCGTGAGGAGCGAAACCGGTCCTGATCAAATAAATTTTAAGTATAAAAAGTAATAAAAATCTTTTATTATTTTTGTTATAATGCCATTCCACCAAGTATTGACAGTGAACACCTTAAAAGTATGGATATCTATTCGAAAGCGTGGACTTCACCTTCTTAAGAGTATTTACAATTTTTAATTAGGAAAATCGATCATTTACTAGGGATTGGAAAGATATGAAAGTGTTCAATGATGTTATTTAAATCAGTATTTGCTTATTATTGTCATCCTCTATCTGTATGGAGATTTAATATGCAAGTAGCTCAAGGTTTATTGATTCAAGTATATTTGATGGCATTTTGCATCGGCGGCTGGAATAACAGACGCCCCTGTCAACACGTCCTCATTTGCGAAATTGGGGCGTGCAAATAATTCATTTGATAATGCACATTTCATTTATTGTGATTCGGACAGTCATTGTATTTGAAAATTATTTTGGTAAAATCCACACTGCGCTACTGTGCTGAAAGAGTTGTGGCAAAATAAATACACTGTAGCACGAAAATTGGTTTGAACTTAGTCACTTTTACCTGTTTGGAAAGAGACGAGTTGGAATATTTGATGTAAAATAATCGAAACACTAGTGAAGTATTTTGAATCAAGTCAAATAGTATCAATATTTGGCTTATTAGTTTTAAACAATGGCATTACAAAATTTGAATCACATGAAACAAACTCGAGGAGAAAAACATCACAAACAACCACACCCATGATTTTAAATGTACGATAGATTGAAAAGTTTAAATTTATTATTGACCTAGATCAGGGGTAGGCTATGGGGCTTTGAATATTAACCGTGGAAAGGAAAAAGGACGTAACCGATTTAACTGGATTCACAAAAACGTTTTTTGTCAATTTTGACCAAAGGTAAACCATGAAATACACACAACCTTGAAATGCATGGAGACTTTTAAAATGTTGTTTAAATGATTTAACCTAATATTAATTTAATATATTTTTTTAAGAAAAACCTTTTTTAATTCCATTTTGGTAGCCATTTTTTACAGGTTCTTCTTTTTTATAACTTAAAAGCTGAATTTAGGTACGAATTCGGAATTTAACGCCTACACTCTTCTGATAGAACGTGTATCATGTTATATAAATTGTGATTATCAAAAAAAATATAGGGATTCCACAGTTGATATGCATTTACGGCTCTTCAAACATCAAGTCATGAAGATATCACGTTTTTTACCCTTAAGAACATATCTATAAATTGCATATTTGTGGCTCTTCGACACATAACAACTTGCCTCTTTTATTTGAAACTCTGCCGACCCTTGGCTTCAGCCAAAATTCATATAATCATCAAATTACAGCTTTACTCGACCAAATGCTGAAAATCATAATCTCCTTTTTGGCGACAACTGTCAAAAATATGGCTTTGGGTAAACAATATTTGTCTATGACTTTAAAAGTCTATTATCTATTATAAGCTGTCATCACTAGTGATAGAATGAGTGTATAATTTTATTGTAGGAAGATTATTAAGAAGGGACGTTATAAAATGTATCCGGGACCTACAATTTATTTTTCACGTGAAAAACAAGACCTGATACTCATTTTTTAATAGCACTGTTGCCATTTCCAGCACAAAAATCCAAAATTTAGTATCGTAATCGATATGGTTCGGTAAAAACCTAGAAACGTATATTTAAAAAAAAAAGTTTTTCGCTTGGTTCCTAGAGGGCTAGGATCGCATCGAGAGTATTTTTTTAACACCGATAGGAAATCGTTAATGCTGATATTATGATTTGGCATTTTTATTTTTGTAATTCAATTATATCATACATGTTATAAACGGAATCTATTAAGAAAAACACAATATTCCTTTGTATTTTTATTTACCAAGATCAGGACCGGTTTTGCTGATGGCGAGCATTAATCAGTTGATATTGTTTTTCTAAATATGTAGATACATATCGACTGTGAAAAGGAAAAAGGACGTAACCCACAAATATCAAATTTTACAGGAGGCACAAAAAACGTGTTTTGATGATTTTGGGCCATATGCAAATTATGAATTATACACAACCTAGAAGTGCACGAAGACTTTTAAACAGGTGTTTAATTGACACAATCTAATATTAATTAAATAAATTGTCTAGGAAAAACCTATATTTCAGTATTCTTTCTTGGTTAAAAATTTTATTAAGTCATCTTTTTGAAACTTAAAAGATAAATTTAGATACTAATTCGGCATTTGCAGCTTGCATCCTTTTGATAGAACGTGTATCAAGTTTGGATACATTGTGATTATCGAAAAAAACCTGTTTTGAAAAAACTGTGGGTTACGTCCTTTTTCCTTTCCACAGTCGATATATTGCCTTTCCGCAAAGTATTGACAGTGAACACACTAAAAGTGATAAACAGAATTTCATTAGTTTTTAGGTATCAAAAGAGTAATAGATACATATGTTGTGAAGAATATTTTCCTATTTCAATATTTGCTAGACATTGAAAATATTCGTAATAAAGAATGTAATAATTTGGTCGTGAACATAAAATAAACGATTTTATTTTGAATCGAAACGCACGGAACATCTTTATTGCTATGTAAGGTATTAATTTATTTCTCGATTTGAATAATAATACGCCGATTCCTAGTCATTGTCAGTACATTCAAATCGTGGATTGTATTATAACATTGTAAAGAAGTAGCGATTAGAATTGTATTGTAGTCAACGGCTTATTTATTGAATAATGAATTTTTAATGAGCTGATTACAGTAATTTGTTAGATAATATGTAAAATTTACCAAAAAAGTAAATTTTAGCTGTCTTCTTCGTCGGCTCGTTGGTCTAGGGGTATGATTCTCGCTTTGGGTGCGAGAGGTCCCGGGTTCAAATCCCGGACGAGCCCGCTTTTTGATATTTTTTTAAATAAAGAAATATCTTATGTTACGTTTTATTACCAATAATCAAAATAAGGGCGTCTTATTAACCGTATAAAGTGAATGAACGGTTTTTTTTTAAATTAAAAAACCGGCTAACAAAACCGGTTTCAAAAAACCAATTTAGTACCACAAAAAACCAATTTTCTAAAATATGAAAAAAATACAATATAACGTAATAAGGTAGATTTTTTTAAGACCATGTATACAATGTGGATAGAGTTCCTAATAAAGTTTATCTAATCAAATGTTTTTCTACGAGAACTTCTTGTTACTTAGTTTGTCCAACTTCTCGAAGAGTGTATGATAATTATAGCACTAGGACAGGGCTAGTGGTTAACTAATCACTCTCGCGACGCGACGCGATGGTGATGAGAGTTGACACCAGTATGACCACTAAAATCTGTGTTTTATTGTTGCCAGAGTCTAAAAAACGAATCACTTATTTTATAATGGATATCTACAATAAACTTTCGTTATAATATGATTGTATATATCCTTGATTCGCGGTAAAATAATTTTCGGTAATTACCGATAAATTTTCCAATCTACCGGTAATTACCGATGGTGATGATTTACCGGTAAACCCGTTAACCGATATTGCAAGCCCTAGTTCCTATATTAAAAATGATGCTTTGAGGTTTGTTAACAATTCTGGCAAAAAAAAAATGAATCACCGTCAATTTTTATGTTTTTTTTTTAGTTATGTAATCGTTATCAGGAAAATCGAAGCAATTTATTGAATTTTGTTTTAAAAGACGCTTTTTTCTAGGGTCAAACCTATTGCCTAAACGCAGTCAACGTATAACCGAAAACACGGACGTTTTCGATTTCATTTTTGAGCCATAACTTGGGACATGATAATAATCGTGATGTATAGAAATCATTAATTAGATTTATGTTAATTATTGTAATAGATACTAATAAATAGGCTTATTAGATGCGGAGGGCGTTTCTGTAAAAACCGTGGACAACGTTTTGGTTGTTCATTATTATCCTAATTTGTTTTGTTCAAAAACCTATTGTTTACAAATTATACAAACGTCATGCATCAAAGTAACATTTATTATGTAAATGTTTAGTAGATTTTGTTAAATTCTTTGTGTGCACTAGCGAATAGTTGTAACCAGGGCCGGAACTGAGTATAATAAAATTTTATCCCTAATATGTGAAGAAAAAAATATTGGACTATAATGAAAAGTAGTTTATTGTTTCGAAAAGAGCGTAGTATTATAGATTTTACTACATAATATAAAGAAAAATCTTCATCGGATTAACGAGAGAAAATAAATAAACAACAATATTGAAGCACTATAGAAATATTGAAATATTTTCGTTATTATATATATAATATATCGAGAATTTAATATAATATAATATCGTCGGTATACTGTCAGAAATCGTCTAACATTGGTAGTTTGAGTTAGTAATGCAGATCGATTAATGTACATCAGTGTCTGCCAATTTTTTTTATTTCTCGGCACACTGGTGAATGGGACTTATACCGTGGCACACCAAATAAGAATGCTTTAAAAAAGGAAATGTACGTTTAAAAGAAAAAATGTGGAAAATGTATCACGCTTACCACTATGTATGAATGTGACAAATATTCAAATTCAAATGAAAAGGCATTATTTAAAATCAACATTTTTAATGCTTCTTCCAACGCGGCACACTCAAGACTTCTTGCGGCACACTGTTTGGCAGACACTGATGTACATAAACACGCTGTATTGTCTCATTTTTATGTTACATGTTTTAAAATTAATTATTTATAAATAATAAGTGATTTAATAACATCTTATTTTAAAAATTCTTTTACTATTACTAATTTCCAGCCCTGGTCGAATTCAAACAAAGACATGTCAATTAGTAAAAAAACAAATGCTTGATACAATTAACGCAGCAGGGATTCTTGTAAATAGTAACATATAAAAAATTAATCCATTTACCGTTTTTGGCATATCGCATTATTTTTAATGAATAATATATCAACAATTCTGTTATTGTCTATGATTTAATGGCTATTGCTCAACACTCTCACATTGTGATGATTGATGACGGTTAAAATAATTAGTGTTAAGAGGATTTATGTTTTCGTAATTTTGTTAAAGCTCTTTAAAGGCATGTAAGACAGTTTTCAACAAAGGTACTGAAAATAGTTTAAAGCAATAACTATAATTTTTAAAAACTTTTTACATGCTTTATCTATCTGTCTGTCTTAGGGCATCCAATCACGAAGTCTTTTTGTGATCCCGGGATTTCGAGATTTCCAATTTCACAAACCCAGAAATTTGCTGAATTGCCAAAATGAAAAAAAAATGGAGCCTTTTATTTCTCTCGCAACTTTTTTTTATTCCAGAACTATGTGACATCTAAAAAAATGATTGGTGACACTTCCAAGCAGTTTTTGTTAGCAAATAAATAATAAATGTATAACGCAACAGGGGTGGAGTTAGGCGAGTCATTCGTAAAGCAGTAGAAATCTGTGAAGAACAAAACAACGGATTTTAAATACACTTACCAAAATCATTTTCTTCAAATGAATCATCTTCAACTGGTGTTATTCTCGAATCATTTTTTTACGCAGAAAACCGATTTGACAATAATAAAACATAATTGAAAGGTCATCAATTCTGGAATCTGTCGATATTTAGCAGATTTTATATATTTAACAATTTTATCAACATATGTGATGGTTTTGCACTTTCATAATTCGATTTTGGTTAATTGTATATATATACCGACCTAGGGATATTTTTGCATTTTTTAAACTGTTTTTTTTTTGTATTCAAAACACATCAACCGGGATCACGGTTTCGGTAATACCGGTATTACAATGCATTTAACCCTGTCTGGATGAGGTTCACAGCACGCCAAAAATATTGATGCCCATTTATAATACAAAAAGTGTACCAATTTCATTCACATAACTTAATTTCTCTGTTCTCATTAAGATAAGATTGAAGTTTTACTTAAACTTTTAATATTATTTTTTAAATACAAAAAAAAACTGTTGACAGTTAAAGAAAAAACATATTTGTAATACGAAGTTCAGATAGAATAACAAAAGTAAAATCATAAAGAATTATTTATACAAAGCACAGGTAGGTTAGTTATAACTGCCAACCACTGCTCTAAACTTATTTGTCCAGAATGTCACTAGAAATGTTTTTCATAACGAAAGATCATTTTTTACAGCTATTATTTTGTTCATCTGCGCCTCGTTCTGCCATTCATTGGATGGACATATAATCTACAAAATCTATTTTATAAATCCGTGCCTGAAGGGTTAAATGAAATGGGATCGCAACGTTTTTAAGGAGTTACATTGTTTCGAAGTTCCACTATACTTACTTTTCACCGTAGACCTTTTCTCAGTTTGTTATAAAAATTTGCATATGTACTTAACTTTTCGATTACCTTTGACATGATCGATTTGTTTCGCATGATCCCTTCGCTTACCTGGACAATTGTTGGCAATTTAATGCTATCCTTTTTGATTGAACCGCAATTTTTGATCACGATTTCAAGAAAGATGTAAAATAATAAAAAAAACTCGCATGATACTTAAGATAAATCAAATCGTATTTGACAGGGTTATTCAGATTTACAATAAGCGATGTTCGTCGCATGAGGGTATACGTAATGTCTTTAATTTATTGGTGTATTTAGGAAAATCATATACATACTATCACTCTTTGATAACAGATAAATACATGTACTGAAACCCCGATTTTTTCTATCGATAAGATGCAGCAATTTTGTACAGTAGAATAATTATTTGCGAAACATTTGTAAATAAATTTTGATAAATATTGTTTTATGTTGTACCACAATTGTGTTGAGTCCGTAGCGTAGTGGTCAACGTCGTTGGCTTCCGTGATGGATCTCATGAGCTCGAAACCCAACCACTTTTTCAATCAATTTATCGATTCCTGTCCGAAGGTATTGATCTTTGTGATGCCAAAAAACTCTCATCCAACCTTCCAATCCTAAAGATAAAGAGGCTAACGGACTAACAAACAGTTCTCGTAGAAAAACTTCTGTTGAGATAATTCCATTAGAAGGCCATTTGCTTCACATTGAGAGCAGAAATGGATTAAAAAAATTAATATATTCAAGTTTTTTTTATTTACGACGTTTTATTTTAAGGAGCGTCTAAATGAGGGGGTCATAGCAATTCCTACTTCAAAAAAACACAAAAATACTGAGACTTAAACAGTTCGCTAAAACAATACTAAATTTATACTAGTCGAGTATTTTCTAACGAAAAGTTAAAATAGGGGGAATATTTTAGAAAGATTTTAATTGAACACATAATTATATACAGTGGTTATTAGAGTCAGGTGAAAAATATATTTAATAACTTCTAATATTTAGACATTCATAAAAAAATATATTTTTACTTATTTTTCTTGGTGGCGACTTGATGATATTGACGATCCAAAAAGACAATTCTGGCAGAGTCGATTATCGCCTCATATGAATAAATAAATATGATGTTTTGCGATTATTTATGTATGGGAAAGCACCATCTGCCAATGCTCTTTCGAAGTTGATAAATCTTATTTTTGCATCGATTTTTTGATCGTTATTCAGCACCAATAAAATTAGGGAATTATTTATTACGAAGCATATATGTTTAAATAATTAAGATATTTATATTTATACACGCAAATAATATTCTATGTAAAAAACTTATTTTGATTTTGAACGAGAAACATTACTTAACAATTTAAATAAAAGATACTTTATTTTAATTATTCAGCTTTAACTCACCTATGTACAAATGAATTGAATCGACAGTCACTTCACGTAGAGTTTATATAAAATGTGGTATTATTATACACATAGGTAAGTCGTACACACTGATGCTAACAGTCAATTCTTTGTGGAAAAGCATAATATTATTGATAAAATTAAAACATTTTCTTTCAATATTACTTAATTCTGTATTACAGATTTATTGTTTTAATAAAATTGATAACGTAATCATAATTCTCATAATCTATTAAACAAATTGTTTTGAATCTCTTATCATTACTTCAACATTATATTATACAGATTACTTTGTTTTTATTTATTTTTCATTAGCTTAAAATGCTTGAGGTGAACGTAACCATTTTCGACCACTATCTAAAATTATGAAATAAATACAACACACTGTTAGTAAAAACACAATATTCCTTTGTACTTCATTCCACTTTATTTAATATGTCAGGACCGGTTTCGCTCATTACGAGCATCGTCAACTGATAAGAAATATAATTTAACCATGCTATTTAAACAAAAATGAACAGTTATAAACAACAATTGGCATTGAAAAGAAATTACCAATTACATTAAAAGTGATTCTAAAATAACACAAAATTAAAATGTTTATTTAACACATCTAATATATAATCAAAAAGTCATCTCAGATTCGAAGACATTCACTGTTGAGACGCTAAACACTGTTTTAATTTATATTTCTTATAAAAGACAGTAAGTTTAGCCGTACCAGCTTCATTGATCACTTTTAGGGTGTTCACTGTCAATACTTGGTGGAAAGGCATTATATTAGTAAAAACAATATATACCTTTGTACTTCATTCCACTTTATTTAATATGTCAGGACCGGTTTCGCTCATTACGAGCATCGTCAACTGATAAAAAATATAATTTAACCATGCTATTTATACAAAAATGAACAGTTATAAACAAAAATTGGCGTTTTTTTTTATAATAGTGGAATATATTAAGATCTATTCCTAGCCATTTGACTTATCTGAACCGAATACCAATATGAAGAAAATAGATAGATTTACAAAATATATTCTATAATAATAAACACCGATACAATAATATTATAAATACCCTTTCATCATTGTCGTATGATATATGTATAAAGACTGTTTATACGTGGATTTTGTTTTATTATTGATTTTGGATGGTTTGCTGTATGTAATATTATTATACATACGTGCAACATAAAATATTTCTTATGGAATAAAATTCCCATCTATAAAAATACAAATAAATCAATGAAAGTATTGTGATTTTAGGCTGTGAAAAAAATATATGAATCCGACTACGAATTGATTTTTTCAATCATTTCCGTTTAACTTACATACAGGGGTGGGCTGGAAGGGGCTCGGAGGGGCTCGCGCGAGCACTTTGTTAAATTTTACTACTGCCGGCGAGCCCTTTGTTAAATTATGAGAAAACAATATTCTCAGACCAAATTAGTATACATATGCAAAATCTGACTTAAATATTATCAACTGACAGCTTCAGTATACACAGTAGTACATTTTTAGCCATTTAGATTGATATGTTTACGGTAAATGGCATATTGACATATATTATAAGTGTATTAAGTGACAATAGATTGCTTATTTCATCATACAATTGCATAGGAGTGATAAAAAATTCACTCTTTCCCCAGAACATCGAGAATTGTTTAGATATTAAGCGAGCCCCTTGTTAACGTATTGTCAGCCCACGGCTTACATACCTATCTGTGTACCATCAGATCATTCTAATCACTAGAATAACTTTAGTATATATCATCAATTAATATAAAGAATATACTAATTACTTTTCAATATACTTAAATTATTTTTCTCCGATTTTCCTGAATTCACAGCTCTGTTTATTATTCTCTCTTGGAAGACTTTTTCTGTTGTTTATGAACTATTTTTAAAGAGATTATAGATATTTTCGTATATTAACCATTCTCACAGATAACTAATGTTTTATTTTTATTTTCAACGAATACCTGAATTGTAGTTGATTTTTTTTAAGCACAGTCTATTAGCTAACTGGTTCTTATCATTTTTTTAATCTTCCAAATATTATTTTTAACATCTCCCATATGCAAATCGTATACAAGTATAAAAAGTTTGACGTTAATCTTTTAAAGTGATATATTTCACTCAACGTGTTAGTTATATTTGAGAATACATGCAAACAACGACACCTTTTAACCCTTTATATCACAGCCGAATTAAAATAATAATAAAAAACGTTTAAGATATTAAATAATCAATTTAAAAAAACACCCAAATTCCGGTTAATGCGGTACATTTTTTCCCCTTTTTGCTTTCAAGGCACCCTCATCTCCTTCCAGTGGCCCAGGGAGGCCGATGGGCACATTTTGGGAATCTATGATGTAAGAATTATTTATTATGTTCCTAGAAGAACTCAAAACGAAATTATCACATGTAATAATTACTTCGAAATATGTGTGGTGACATTAATATATCTTCTATGTTTGTTTATACAGAAAGTTTAATTAAACACAATTTTGCCAATGGTGTGAAGCCGAAACAGCTGTCAACTACATTATATACATACTATAATAATTCTTGCAGTAATAATAAGCACTTCGTAATTTTTACCATTGTATAATTTATCACTGATGATGATATCACCAAAGATTTTCGTTGACTTATAACTTCACATGAATTCTGTAGTTTAAATAAAACTATCGCTAAAATATCATTAAAATTAATCGTCATTTAAGTTACATAATTGAATACCTGAAAACGAACTAAACTTCGCTAATAATTATGCAACTGAGTAGGAAATTTTATGTAAAATAAGAAAATGATAAATTATAGATTTTCTGGCTTATTCAATAAATAGATTTGCAATTGATTTTTCACGCCAGTAATTTTTCTACTATTTAAAAATGCAACAAAAATCCCCCCGTTGAGGGCAACGGGCTTACAGCTAGTGATAAATTATTATTATAATAAAATTCAAGAAAACCGATAATTTTTGTGAAATGCGAATTTATAATATCAGTATGAACAAGTGAACATAAAATGCCAAATATCTTATTAGAATAATTATTAAATATTTTCGTATCTGTAATCATCCCACAGGCATTGTTTTTTTTTGCAATATGAAATAAATTTTAGGAGATGAAATTAGTAGCATGTTGTAAATCATATTTACCACCAAAACTGCTAGTCAATGGATACATTGACGAGATTTCACACATTAATTGTGACATATATATATGTATTGTTTCAGAATTTCCTCTCAGACAAATAGTTGTACGTAAATATTTATCGTAGAAAAACAGTGCAAGGTACCAACTACATAATGATCATAATTATAAATTCATCGAAATTATTATAATAATTTTTACTAAGGCCACCCAGTAATGGGATAAATTTTTATAAATTTATCTTCTAACATAGTATAATTTTTTTAACGAACTTTAAATGAAACCTGTTTTATGAAAGACCTATATACCAGCCATAAATTTGTAAAAATACTAGGATCGACTAAGCATCTTTAATTTGTACATGAAAACTTTTCATGTTTAGATGTTTTTTAAGTATGGTATTGCAATATTTCATTCATTAGATATAACGAAATATAATTCAGCGGCTCGTAACCGTTGACTATTGAGCAATGTTTTTTTTTTATTATAAATACGAGTTTTACAATAAAAAATTTATTAATGCTATTTGTTTATTTTTTTTACTTCACTTATACGCATCAGTATCAGCAAAAGTTTTAGAACTGATTGTTATTCAGTTAGGTGCTACACTTTTCTTTTCTTCATGTAGAGTAGTAGTAGATAGTAGTAGTAGAGAATAATGAAAAAAAAGTAGTAGGCACAGGACTAGTGGTTAGTTAATCAAACTCGCTAAATCCCGTTATGTTAGAATTAAAAGTAGGACGGGAGGAATTTTTAAGCTATCAAAAAGCCCATGCCTACTTAACGAACAGGAATCAGAACAGGAGTTCGTACTGGGATTTAGACACAGCCAACCACCTTTACCACTGCACCATTGCCCCGACATTTTATATAAACTAACTGTTAAATTATGAAAAGCCTCACATGTTTTAAGACAACGTATATCCGAATCTATAAAAATTCTTCTATGCAGTAGAGTAATTTTATTTTATAATCGTCAAAAAATGTTTAACGTTATATTAAAAGAGCAGTTAGCTTGTTTAGGCTAATTTACAAAAAAAACTCCAAAATTATGACCTGTCTAGTTCATTGGAACAGATCTATAAAAGTGATGTATGCATTTTTTTCTTTTAGAGCAAATTTGTACTAATTAGTAGTTAATTATTACTGAGAAGTTATCCAAATATAGAACGCAATAAAAAATGGTTGACAGTCGCTGGAATATCAAACACGGTCTTAAAAGCAAGATGCTTGTTCATTAAGGTCAAGACTTTAAAAACAAAAAAATATAGGTCTAATGATATTAACATTTATTTTAAAGATTTTTTTTCAAATAATTATTCATCCGGTTATTATATCATATTTTTAGAAGCGCTGTAATATTATGTAAAGCGATGATCAAGGATTATTGAATAATAAAGATAGCAAAAAAATGTTGAATATTTAGTAGAAATATGTTAAATTTTAATCTTATTTATGATGGCACGTTTTACGAGTAAAAAAATATCTTAACATAACACAATATTGTCTATGATAAAAAAAAATAATACCATAGACAGATTGTATAAAATAGTAAAAGTAAGTCATAAATAATGCGCAATGCTTTAGCTGAATGATACCGAAAATCATAATCAATATAACACAGGTAAATAATAACTAAAATATGTTTTCAAGCTCAAAATCATAGAGGAATCTCGATCAACCGTTCATTCCTTGGTCTGTAGGTCTTTTACACGAAATATCGTTCAATTAATTAGTCAGGTGTCCGAAAATATTCATTCGAATTGATCACAAAAACATGACATTCATCGTCTTTCCCAAACTGGTCATTTAGAATTTAATCAAACAATATACCTATGGGTTGTTCGTTTTTGCGTGGAATAAATATATGTAAATACAAATCGTTGCCAAGACATTGTCTATGAAATATGCGAATAACGAATTAAGACTCGAATGACGATGTATATTTTTAGCGCTATTGATTTAATTGTCATTTGATTCATATGAACTTTTTATTTCTGAGGTATTGTGAAATTAGTTTTTGGCACATATTATTGATTACTAGATAATAGAAAAAAAATGTAGATATATATAATGCTTTGATGATGGATTGGATGGATCGACCATTGGATTAAATAAGATGATAGGTTTAGGGGTGGGCTGAAGGGGGCTCCGAAGGGCTCGCCCGAGCTCATTGTTAAATTTTACTAAGGTCTGCAAACCCCTTGTTAATTTATAAGAAAACAATATTTTCAGATCAAATTAGTTTGTAACAGCAATTTCTAAATTATATACTATCTACGACAGCTTTAGTATGCCATAGTATTACATTGTTAGGTATTAGGATTGATCATTTTACGATACATTGTGTATTGTTACATATTATAAGTGTATTAAGTAACAATCGATTGCTTATTTTAGTATTGCATATTATTGCATAGGAGTGATAAAAAAATTCTCTCCTTCCTCAGAACACCGAGAATTGGTTTGAGATTAAGCGAGCCCCCTGTTATCGTGTTGGCAGCCCACCGCTGTGTAGGTTGTAAGTGTAAATAATTTGCAAAACAAAATTATCAATGAAGTAGTCTTCAAAGTGCCCTTATTATATTAATGTTACTTTTATTTCGTCAAAATATACACAACACAAATCGCGAGTGGTTAAGTACGTTTTTGCCGACTTAAATATCCTAAAATGATCTAGCGCCTTCCAAGCCACCAAAATAGCTGATGATAAAAAGAAAGCCAAAAAGAGAAATGGTATCCATATATTTTCCCCTGTATTATATTGAAAAGAGGTATATGATAACACTGATACAATACATTGTATTTTTTTATTAAGTAAACCATTATTTTATATGAACTCCGAACTAGGGCATCTAATCCGGGACTTTTTTTGTAATCCCGGGATTTCGGGATTGACAATTTTTCTAATCCCGAGATTGAACACTCGTGTAGATATTTGGTATTTGGGATTGAGGAATGTTCGCTCTGCGATTTTAAAATCTTTTAAATTTACAGATTTCCTAAAATAAAAAAATGTGAGACCATTTTTCAGTTTTTCCAGAGATTTCCAAAATATTTTGTCACTGGTCAATTTAATGGCATCCAATCCTGGACCTTTTTTGTAATCCCGGAACTACGGAATTGACAATTTTTCCAATCCCAGGATTGAACACACACCATACAATCGCGTAGAAATTCGGTATTTGGAATTGAGAAATTTTTGCTGGGCGATTTTGAAATCTTGGGAATTTACGGATTTCTTAAAATGAAAAAAAGTTGGGACCATTTTGTAAAATTCTCGTGAAAATTAAAAAAAAAATCTCTGGTTAACTATTTTCAACCACTTCTCGAGAATTTTGCACACCTTGTCCTCAATCCCGAATTCCCGGGATTAGTACAATCGCAATTCTAGGATTTCGGGATTGGAGGCCCTATTACGAACCTAATATAACATTTTTTTTACCATGTTCGCTCCCAATGTGGAGCATATGAACTTCTAATGGAGTTTAGAGACTGAAGTGTTTCTACGAAAACTGCTTGTTACTCAGTTGCTCAACCTCTCTTTTTCCAATTAGAGTAGGAATGGAAGGATAGAGCTAAGACAGAACTAGTGGTTAACTAATCGCTCTCGTTACGCCCCGTTCATATGATAGAATGGGTGGGAGGGGGGAATTCAAGACATCATATACATCCATGCCTTCGAACAGAAATTCATAAATCAATTTACAAAACTGTCCTTACTGGGATTCGAACCCGTGGCCTCAGTAACCGAAGCCAACGACGTTGACCACACGACCACACAGGCGGCAAGCCAAATGTAAACCTATGTCTTCTAGTTTCTATATAACATAGGTTTACATAACAAAAAGTTTTCTTGGAACCATATTCAAACGTGTAATGCGATAGCCAAGTGTAAATGAACTACATAAATATACCACTTGGTCATTGATTTTGATAGCGAGAGGGTCAAACAAAGAATTAATACGTGCAACTGTTGTTTTGTGTTTTAATTTGCAGTAAGTCAGAACATCGATCAATATCTTTTTAATATACATACATACACTCCGCTTTGAATAATTTACCAATTACGTAGGCTAAGTTTTATTATAATTTATTGGCCAAGTGCCAGGGACAGTCGTTAAATCTCACCAAAAAACTCTGATTCTCAATGATAAGAGGTCGTTTTGTTATTATTTAATTTATCACATAATAGTTTGACAGAAAAAAATACACAAAAAATAGCATAAGTTTAACAATACGTACGTAATATGTACAATATAATTAATGGTACAGAGGTTTGCAATCTACATTGTGTATGTGGCTTATACTCATCGGATACAGGATCATCGGGGTTTGTAAAAGTCGTAGACAGGAATAAAAAAATATTTTATAACTTCTTTTTTGTCAATATATTGATTTCAATTCCATTTTTAGACATGAAGATGACTCGCTAGCGGAGCCTTTGCAATGTATCTGTCGATCGTATTTATTATACATAATATTAAATAGTTCAAACTCCTCTTACCATGACTTCTGTAAATAAAACTATTTGGATTATAATCAGGGCTTCGAACCAGTGGCGGCCGGTCAATGTGGCATTCGATCAATGTATATGCACGGGCGGTTATATTTCATAAAATAATATTCAAACATAACATTTAAACCATTCACTCATTTTAAATTCTTCACGTATTTATTGTCTATAATGAATATTTTATAAAAAAAATATTTTGTGTAATTTAAAATGAGGGAATGGTATAAATGTTATTTTTGAATATTATTTCATGAAATATAGCCGCCCCTGCATATACAAGGGGTGCATTGATCAAATGCCACATTGACCGGCAGCTACTGCTTCGAACCGTTATTTTTTTCGTTCCGGTTCAAGTAAAAAAAATATATATCGGTTCGGTTTCGGTTTTCGTTCCGGAAAAAATAAAAATACCAGCGTGTTTGAACACGCTGAATCGAATTTTTTTCGGCTCGGTTCCGGCAAAAATAACGGTTTTTGGTTTTCGGTTCAGTTCCGGTTCGAAGCCCTAATTATTATAAGTCTATTTGAGTTTTGTTTTAGATATTTTTTCTTAACTGAAAGTCTATTTTTTTATATATTTAAAAACAAACATTGCAATGGGTAACAAATCATACATTCATTCCAATTGCTGCATTAATGGAGCCAAATTTATTTTTAAATAACTAATAAAAACACGAAATTATGGCGAAGTGATCAATCCAATGTTCCTTTTAGTTGCGCGTCTTCAGTTGGCGCACACTCCAATACAACTACATATTTAAATATTTTGAAAAACACACATTTTTAAATTTAATAAAATAATTGTTTTATGGATACGCGATGGATATTATTAATATATATTAGTTATTATAGTACAACTTGTAGTTTAAATGAACACATCATTAATGTAATAATTATATAAGGTAACGAAACATTGAATATTATAACAAATAAAACGTATTGATATTCACAAAATGGTTACTATTTTGCCACACATAACAAAAAAAAAAAAAAAACCTTTCCAGAATGCTAAAAAAATAAATAAGAAGACGAGAAGCAGTTGGAAAGAGATTCACCTTCTTAGTAGAGGCATTCATTATTAATGAAAATGTATTGTCATTGGTGAGACTTAAAAAATCATAAAATACCAAATAAACAAATAAATTTCGTGATAAGAATACATGGCAATGTATTATATTATAAATTGTGTTTTTCCAGATTTGGTCTTGTTATTTATTATTATTTTATTTATTGAATTGTCACTTAAACGACAAAATTTATGAATATAGTCGTTTACTTTTTCGTATTTTTCAATTCAATATTCCAAGATTATTATAATACTGCATGTATACATTGAGAACAGTGTGACATTTCGACTATTTATGTAAAAAATCTTTACTTTTTATAGCGCCATAGTTATGAGAAAATCTTGACCTTGACAAATTTTCAATCGGACTACTTATGATTCTCATTTCTATTACAATGACTCAAATGCTGACACATTTAACATATATGTATGTATTTATAAATAATAATAGTATTATTTTAAATAGCAAACGTGTTATACAAAGGTGTATGTACTGTAATTAATAATCATTCCTATACAGTAGAAAAAAAAAATGTATGCCGCCTGTGTGGTCGAGTGGTCAACATCGTTGGCTGCCGCTACGGAGGGCACGGGTTCGAATCCCAGTACGGGCAGTTTTATAAATTGATTTTTCAATCGATTTATGAATTTCTGTTCAAAGGCATGGATATATGAGAATCTTGAATTCCCCCCTCACACCCATCCTATTCTATAAACGGAGCGTATCGAGAGCGATTAGCTAACCACTAGTCCTGTCCTAGCCCTTTCCTTCTATTCCTACTCTCTTTGGAAAAAGAGAGGTTGAGCAACTGAGTAACAAGCAGTTCTCGTAGAAATATTTCTGTTGAGATAAACTCCATTAGGAGTCCATATGCTCCATATTGGGAGCGGACATGGTAAAAAAAAAATACAGTAGTGAAAAAACTTTTTGCTAAGTTTAGGCCTTTAAAAAAAACAGCGATATATAAGTAATTATGAAATGGTTTTAACGAGTCCATAGTATGCTACGCATTGTTAAAAAAAATATAGCATGGAAAATCTGTTTTTACATAGGTGATATATAATACTATAAAATTAATATAAATTACAAATAAAGATAGTACTTAATTAATTTAACGAATCCACAAACCAATGCTTAAGGCATGTTCGTTGGTTAGGTACTCCAATTTTTAATGCTTACCGGATGCTAATGATCCTAAGTCATTAAACCAGGTGTATAAAAAAAACACTTCTTTGATTGACATAGATAATGTATATACATACCTTACGCAGCGTCGTATTATTAATAACTATTGAGAAAAAAAACATTAAACTCCCACTTCCGTGCCCAAGGTATCATTTCGATAATTCGGATTAGTGCTTTTTGGCTGAGGTATTTGTAACGTATATTTTTTTTTTGTAATCTTAAGTAGTCTAAATGTAGGTTCTCACACAGCAAAAAATGTTCTGTTAACAAATTTCCTAACAGCATTTAACAGCACACTTTTGTCTAACAACATAAAATAATAATATAACACAAACATTTTTATTGCTGGTAATTTTTGGCTTTTATTTCCACATTATTTTTTATTTGAAATTCGAATAATTTATTTTTGGCTAAGATGTGTTATGTAATTTGGCATTGAATTAACGGTATTACAAAAACCGGAATGCCGGTATTTTGGATGTTTATTCAATACCGATTCGAAGATGAAAAATTTAGGTACACAAATATAGCGTTATAAAACATTGATGAACTAGCCTTTTTAAGATTACATTTTAGTTAAATGAAAAAAAATATCAGTTGTTATTTATGAAAATGCTTAAGCAGATACCTTTAATGTTTATGTTATAATAGGACTATAAAATATCGAAATACAGGATATATTTTCTTTTTTCTATGTTACGATCTTGTTTTTTTTTAAATCTGTCAACATTGATTTGGTTAACCTTCGGTTTTCTGAGGGTTGCATTCGAATTGCAAACTTCTTCTTAGTTGAACCAGTCGCTAAATACCAATAATATCTATCTGATATTTATTGTAATCTACAATGTTACCTTAGTAAAAACACAATATTCCTTTGTACTTCATTCCACTTTATTTAATATGTCAGGACCGGTTTCGCTCATTACGAGCATCGTCAACTGTCGAACAAGCATCGTCATCAGTTGACGATGCTCGTAATGAGCGAAACCGGTCCTGACATATTAAATAAAGTGGAATGAAGTACAAAGGAATATTGTGTTTTTACTAATATAATGCCTTTCCACCAAGTATTGACAGTGAACACCCTAAAAGTGTGCAATGTTACCCCCCAATGCAATGCAAACATTATGTAAATTTATCTGTGGTCACTTTGTACCCCATCGCTTCTCGATCATATTTTTGACGTTTCGGTACTCGATTGTTTTATACAGCAGAATAGAAAAAACGAAACAAAAGCATTACATCGTTGTCAAACAAACAAAAAAACGATTTCATCAATATTGTCTTAAATTAATAATTTAATATTTTAATATTGACCGAGTCAGGACTTAAATGCAAAACCCCCTTACTTCTAAACAAAAATGGCTTGCTAAAGAGGCTAGATATTTATAATACACATAATTTAGATTGTCTTGATAATGATTATATATTATTTTTTGATACAGGGTTGAATTGACGAAAAGTACCACAGCACAATTAAGAAGAACGTTATGTTAAATTTTAAATGAAATTGTTGTGAAAATGATCAAAAATAGTTTATTTGCATGTCGTACAATGTCATTTATTACTGTACGCAATAAATACGCCACCGAAGTTCAAGACTGTCAAAAATGTTGTAAAGGTGTTGCGCGAGAAGATTTATGTTTAACTAGTCGCTACTAATTCGATAAAATTAATAATAATTCAACATTTAATTGTACTCTATATTATCCAGATAAGATTGTTTTATAACGAGAACAAGCTCAGTATTTTATCGCGTCATTTCTTGCAATGCATTTCGAAAATTCTCCTTAAATACCTTCTGCGCATGAAAGCACAATGACAACATTTAATCAATTTCTTTAGATTTATTTTTATTACTCATTGTTTGCGAGCGCCAGCGGCATCTTACGGCACCATTGTCATTTAAAGTATTTAAATGATTCGAATTTCGAATGTAAGTCCCTATTGATTTTCCACGTTGGCAATCACCAATAAAATCGATACCAACATTATTTTACTATCAAATTATTCAATCTCCATTATTTAATGAAATATGCCAACGATAACCTTATCAATAAAAATGTATTACGGTATTTGATATTAAGTGAATTTACATGTATTATTTTCCTTTTACAGAGAATTGCAACGGAGAATGGTGCAAAAATATAAGACCTAATCTTTAAAAAAACTTTATCAATACTTAAGGATTTTTTTTCTACTTGTGTGGCAGGTCTGATGAAAACGATTCAGGCCCAAATCATGGCAAAGGAAAATATCAAATTTCAGTGTTTGCGTCTTGAACGTGTTGTTTTTCTTTAATTCAACAATTTGAAAACAATGTAGCTATTTGTGTTGTCTTTTCTCCTGGAGTTGATCTCGAATGAATTGTTTTTTTTTTTCTGTAATTTAATTTATATTGACCAATAAATAGCTGAAAAGCTAAGCTTTCACTTTCGAAGACTTAAGACACATCTAAGTAAACATATTATATTCACACAAACAGCTATACTCAACCTTTCAGACATGAGTCCTCCCCCTCCCCCCTCTTGCTACAACACTGCGAAGTCATTCGGTTTTTACGAATCATAATCCAACTTCGAAGCCGTATCACTTCTTGATTGTTTATATATTTTTTAAATCAATTAATTTGAGCATTTGATATGAACATTGCTAAAATATTTGTTTCCTACAGAAAGATTTATAGTATAGCATGTTTCACAATAAACGTAATGTAATATTTATCATTGTTACATTCGAATCACCTGTTATTTTCGAGAAAAAATTTTGACAGGTGACCACTTAATGAATTAAATCCATAAATCCTCCACAATGGCGAGAAGTAACAATCCGCCCTGGGCGTCTGTTTTTTCGCGAGGCATTTCAATAACTTATTGCTTTGCTGACTCGATCTGACTCTCGAACGGCGTAGGTCAGTGATGTACAATCTATAATTTGATGTATTTATGCACATAGTTGGTTATACGCCACAGATTAATTGGTATTACATAAAATATTGACTCGCAAGGTGAAGCGATCGTAATAATTTATTATTTATGGCCGTACAACAGAAACGTTTATTATTTGACGAGGAAATCCTGTAGAGAAAGAATTACATCGTGATGTTTAACTATCAAATTGATAAATCTAGATTTAAATAGCAATGTACTGGGTTTACCACCACGAGCAGAGGCCAGTGTGATCCAGGAGTAGCTGTTTGCAATAATTTTTATCACCGCACCACACAAGGCTTCTAGGACTCCCTTTCACTGTCTTCTTAATGGTAATTGATTTTTACTATGTATATCGTAACATAATGTAAGTCAGTTTACCCTAAGTGTTTAGGAGACAGCTAAAACTAAATATTTCAAATTAAAGAAACAAATTTGAATACTTTTGTTTCTTGCAGTAGAATATTTTACTATTTCTAATTATACTTTTATAAAATATTCCTTTTTTTTTTATTATTAGCAATAGAGTAATAAGAAAGTAGTTCCATTAGAAAAAAAATGTTGACATAACTCTGTAAGAAGGCCACATGCTCCACATTGGTAACAGGTATGGTAAAAAAATCTTGTTGTAAGGAACATTCATTTAAAACAAATTCCACATTATATTTTGCTTTTTATAGAACAACTTGAACTTTAGGTATCGCTTGAAGTAATCCTTTATTGAAATCACACTAAATATTTGTTACACATCGAGTAGTGGTAGAACAACCAGCGTGTTCACTAAATTATAGGTGAACATGTCGCTATTTTATATTACTTTAATATAATACGGGCCCATTAGAGATGAAGTGAGCCAAGAAGTATTTTAGAAGTATTGCGTTTTAATATTCTACACGTCTTAAAGGATCTAAAAGTGAAGTTAACTCAGTATAATACACATTGCAATAGTTGTCTCCGTCAAATTAAAATATGCAATCCACCAAAACACCAAGTAAAGATACTAAAAAGTAAAAGAAAACTGTTTTACCATTTTACTACTTGACTCACTTCTCCTCTAGAGGTTTCTTATTAAGTATTTTTTTTTTTTAATCGTGTTTTTATGGTAATGTAATTGAATAAGATACAACAAAGGATATTTGTGATATTTTATAATAAATACGAAAACTTTGTTTTCACTTCAATAACACATGGCATGACAGTTGTAATTTAAATTTTACATTTTAATAACTCTTATTTTCAAATTAAATCACTTCAATATCAGATAAAATCTTCGTAAATTAAAAAAAACAAATCAATTATATTGGATATTATCAATACGTTGATCTGAAACACAGAAAACTGCCTCGTACTACAGATATAACTCTTTCTGCTGCACATCAGTACTGCATGGCGATTGGTGAGGTATTAATATGAAAAAATATTGTAATATTCTTCTGCAGTTAGTTACAATTTTATATAAAAAAAACATATTTAAAGCTTTTTATATAATTACAAAGCGTAAGATAAAAACATAAATAACCAATAAAAAAAAATATTTTGTCAAACTTTTCCTGGCGAAGATCTAAGATTGTCATTGTGTACTTAACTATTTTTTTCACTTTTGTTACTTATCGCCTTCTTCCAATAAGTTCATGACATACATAAATTATATGAACTCGGTGAAGTGAGTCAAGAAGTGAAATGATAAAACTTTTTTATTGGACTTTTAAGTACAATCATGTCTTCACTATTGCAGTGTGTATTTACTGAAGATATAATTTGAGATATGTAGAATATTATAACATTACCAACTCATTTTTTCTTGAAATACTACTTGGCTCACTTCACCTCTCACGGACTCATATATCATATACACAGACGCCTGTGTGGTAGCGAGGAAAATTGATATAAAACCAATAAAATATATCATTTGAATCTGGATACGTCTAATTTTGGGAATGGAGGACGCATTCAAATATTTAATATTTATTTCGGCATTGGACGATAGCGTGATGCTGAAACAGCTTATATATTTAACCTTATTAACTCACAAATAATGGTTCACCCGGTCATCGATTTATTTCCAAAGGTCATGGAATGATGCTATACTGTAAGAGGGGGTAAATATATATATTTAAATGAATTGTTGTGAAGAATATATGGTAGAGTTGTACAAATGTAATCACTCAAAAAATAACACATATTTTATGTTAATTTAAGAATTAAAAAGGTTGCTAAAAATATGTTTTAATTTAGACATAAAATAAGGAAGGATAAAATATTTTAAAATTAATTGAAACAATCTTTTGACGTCATTCAAGTACAACCCCTAAGTCATGAATTAATACCATTTTAAACAATAATCGTTTCTCTAATGTGAGACACACCGTATTTACGCGCTATGTTAAACAATATTTTATGGTGTGTACATCAATAAATAATAATCTTGGCGGCCGCTGAAAGGAGTCGAAGCGAGAACCCATCCCTTCGCGAGAGCGCTTGCAATATTTCGTAATATCGCGTATGGTTGACACCTATCTGCAGTAAATACGAACAAAGAAATAATATCACGTAGGTACAAACTAAAAAGTTACCTCATTGCATTTCATACTATTGTTATAAAAGCTTCATAGCACTGTCGGTAAAGAAGAAAACTAAATAATATTTGTCATATCGTATTGAAATATTTTCTTTTTAAAGTAATTATAAATATTAACTGTAAGCCCGTTGACCTCAATGGGGTGATTTTTGTTGCATTTTTAAATAGTAGTCAGAAAATTTACTGGCGTGAAAAATAAATTACAAACTTTATTGAATAAGCCAGAAATTCTAAAAGTAAAAGAAATATATCTCGGGGCATATATCGATAGCCCTGCAGTATTTAAATTGTAAATTATTTAATTTTTGGAATAATGTTTAAGTTTGCTAACAATCATTTTTCGTAGTAGCAGAAATCGACCTCGGGGCATATATCGGCAGCCCTGCAGTGCTTAAATTGTAAATTATTTAATTTTTGGAATAATGTTTAAGTTTGCTAACAATCATTTTTCGTAGTAGCAGAAATAGACCTCTATTATATAAAATATATACAATATATATTTTATTCAACTAATTTTCAAGTACGCTAACAAATATATTTCGTAAAAGAAGAAAAAGACCCGAGGACATTATTAATTAGTACGAACATATTTGTGATTTGTGATTATTATTTTATCGACTATTAATATATATACTAGCTGTAAGCCCGTTGACCTCAACGGGGGGATTTTTGTTGCATTTTTAAGAAGTCAGAAAATTACAAACCTATTTATTGAATAAGCCAGAAATTCTAAAAATAAAATAAATATATCTCGGGGCATATATCGACAGCATTTGTTACCCTGTTGTATTTAAATTGTAAATTATTTAATTTTTGGAATAATGTTGAGTTTGCTAACAATTATTTTTCCTATTAGCAGAAATATACCTCGTAAATTACCTAATTTTTGGAATAATGTTTAAGTTTGCTAACATTTTTTTTCGTAGTGACAGAAATTTCGTAAAATATTAAATCTTTGGAATAATGTTCAAGTTTGCTAACAATCATTTTTCATAGTAGCATAAATCGACCTCGGCGCATATATCGACAGCCCTGCAGTTTTAAATTGTAAATTACTTAATTTTTGAAATAATGTTTAAGTTTGCTAATAATCATTTTTCACATGCAAAATGGTATAAATTAATTGCACATTTTATCAAAACAAAATTATCAATTTTCCATGTTACAATCAAATGCATATTTATCAAATTAATAAGAATAAATTAACTTCACTAATTCGCCAAACGGAGCTTATTTTTAGGAATATATGAGTCTTTAAGGGAACCAAACATAAAAATGGTGAAACTTTTCCATTTGACTTTTAAGTGCAATTACGTTTTCAATTATTTTTTGTGGGAACTGTCATCAACTTTTAATTTTATGTGAAAGTTTTTTCAATAAATAAGCATAAAAAAGTAATACAAAATAACTTAGATTATTCCACGTATTGTGCTACAAACTGTGACACGTGTTTCGCCTATTTCAGAGGCATCCTCAGACAGACTTACTTTCAGTAAGTAAAAGTAAGTCTGTCTGAGGATGCCTCTGAAAAAGGCGAAACATGTGTCACAGTTTGTAGCACAATACGTGGAATAATCTAAGTTATTTTTTATTTTATATTCAAATGAACTTCCACAAAGTTACCGACGAATCCATCGAAAGCATAAACAATGTATTTTAGAGAAAAAATGATTTAAATTATGCAATAAAAAGGGTGGGTTCAGTTCACTTTTTCCCATCATCCTAACTTGGCTCACTTTCCGTATTTTAATCTCGTTGTCCCCAATCTATCAAACTATTTCGCTTACTTTATTTATATTACTATTTGAGCATAAATTTACCTTTTCCAAAGCATAGACTCGTTTACTCGTTATTTAAAACAAAAGATACAAAATTATTAAATTATCGGGATAAATTCTAAATACCCTCTGTTAAAACGTAAAATATTTAATAGCCGTCAGCATACATATGACACACATGGAATATTTGCATTTAACTGTCGAAACTATATTATGTAAAATAAACCACAATCATTATTTGACAGGTGTTCCATTTTTGAATCTTGAATACAAACAATCGAAGTCAGTTTGTGAATCACAAATATCGTTCCATTTTCAAATTTTAATTTATATACACTATTTTTATCGCCTTGATAATTATGACGTTAGCTCAGTTGATAGAGAGCTCGACTGGTAATCCAGAGATCTGAGTTCGATCCACGATCGCGGCGTTTTTTTGTATGAGAAATTTCACTGATTTGATTTGTTTCGTCAAATAATAAACCAGTGTATTGGGAAAATATGTCTTTAGTATGAATAAAAATATTGCGTCAGCGGAGCTTTGAGGAGGGAGGGGGAAGGGGCAGGGGGAGGGGAAATCGCGGACAATCATGCAATCATGCAATCATACGGACATTATCGAGTATTAATATATAGATTACTCTTTTTCTTCCTGAAAGTTTACTAAATCCCACAAAGAACCAAGGTTGTGGAGTTGTCAAGATATAAGACGGCTCTGACCATAGTTTAATATACGACATTAATTATTTTTAGGATTTTTAGCATGCAGTGGCGCCACTTTCGACCCTAGCAATTTGAATTCACATTTTTTTAAAAAGGATTTTTTTTAAAAGTTAATAGCTCTAGTCCTAGTCCAGTCAAAAGAGTCTAACTGCATCTCCACAACCCTAAAAGAAACAATGCGATTCTCTGAGAAGCTTAATTATATAGTACATGGAAATATCGAGATGCTGAAACCAAGGAAACAAATAATTCATGCGGACTACGAATTATTGTTTTATTAAAGTCGTCACCATATATCGTTTTTTACAAGAAATTTCAAGGAGTATTGACATGTTATGTTGACTTTTGCATAGTGATATAATATTCTTATTTCACGTAAATTATCTGTTTTCCTGATTCCCATGTACATATGATAATTTTGCATTTTGTTATTACTAATGAAATTGCATATAGAGTTGGATTGTTATTAGTGGGGCAACCGGAATAAATTGGACAATATATCTTGTATACGTCGTGTTTATATTTGACTCAGAAACGTAAAACCACTTAATTAAAAGTAGTAACAATATTTTAATAAAAAAAGATTTTAATATTTCATGGTTTTATACTAACAAAGTAACGCGTAATAAACAAAAAAATAGACGGACAGACGTACACATCATATTATATTTGAATCATCATTCTTTTGTGTCGTGGGTAGAATAATTAAACAATATACATATAAGCCTTAGAATCTTTTGAGGACTGCTTGTTTTCGTTGCAATTGTTATAAATTTATTTTATTTCCCTTTATTTGGCTTAAAATTTGCATGAATGATGTCAATATGTAACCGTTACATCTTCTTCTTTTTAAGGTACGTTACTTATAGTTTCGTCTCTGCAAAGATATTTTCGCATTTCTCAGCGCATCTATTCAATATTTGGTTAGCTTTAAGATAGCTCACATGACTAATCCTGTCATATACGTATATAATACCGTGGTGGAGTATTTTGTCATATACAATATTTATATAGACCTATATATTTTTAATTGTCATGTCCGTGGCACAGTGGTTAAATTCGTATGCTTCCATGACAAATCTCACGGGCTTAAGTCTACTAAGTACGAAAAGTATTTTTTCTATCGATTTATAAATTTCTATAAGAAAGCATGTGTGTTTGTGATGCCTATTTTTTTTACCCCCTTCCGATTCTTAAAAAACGGGGAGTAAAAAAAGAGAGGCTTAGTAACATTGTAACTGTCAGTTCTCGTAGAAAAACTGCTGTTAAAATAAGAGATTATATGCTCCACATTTTGAGCGGATATGGATTAAAAAAAGAAGCCGTCAGCCATTGTATCTCTTTACGACAACAAACATTTTCGGGTATTCATGTCTGAAGGGTAGATGAATTTCCCTACAGTATTTTTTGAATCGAAGAACACAGTAATTTGTCACAATTATGACTGTAAAAAAGTTTACCAAAACAATATTCATGATTTGTTTCAATATTGTTGAATCCGCGTAATTTGCGTTGTTATGGTGACTCCATATTTGTTATTTTATTTTTAGAGCATGCGCACTGGAATACTGTTGCAGGTAATTAAAATGATGTCTAATGTGGTCCCCTATAAAATACTGTCTCCATACATCTGACAGTTGATCTCCAAGTACAACAACAAAGGTAAAAGTTCCCAGATTGACTGTGATTAGCAATAACATATCGACTGTGGAATGGAAAAAGGACGTAACCCACACATATAAAATTTTACAGGAGACGCAAAAAACGTGTTTTGATGATTTTGTGACATATGCAAATTATGAATTGTACACAACCTTGAAGTGCACGGAGACTTCTAAGCTAGTGTTTAATTGACATAATCTAATATTAATTTAAAAAAATTGTCTGGGAAAAACCTATATTTCAGTCTTTAATTTTTTACAAGGTCATCTTTTTCAAACATAAAAGCTAAATTTAGATACTAATTCGGCATTTGCAGCTTGCATCCTTTTGATAAAACGTGTATCAAGTTTGATACATTGTGATTATCGAAAAAAAACTGTGGGTTACTTCCTTTTCCATTTCCACAGTCGATATGATCAGCTGTATCAAGTTATATTTTCTGATCCCGAATGGAGCAGTGTCGGGCAGCTTGTATTATAAAGGGAATATTATATTTATGTCAAAGACTTTTTTAATTAAATCTATTTACAACAAAACACATGCACGATTTGTTTATTTGATTTGGAAGGCATGAGTCGTTTGATACAGGACAGTTCTATTTTATTTTATTGCTATGCCTTTGAGAATGTGGTGCCGTCTTTGAATGCAGTGCCGTACTCAATATTATATATATATATCCAAAAAAGATTCCATTACCATAATTAATATTATTTATATCCTGCAATAAATCATAATTGCTGATATTCTTACGTTTTCCTAGGAATATGAGTCAGTTTCTACGCTTTCCTAGGAATATGGTATTTAAAAAAAAAACGAATGATAGATTGAGGTTACTTCGTAATTTGATAATTTGGTTATCATTTGACTGTAAATAATAAAGTTTTTTAAAAGTCACCTAAAAAAAGTCTTGGACTTTTAGTTAGAAACTGACAATTCTTGAAGCCAACGAAATCAAAGCGATATTTTAAGCTGAAAAAAATGCTGCGTTCAGCTGAAAATTCTTGGGTGAGTGAAACCAATCTGATTATAATATTTAAAAAAATGTTGGATTGGTACATGGATTGGAAATGTGTTTTATTATTACAAATACTACAAGTTATGATTATTATTGTGTCGGTAAATATCATACATAGTCGTGTCAACTGTGCAGGGGTAAGCATTATTGGTTTCTGTGCCGGATCTCACGGGTTCGAGTCTCAGTACGAACAGCACTTTTCCGGTCAATTTATATTTTTCTGTTCAAGGGAATGGGTGTTTGTAAAAAAATCCTCTTTCCCTTCCAATGCTTTAATAACTAGGCGTAGCGGGAACGATTATTTAACCACTTGTCCTGTCCTAGCCATGTACTTCTTTCCTTGTTACTATCATTGAAAAGGAGAGATAGAGCGACGGAGTAACAAACAGTTCTCGTAAAAAAACTTATACTGAGACACCTCCACTAGGAGGTCATGTACTCCTCATTGGGAGCGGACATGGATAAAAAATATCTTACTCGAAGTAAAAAGAGTGCTAACTCTTCATTTCCGATTAGATATTGATTTGATATGATATGATGTCATAATAATTGAGTATAAAGTAATAATTTCAATTAGAATCTAATATACCGGTAAAACTGAATCCGGATTTTTTCAATATCGAAAAAATGGGCAAATAAGAAAATAAAATCTAAAAAACAGTATACAAAATTCGTGATGTCAAAAAGTCTACAAAATAGTCGTGGCCGATTGTAAATTAAAGTTGCGTAAATTAGCTAACACCTTAAAACTCTCCAAGGACGAGCGTGACCATATGGTCACGGTAAACACCGTTGTCTATTGATCCCACTATTCATCTTTTTTCTACCTGTTTATCGTGGCTTTCACTCATATTTGGTTAAGAATGGTACAGACTTCAGTTAGTCATCAGCCGCGGGGACAGACACGGCCACCAAAAGTACATGTGATTTTTTAAATTTCCGTTTTTTTAAAGGATTTTTTGAAACATCAAATTATTTACAGTTCTTTTGATAATATATTTGTATTGAAAATATGTTGATCTAAAGAGGTCAAATTGTAAATATTTTTAAAAATTTCACGTTTAGCTATATTTCAACCCCGAATGTTTGCGTGCCCATACGGTCACGCTCGTCCTTACCACTGTCCGTACACACTAATACACGGTAATAAAAGAATGAGCATGACCATATAGTCATGCGGGGTTTCTATACAACGACTTTGCGTTTTTTTTTTTAATTTTGTTAGGAATAAAAGTTATCCGTGACTGACAATATGGTTTAAATTTTTTTTTTTTTTCGAAAAAAAGCTCTCGTCTCTGTAGGGTTAAAGATATCAAAAGGCTGTGTATTTAAGGTTTTGCATCAACATTAAATTGTCCATGAGAAAGCTCTGTTCGAAGAGGGTACTGCGTTTGCAACATAATGGTAAATAATAGATGGCCTTTTATCATTTCCTACACCACTGTGCGGCAAGCTGACATGAAAAATATGCAATGTAAAAATGATCACAAAATAGTACCGGCTTTAAGACAAAGACAATAATCGTGAGCTGCATCGGAGTGCAATGCCGTTGGGTACAGTCTTTCAAATATAAATACTCTAATAAGACGGACAGATATGAAAAAAAATCGCCTTCTGTTGATTTGAAGCGAAAGCTTTCTTCACTATTATAATATATTGCATGTAATTAATTTCTTTGCGTAACTCATTGTCACAAATCAAATTGAAAATGACGTAAGCATATTTATTGTTCACAATGACAAGTCGTTGAAATACCAAGCGTGCAACATATTATGAAATAATTCAAGACAAATTTAAAATGCAGTGGATCTCCTATCTATCTTTCTCTATCGTTGTTTTGGATCAAATTGAAGTGTCAACTTTTTTGACAGGATTCAAAGTAAAAGTGTATCTATGTCATTTGTACACTCGTAACACTTCCCATACAGTGCTAAAAAATACTTTCGATATGTTGTTGGCTCTTAAATGTGAAACATGTGAAAAAACATGTTTTAACATTTGACGCCCTTTGATGGACGGTAAAAACACAGGACGTACATTTAAAAAAAAACAACATATACAACATAAAACAACGTATCGTAAGTGTTACGCGTGTACAAATGACATAGATACACTTTTACTTTGAATCCCGTCAAAAAAAGTTTACACTTCAATTTGATCCAAAACAACGATAGAGAACGATAGATCGGAGATCCACTGCATATTAAATTTGTCTTGAATTATTCCATAATATGTTGCACGCTTGGTATTAAAGAAATCTATACAAAAAAAAACATTTTTTTATATGAAAAGCTTTAATATTGTTGTGTCACCTTTTGTTATTCGAACGTGGAAAGGCAAAAGGAAGAAGCATAACTTAATACACGTTCTATCAAAAGGATGTAAGCTGCGAATGCCGAATCAGTATCTAAATTAACCATCTAAGTCTGGGCCATCATCTAAGTCATCTAAGGGCCTGCGGAAATTCCGACCAAGAAAAAAAGTTTTTATGAAAAAAGATATTAAATTGACATTAGATTGAGTCAGAAGACCAGTTTATAAGTCTTCGTACACTTCAAGAATGTGTATATTTCATGTTTTGACAGTGGCCCAAAATCATCAACAATTTTTAACAAGCTAACAATCAAGAAAGCTATTTGTCCTGTTTTTTTCTAAAAATCCTCGCACATAATCAAGTGATGATAAGTATTATTTTTTCTCAAATTAAATACATATTAGAAAAATTATTTTGTGTAATTTATTCATTGGGTCTTCATCATAACATTTTAACACAATTTTATATACCACCGTGTTGTTGATCTTTTTTAAATAACAACATCTATAAATATAATAAACTTATCTTCTATCAAATTTAATTGTTCAAATTATGTGCATTCACACAAGTTTAGTCACTAACGACCTGGGCCTTGCCTTTCGGCATCTTCAGGCGTTTAAGTGCACGGATGAACTTTAACTGACATTAGTAAATAAATGTTTCGTGTATATATATATATAAGAAATAAATGTATTACTAAGTTTGAAGCCATTGCTGGCAAAATGTATTAACTTATGGCAATGCCTACAGATTTAAATGGCGAGCAATTTCAAGAATTATATTTATTTTGTTTGCTGGAAAATTTTTAATTATATTTACCTACATGTAGAATACAAGAGTGGGGTATTTGGCAGATTTACCTGCTTATTTTAAATTGGTAAATTATTTAACTGTGCTCTATTGATTTCTTAAATTTCCTGGAAAAATATCTATCAAAGATTTATCTTCTATCTATGAATTTTATCACTTTTTACAGGGTTTATTTTTGTGGAACGTATCTACCGTGAAAAAAAGAGCTAACTGTATAATAATGAGTATAACAATATTTTTTTGTTGCCACTTTAAAAACACATGAATGTTCTAAACAAAAGTTATCAAACCATGTTTTCAAATAAATACCAGATGGCTAATAGTATTAATAAGCCTTTTTTATATTCGAAGAATGCATACTTTTTAACTAGAAATATTATTTTGATGCAAATTAATCTTTGATTAATTTTCATCCGTTATTAATAATTAAAAACAATAATAACGATGTTACCCACATTAATTTTCTGTTGACCGTTAGTTAGTGTTATCAATCTTGGGATGAGGATTTTAGGAGCGGTGGAATCAAAGCTGTGATGGTCCAACTTTAATCACACAAAAACATGAATATTAATTATTTGTAATTTATCAACCCTTTCGCTGACTACGTAATTCGGCGTACACATATTAATAATACATAATTTCAAATAAGTTCGTATCGTTCTCGTCATATAATGTTATATTTATTTTATAAACCAAATTATGGAATCGGGAAGATGTGATAGAAAGAAATGGCTCAAAGGACCTGTTGATAGTTTATTTCATTCAAGATATATTTGTATGGTGTTACTTCAGTTTCACTTTGTTTAAAAATATCCCAAATTCTAATTGGGTTTATAATTGACATCATTTGCCACTTATATTTATTTGGTTTTAATTGTATGTTATAGGTGTTAATATTTTAATTTTGTGTAATTATAATGTAATTTTTAAATCCTTTTCATTGTTAATAGTTGCTTACACCTTTTATTTCAATTTAATTTGTATAAATAGCACTGTTTATATATTTTTATTATCAGTCGATAATGCTCGCGATGAGCGAAACCGGTCCTGATCAAATAAATTTTATGTGGAAAAAGTACTAAAAATGTTTTATTATTTTTATTCAGCGATAATGTCAGTTTTTTAACTAACCGATGCCGATGGTTTGTGATTGATTGCTATAGTCAACTGAGCCAAATATCAACTACACAATTATGATATAGAATATATATTTTTCTTTTCTTATTTGTTCATATATATTTTTTCACAGTGAGAGAATGGAAAAGTAAGGAATTCACGACTATATTTACTAAGAGGTTAATGGGTAACTCATGTTACTTACAAACATCAAACAAAACTGTGTTATATTGTATTGATCATATTTTATACTAATATGATCAATACAATATAACACAGTTTTGGTGTTCTTGCTATGAATACTTGAACGACCAATTCCTACTGGATAGCGAAGAAAAAAAAATCTAAATGTGATACTGGCATTCGAGTCGTTAAATTTGAATCATCGATTTTTTTCAACATATCGTTAAAGGTTGACCCCATCTAGTAATAAAGACATTTGTAACGAGATAAAAAGTAGAATTTTGATAAGCAACAGTTAAGAGCAAAATGTGTTATATGTTGAATAAAAAAAAAATAGTAATTATTCTTTCACACGAATATTAAATATACCCACATATACAGCTTATTATAAAAACATATGCTTACGTTTTCAGCGGATAAGAGCTTCTTATTAAAGTTGATAGTTAATTTACAAGCTGTAACGACGCACCCTTAGAAAAGGGGGACTAAAACAATTTGATGCACGGTAACAAAAACAAGAGTACGATAAAGAATAAGAGGCTGTTAAACTAAATAAATTGAAATAACAAAAAGTAATGCCAAATATTAACCCTCCAGAGACAAGAGCTTTTTTCGATAAATAAAAAAACGCATTTTTCATAAAATTCGTTTTATAGAAACCCCGCATGACTATATGATCATGCTCATCCTTTTATTACCGTATAATATTGCGTACGGACAGTAGTAAGGACGAGCGTGACCGTATGGGCACGCAAACATTCGGGGTTGAAATATAGTTAAACATGAAATTTTTTAAAATATTTACAATTTGGCCTTTTTAGATCAACATAATTTCAATATAAATATATAAGCAAAAGAACTGTAAATAATTTGATGTTTTGATAAAAAAAATAACAAACAGTTTCAAAAAGTACATTTAAAAAAAAGGAAATTCAAAAAATCGCATGTGCTTTTTGGTGACCGTTTCTGTCCTCGCGGCTGATGACTAACTGAAGTTTGTACCCTTCTTAACCAAATACGAGTGAAAGCAACTATATTTAGGTAGAAAAGGGATGAATAGTGGGATCAATAGACAACGGTGTTTACTGTCACCATACGGTCAAGCTCGTCCTTGGGGGTTAATTAAAAAGAAAACACTGAGATCCCGGGATTGATCATCTATTTTATTTTTTAAATAAATATCAGCTAAGGTATATATACTTAAATAATAATTGTTTTTTTTTTGGCCATTTACAATCATTGATTTCAACTGGATTTCGTATTTATATGTATAGGCATTGAAAAAAGTGTGCACGTAATCAATTTGAGTCACACAATGAAACTTCTGGAAAAACTAAATATGACAGGAAATAGAAAACATACATTCAAAATATTGTATTTTTACATTTTAAAATTCAGGTATCGGTAGTTGGAGCCGCCTGTGTGGTCGAGTGGTCAATGTTGTTGGCTACCGCTACGGAGGGCACGGGTTCGAATCCCGGTACTGGCAGTTTTATAAATTGATTTTTCAATCGATTTATTAATTTTTGTTCAAAGGCATGGATGTATGTGATGTCTTGAATTCCCCCCTCCCACCCATCCTATCCTATGAACGGGGCGTATAGAGAGCGATTAGCTAACCACTAGTCCTGTCCTTGTCCTTTCCTTCTATTCCTACTCTCTTTGGAAAAAGAGAGGTTGAGCAACTGAGTAACAAGCAGTTCTCGTAGAAACATTTCTGTTGAGATAAACTCCATTAGGAGTCCATATGCTCCATATTGGGAGCGGACATGGAAAAATAAAATAAAATCGGTAGTTGGACAATCCGGGTTTACAAGATCGCCATATTGGCCAGGTTCCCGGGATTGGAGACCCTACTTGCCACTGCCATGTCTTTGACATTTATAATTCAATTGTATGTATAATACATTGTAATATTTTGTAGAAACATCCGTGCATATCCTTCTTGTTCATAAATGTGTTTTGGACACACTGCCAGTAGAATACACAACGGGTGTTGGTGGGAAACATTATGAATGCCCTGAAGTTTTAAGGTATCATTTAAAGTTTAAATGTTAAATAAAATTGGATAAAAAACAATACATCGGTGTTCCTACTAACTGTAAAGGAGGGACACGTAATAAATTATTGTTTGTTTTAGTTTTTATTTTTATTTTTTCAACGACGTTGTCTTACAACATATTTGTTTGTCGTATCGTGCACGACTCTCTCCCGACATGGGAAACTACTTCTACATATTTACTATTCGATTGTTTCGTCTTTTATTTCGTTTGTTTGTTTTGTTGTTTTTTAAAATTCATAGGTTACATCAATTTTGACTTCTTGAGGACATAAAAATAAAGATGTTATCACCTGTATCATTGCCTAGAGGTGTGTCGTACCAATGGCATATTCAACTCTATCATTGTATTTTGATTTGTTTAACATTATCAAAGAATCCGCCGTATGTTTTTTTCAATATACACTCAATTTGAAATAACACGGTCCAATAAAAAAAACAAGTACTATATTTTTACACGAATTATCTGTTGTAACCAGGGCTGTGGTCGGAGTCGGAGTCGGAAGTCGTGGTGCCAGGGGTTTTGTTCGTAGTCAGAATATATATATAAAATTAAAATTTATTTCGAGTCGGAGTCGTCTTTTTTTGCCCGACTCCACAGCCTTGGTTCTAACATAATTCCCAGACACAAAAAACAGACGCTAATAAAGAATTTCCTAATAACAAATAAAAGGCTTTATTAGATCCCACGACATTAGACGTATCAGATTTTTTTACAGATAAAAGCGATTTATCTCCAGCTATTCATTTCCATAGAAAAGATAAGATTAGGACAAGACTAGTGGTAGACTTAGCTACTAACTAATTGATTAAACCAGAACGTTGGGTTACCCGGTTATGTTCTAAAATCTTTGATTTACAAATCGTATATCCATATATTACAAATGTTTTTTTTTTAAATATATTTGAAGTCACGTTCCCCACCTAACATACAATATTATCATGTTATATTGGACCCCCTCCCATCCACAATGTTTGACGATTAAGAGATCTCACCGCGTAATTGACAACTCGATTCATTAAACAAAATTTCGTGTTTTGATATTATTATACCGTGTTAACAATTAATAATTAATTCAGCGCTCTTCAAAAGTGTATATATACACCAGTTATTTGTCTTATAAACAGTGCGGTAGCGGCAGGACCGAAATAAGACCATTGGGGGCCCTTGGCACTTTAAAAGATTTTGGTGAATATTAAGTAAATTGTTCACGATAAAACAATACCTCACATCTCACAACATTTACTTTAATACGTTTTAATTTTAAAGCGATCAAGTAATATCTTCCATCACAAAAATTATTTTAACAACATATTTTCAAACTTGAAGCTATACAAAATTAATAATTGTCTTTATTGTTACTTTTATTGGTTCAATATCTCTCATCTCATATAAATATAGCAAATATGTTTATCGTATTAAAATTATCTTTGATTATTATTTTTTTCAATCCATGTCCGCTTCCAATGTAGAGCATATAGCCTCCAAAAGGAGAACTGTTTGTTAATAAGTCGCTCAATTTGGGGGGGGGTGGGGGAATTTAACGACTCCACAGCCCTGGTCAAAACGAAATATTAAATAAGCAGACAAAAAGGCTCTTTAAGTTAGTAGTATTGTAAAAAGATTCCAATATTGCATCATGGTGTGGATATAACCCATAGCACTGTGAAGTACAATGTAGGATTGATCGAGTGTTTTTCAACCTTTTTTCAACCAAGAGTTTTTTTGCTGTTTTGTGAAAACTTTCAAGTATCATTTTTTTTTAGACTCAAATATACATCCACTTTGAAATTTATGTGGGTTACACTCAGCTAATCATTATTTTATGCAGTATTGAATAGTAAAATATTTGACACAAACTGGAGAAAAAAAATATTTTTACAATTTTTACTTCGACGTTTGTTGAAATAATCGTATGTCGAGAAATGACCGTACAGACACAATAAATATGTGGTCGACGCCGGGCCGCGAAATGTTTTTCCGATTTTGTCGGGTTCTCGGATGTACAAAGGTTGAAGAACACTGCTGGTATATGAATTTAAATAAAGGGTATATTTTTGCAAACATTCAAAACGAGATTTGTCACAAATTTTAAAAATTTCCTTTACTATCAGTTCTGATCCATATCCATATCCAATCCATAATACAATCAGAAATCACAATTATTGTTTAAAAACGTTTTTTTCCTATAAAAAATAAATCATAAAGTTGACACATTCAAGTAAATCGTGATTTTTCTAACACTCTAATCATCATTTCCCAAGCTCTATTTGTGTGACAAATCACTTTTTGAATGTTTGCTCTTAATTACTCTTTAATTTAGAGAATAATATTATTACTCTCTGCGAAGCTTATGACTACAGCACTGCTTATAAAATATATTAAAAAAAAACATATTTTCAATAACGCATTTTATTTGATTAATTTTTCAAATGGTAGCCAATTTATATGTGTTTGTTTATACATATTAAGAGTATGTTAATTTTATTTTATTAATATCTTCGTATATTATTTGTCTTATTCGGGACCGGTTTTGTATCGATCTAAATACTTTGGTCCGCTCTGTACATCAAACTAAATGATTGATAAAGTTTATGAATATTATTATTTTAATGTTATTAACAGCTTCTTATCTGTCGGACATGAAATATGTAAACACAAATTTAATTAATTGATCGGTCTCCTATCCAACATTGATAACATTAAAAAAAATCTAAACTCGTATTTCCACTTTGCTAATTTTTCTAAACAAATATTACAAGCTATGATAGGCTCATTTTTTTTTTACAAATTTCGTGTAGTAAACAAAGTGGGTATCACATTATTATCAGTAAGTAATCGTTATCAGTATTGTAGCCTTCTGTAATTAATCTATTTTTTTAAATGTAGCATAAAGTAGGGTTTCCGATACCGAGATCAGGGTTCCCGAAATCCCGGGAACCCAATTAATTTACCAATCACGTAATCTTTGGCATTGAACATGTATGTGAATTTTGATAGTTCCTCTTATTTTCTGTTTCATAAAGTTTCGCCTTCTGTGGTCTAGTTGGTAAGAAGCTTTTCCCTAGCGATCAGGCTGGTCAATGTTCAAGTCCTAGTAATTCAAGCTTCAAATTTAACTATGGGCGTTTGTGATGTCTCTTCTCCTCCGACTGAACCTGGATGATTTTCTTATATGCCAACATATTATGCGCATCGACTGTCAATGGTAAGATTTTTTTATTTTTTCTTATGTTAATTTTTTAATAAATTTGATTTAAAAAAAAATGCTTTACTAATACGATTAAATACTGAATAATATATAATTAAATACTAATAAATTAGACTCATTACAGCATTCATTAACTAGCACAGGGTTTCGCAAACATTTTCTGGAACGGAACACTTCGCAAGTCCGGAAAATATAACGGAACACTTAGCTGAATTTTTGAGATTTTTTAAAAACTGTGTTGCAGCGTATAAAATCATTCCATTTTTTTTCGGAACACCTACTCTGGCTCTGCGGAACATAGTTTGGGAAATTATATAGAATTAATATTTTAACTAACGCAAACAAAAAAAATATTATTCGTATGAAAATCAGCCTTCTTTTCTTAATGATCTACATTTTATATCTGACTGAGAAGAGCTCTTGCTTGATTTCTTTTTCTGCCTATGTATTTTGATTGTTTTCTTTTTTTCTTCTTCTTTCCGTTGTTTCCCTTCTTCAGTGCCATATTATTATATGTGGTCAGTGTCTCTTCATCTGTCCAGGGTTTGACGTCGTCTACCAGGCAGGTGAGATAGGAAGTGTTGGAAGTAAGGGGGATTTGAATAAAATATCAAATATGATTTTAATTCTGACTAGATAATTACAAAACAAGGAAAAATATACTGCTCCAAATACATATTTAGTGAAGTTTTTTTGTAATTATTCGAGACATCGTAATCAAGGATCATGTTATAAGTATAGTGAAATATAAAATGGCCGATAGAAACTGGAAGTAATTAATGTTTTTAATAGAATATGATCAATTGTATATTTTATTATTGTGTGACCAGGAAATTCAAATCACAATCTTGGGTCATTCATCTATGGAATTGCATAGTTGATTTTCGATTTCACACTCGGAGTCAAATGACAAATGGTTGTAAGCTTGTGAATATCGACATTTAAAATTCGTTACCGTTATTGGTTGGTCTTGTATTAGGGCCACATGTTATAATAATACCTCAATGGTAATTCGCTAACCAGTTTTTGATGCTGGGATGATAGTGAATAATTTAACTGCGTTGCGTATTTAATCATGGCATTTAATTTTGAAAGTGTACTGCCATTAGCAGCACTCAAAAGGTTAAAAAAATAATGCAAAATATGAAATGAGTATTATATTATCTATATTATGATTATGAATTATTTAGGATCGTATTCTTTCGCCAATTTTTAAGAAATTATCTATAAGTAAAAAGGGAATATATTTACGAGTGACGTTCGTCGTACTCTTTGGTTGTGATATCTACTAAGGCTTCCAATCCTTAGATCCCGATAATTTTGGCGATCTCGCAATCCCAGGATCGTCCTAATTCTGATCCCGAAATTTCGAGATTTACTATAATACGATCCCTCGAGAGGTGAAGTGAGCCAACTAGTAAAATGGTCAAAATTTTGTCTTGGACTTTTTAAAGTAAAATCACTTTTTTACTTGCTGTTTTGGTAGAATACATATTTTTATTTTACGGAGATTACACATTTGCAATGTGTATTAACTTAAGTTTCTTCACTTTAAATATACTTTAAGACGTGTAGAATATTACAACTCACTTGGCTCACGTCACCTCTAATGGACCCATATGTAAAAAAACAAATTTAAATTTAAATACTTCACGATTTACTAATATGTTAAGTAATAAAATAATTCCCGGCAGTGTAACTCAATTTTTTTCAATTGTAATTTGAAATCTTGAACAAGGGGGGGTTGTCATTTATATTTCTTGTCAAAACATGATGGTTGGTTTCACGGCATCCTTCAATAAAATTGTATTTAAACATATTTACATAACAGTGAGAGTAAAAAAAAGAAACGTCTTCCTTCGACAATTAATTAAATGGCGAAAGTAATGACCCGAATTAAAATATTCAATAGGCGGTCACCCTGGCTTTGTACTTACTCGTTATGATAATGAGCACTCGGGAATGTTTATTTATGAAATTTAAAATTGACCAAAGTGTATCTAATTGGGGTGAGACCGTTTTAAGAGATAAGCGGGACTGATCAAACAGGTAGTTTTACACTTTAAATAATTGATAAACAGGTGTGGCTTACATGCATGCGTACATGATTTCGTCCAATTATGGACCTAGTAAACCATTTGATGGTAAAAATATTTTGAGCTGCATATTATGTTCTTGTAACTTTTTTTATCGTTGCTATTAACGTATAAAAGCTGAAAATTCATCAATTAAAATTAATTATTTAAATACACCGATTTATGTTCGAAGTTTATGATGTCCAAGACTTTTCTACCACTCTTTTTGATTCTCTTAACCGGATGTAACGAGAGCGAATAGTTAACCACTAGTCCTGTCTTATCCTTATCCTTCTTTCCCAAACAAGCCCACCTTTTTCTTCTAGCGGGCCGCATAAAAAAATATGATGGATTCGGGCCGCAATTTTTTTTTATACTCAAATCCTCTTTTAAACGGGAGATACGTTCCAACAGCCGTGCAAAAAAAACCATGTATAAAAGATTAAGTGAATTTCGATAAATGAATGATAGATTTTTTTTTACCATGTCCGCTCCAAATGTGGAGCATATGGACTCCTAATGGAGTTTATCTCAACATAAGTGTTTCTACGAGAACTGCTTGTTACTCAGTTGCTCAACCTCTCGTTTTTCCAAAGAGAGTAGGGAATAGAAGGAAAGGGCTAGGACAGGACTAGTGGTTAGCTAATCGCTCTCGATACGCCCCGTTCATAGGATAGGATGGGTGGGAAGGGGGAATTCAAGACATCACATACATCCATGCCTTTGAACAGAAATTCATAAATCGATTGAAAAATCAATTTATTAAACTGCCCGTACCGGGATTCGAACCCGTGACCTCCGTAGCGGTAGCCAACAACGTTGACCACTCGACCACACAGGCAGCGAATAATAGGTTAGTAACAAGCTAATATAAAATTAAAGATAACAGATTAATCCACGTTTTCTGCTACTACCTGTGAAACGTGTTTCGCCTCTTTCAGAGGCATCCTCAGACAATATTACTTTCACAATGCTTGTTTGAGTAATAAAAATCATTCATACTTAAAAAAACAAGCATTGTGAAAGTAAGATTGTCTGAGGATGTCTCTGAAAGAGGCGAAACACATATTACAGTTAGTAGTACAATACACAGTGTTACGGTACCCATCACATAATAATCAAAAGAAGCTTTGAATAGGGAGAAACAGCCAATGGTTGCCAAGAAAAAGAAAAGAAAAGTTTTGAAAGCAAAATATATATTTTTTTAAATCTATCTGAAACATTAAAAATTCTGAAGAAAAGTGCCGGAATGCCGTTAAGCCGCGTAACATGGAAAATAAGCCCTGCATATACCTATAAAGAAGGTATAGTTAATTTTAAGTCTTTCGCTAAGTCATAACTACTGTTGATGTTACAACTTTACTGCGGATGTTACATAAAAATGTTTTATGCAATTTTATATTTATTACTTTTTGTATTGAATGTACGTTAAAGAAATGAAAGCTCCTGTCTCATTACAAAAGATGCACTGCCACAGCTGAATGAAATCATACATCGCAGCTTCCTGTCTATATGACACAAAAAACAGTAGTAGTAATAATATAACATTTATCAAATGCGAAACATCTTACTCTGCTAGACTGAGTCTGAGATCATAAAACACATGCGTTATAAATATTTAAAGATAGGGGACCATACAATTTTTAATTGATCAACAGAATAAAACAAAGTATTAAAAACAATGAAACAACAAAAAAAAATGTTAAATATGACTTCCGGTCAAAAAGATTGAAGTGATATATAACACCTGATTCTATGTTATTGGGTTTTGAATTTTGCAGATTATTTTGCATGAAAGCGTTTAAAAACTATTGCATAATTAATAATTATATCTTGTTACTGTCAGAAAGCTAAGCCCTGTATTCATATTTATTTTATAAATAATTAAATTACAGCTGAAAACAATTTAAACTAATTAAGTTATTTTTAAAAATATTATTATGCATAAATGTAGAAAATATAAACTTTAATATAAGCTACTCTATTTCTATTATATTTTTTAAAATGCCAATAATTATAATGCAAACCGACAGAAAAATAATTTACAAGTAAGAAAATGTCAAATGATCACACACGGTAAACAGGAAAACCGATAATTTACTTGAAACGTGAATAACATATGAGTAATGGTTCGTTTTTAGAAAAAAACCACAGAGACATTTTGAAATAATATCGACTGTGTAAAGGAAAAAGGACGTAGCCCACACACACGAGGCGGAAAATACGTGTTTTGATAATTTTGGACCATATGCAAATAATGAATTATATACAACCTTTAAGTGCACGTAGACTTCTAAGCTGGTGTTTAATTGACATGATCTAATATTTACTAAAGAAATTGTCTAGGAAAAACCTTTAGTTCAGTCTTTTTTCATGATTTTAATTTTTTACAAGGTCATCTTTTTTAATCATTAAAGCTAAATTTAGATACAAATTCGGTATTTGCAGTTTGCATCCTTTTGATAGAAGTGTATCAAGTTTGATACATTGTAATTATCGAAAAAAAGTCGTTTTTCCTTTCCACAGTCGATATGGCGACGAATTTTAGTAATATTATTGCTTAATTTGTATAGTTTTCTAGATTATATAGATATTTTTTTTTGTATTTTCTTATTTGCTAACTGTATTGTTTTATTGCGGTGCTTATTAATTTTTCTGGTAGAAAATTGTCAGCATTTTGTAAAATATATTTGATAAAAAAAGTAGTTTATACTTCAAAATTGCGTTGCAGTTGTTGAAAACCATGAGACTTTTTAATATGCACAAAACCTTTTGTTGTAATTGGCTTTTTTGTATAAAAATAATACAGTATAAAAAAAAAACGGAGAATTTTAACTTAACCTTTAGTCTTAGGAAACATTGGTGACAGGAAAATTAAACTTAGATTAAAAAAAAAACGTATAAAAAATTGATACAAAAGTGATGAATGAAATTTAATGATATATCTGAACATATATGTACTGTTATTAATATTCGAATTTAGAATAGGTACGAATACATTATAGGATGAAATTTTTCATAGTAAAATCTCTCATTGAACGTACTATCCTACAGATGCCCAACCTCTTTTTGCACTTCAAACAAACGTTAGTCACTAAAAATTACATAAAGGACGACTGGCACATGCGGATGCGCTTCGCATACGTTTGCCGAAGAATGGATTCTGCTGGTAGAATTATGCTCACAAAGGCGTACTTCATTTAGTACGTTTGGGTATTTATGGAGTATATGTGTCTTGGATGTGGTTCTGAACCAGTTCAGTGACGGGTAATCATTATCATTAACGTGCTAGTATAAAGGTGGGCATACAGCGTATGTCATTATTTATTCGTACAGTGGCGTAGGTAACGATAATACAGTATTTTCACAATAAGTAACATATGTACAAATATTACAATAACGTAAAAAGTATCAATGTATTTGAGTTTTAAATTTTAGTTTTTTACTATAATTGATAGCTTTTTCGGCTTTACGTCATCTTCAGAATATATCTTCTCATCTATTTCAATACCTAACTTATATTGATAATCTGTATTGTGTGTCTTTTTAAGCCAGTATGTTTAAACCACCTGTGTGGTCGAGTGGTCAACGTCGTTGGCTACCGCTACGGAGGTCACGGGTTCGAATCCGAGTACGGGTACAGGCAGTTTTATAAATTGATTTTTCAATCGATTTATGAATTTCTGTTCAAAGGCATGGATGTATGTGATGTCTTGACTTCCCCCCTTCCACCCATCCTATCCTATGAACGGGGCGTATCGAGAGCGATTAGCTAACCAATAGTCATGTCCTAGCCCTTTCCTTCTATTCCTACTCTCTTTGGAAAAGAGAGGTTGAGCAACTGAGTAACAAGCAGTTCTCGTAGAAACAGTTCTGTTGAGATAAACTCCATTAGGAGTCCATATGCTCCACATTGGGAGCGGACATGGTAAAAAAAATAATATTATAGATAAGTTATTGTTAAGTTTAAACATATTTCTGATGATGAGGTTATAGTTATCTATCAACTATTATATAATATTATATGAAATTTGAATCGTTAAAATTATGTACATTTACACAAGTTTCGTCAATGACGACCCGGGTTTCGCCTTTCGGCATCTTTAGACATTCAAGTGCACGGATGAACTTGAACTGACGTTTAGTAAAAAAATGTATCGTGTTGATATAAGAAATAAATGTATCACTAAGTTTAAAGCCATTTCTGGCGAGATGGATTAACTCATGGGGATGCCTATAGATTTGAATGGTGAGTAATTTCAAGAATTATGTTTAATTTGTTTGCTGTAAAATTATATTTACTTACATATAGAATACGAGAGTGGAGAATTTGGCAGATTTACCTGCTCATTCTGTATGAAAATGAGCAGGTAAATCGGATATGATAAAATGTAATAATTTTTCTCACTTGACGCCTCTGTTTATAGGCTGCGGTACAAAATGCAAGCAAATTGCACAAATCTTGCAGTTACATGCAGTTTACCTTTCTTTCTAAGCTGCGTTTCATCGCATTGATGCTTCACTAGTGATGGACAGTAATCTCGGTGCATTCTTTTTGTTTTAGTTTATTTATATAAACCTTTTAGTCATGGTTTCTCAACCGGTGGGCCGCGAAGAGTTTTATGGAGGGTGGAGGGTTTTAAATAGTTTAAATTTAAAAAAAAAACTGAATGCATAATTTAATATATTTAATTTAAGATTTCGACTGAAGGTGCTTGGTGGAATTTCAATATTAAATTTGAATCATTCAAATTATGTACACTCCCACAGATTTTGTCACTAACGACCCGGGTTTCGCCTTTCGGCATCTTCAGGCGTTCAAGCGCACGGATGAACTTGAACTGACGCTTAGTAAATGGATGTTTCGTGTTTATATATTAAATAAATGTATCACTGAGTCTAAAGCCATCGCTGGCGAAAAGGGTAAGCTCATGGGAATTCCCAAAGATTTGAGTAGTGAGTGGTTTTTAGAATTATATTTATTTGTTTGTCGGCAAAGGTTTTATGATATTATTTATGATATTATTTATATAGGGTATAGAAGTGGAGAGCCAGGAAGGTTTAATATCTCGTTCAAAATCGGAAGACTATGTAACTGAATATTTAATATATAAACACGAAACATCCATTTACTAAGCGTCAGTTCAAGTTCATCCGTGCGCTTGAACGCCTGAAGATGCCGAAAGGCGAAACCCGGGTCGTTAGTGACAAAATCTGTGGGAGTGTACATAATTTGAATGATTCAAATTTAATATATTTAAGCGTAAAAGTGCATCGATGCTTGAGTAATAAACTTAAAACAATGATTAATTGTTATTTTACATCACTAGCTTGTTTTTACCGATAATTCTTACTGACATTGCTACTAAATAAAGCTCACATTAAACTTACTTAACGTTATGTCAACATTCTTATGAAAAGCGAAAGGAAATGATAATGATAAAAATTAACCTTTAGAGGAGTATGGACATACATGTACGTCAGCGCCATTTCTCTGTAAATGAGTATGGACGTACTTTTAACTTAACACAGGAGTGTTTGTCTGTGAGTATATATATGCCGTAAGTATAAAATACATATATTCATTATAAAAAAGTCACACAATTGTCATGTTAAGAAAAGGAAGTAAATTTAAGTAAGATCTGTATAGATCTATTCACTTCTCTAAAGGTTAATATGGTGTACAATAATCCAACAGAGTTTTATTGAAAAGTACTTTGAAAAGTTGTATTATTTGTGAAGAAAGGTTATTTACATTAATTTATCAGTTGAAATTGTTTAAAACTTTCACTGCTGAAAAAGCGCTGTTTCATGTTTATCCAATTGTTTTTGTCGTTCCCGTCGCCGAACAGAGCTTTAGCGTGACCAGTTTGAGTGTTTTCATTATTGTTTTTTTTTCAACAGCTACGCGTTGATCCACAATCTCGGATTGGAATATGTTATATAAGTTCATCGAATATTTTTTTACTTTTCATTTCACTGCATACATTTATTGAGTGCAAATATACATAATATTAGCGCCAAGCGGTCATTTTTTAACAAAAAGCATGTTGTGAGGAAAAACACAAATTATACTTTCGATTGATTCGGCGGTAACTTTGTGGAAGTTCATTTTAATATAAAATAAAAAAAGAATGTTTTATTTGAACACAAAGTATCTTTATTTTTTTCCGATTACGGTGTCTCTATGAACGTTTCCCCCGAGCGGTTACGTTTTATGACAACGTAACTTTTTCAATTTAAAGCACCCAAAACATTAATTACCCAAAGTAAATACTGGTAGTTTTTAATCTCGACTTTTGTATATATATATATATTTTTAATTATTAGAATGTATATTGTTGTTTTTTTTTAACTATGTCTCGATGGTGAGCCTGGGGGGAGGTAGATCTCATACTTCTTATCTCTTGTTAAATGGGGTCGCTAGTCAAAACAGTTTGAGAGACTGTGCCTTTAGTATTATATCAACAAGATGCTGTCTCACTTATTTTTATATATAATATAGCTATATTGATAAACATCTTTATTTGAAACATGGCTCACAATAAATATGGTTCGTCGCGTATGTAGACAACAAACAGAATTTTTTGAATTTGTTCCCGAGAATTCCCGGAAAATAAAACAACCTGATAGTCATTACGAAAAAAGTTTTGGCAGAATATATTTATAGAAAATAAAATGTGTTTAAAATAAATTTAAATGCTCATGATTATCGAAACCTGTCCTGATATTAATAAATAAATTATGGAATCAATACAAAAGAATGTTTAATTCTTATTTAAGGGAGGAAAAAACAATATGGTATTATCTTATGATACTAAACAATTTTACATTTTTTTACATATTACATATAAATCAAATCTGAATATAAATTCGTTCAATTTTCATTGCGTTTTTGTTAGGAATAACTTATTTTTCAATATATATAATAATCATATATTATATGTATCTATATATATGTGGATAAATATTATATATGTATCTATATATGTGGATACGTAAAAGAATGTCTAAAAACTCTGTTCACTCCTTATGTCAATCATATGGACATATAATAGAGTTGTTCAGTGGCGGCCAGTCAATGTGGCATTGGATCAATGCACCCCTTGTATATGCAGGGGCGGTTATATTTAATGAAATAATATTCAAACATAACCATTATACCATTCACTATGTTTTTATTGTCTCAAATAAAATTTAAAAAAAATGTTCTAAAATATTTATTATAGTGAATGGTCTAAATGTTATGTTTGAATATTATTTAATGAAATATAACTGCCCCTACATATACAAGGGGTGCATTGATCCAATGCCACATTGACTGGCCGCCACTGGAGCTGGTGTTTAAAACGAATGTATAACTATCATTTAAAAAAAGTCACAAAAAAAATCTAAAATACAGTGATACTCCGTTCACGTTTTTCCTTTAATTATGAGAAATTTTCAGTCCCTTTTCATTTAAGTACGCAAGTTTTTTTTAATCCCGTAATTTGTGTCAAAAAAAAATGATGTTCATTTTATGGTAAACTGATGTAAGCTCGTTAATCCAAGCTTTATATAAACAAAACTTAATCTACATTTTCAATCTATTTGCATTTTTTTCTTCGGTTCTTTCAAAAACGTAAAAACGTTGTTGCATTTTAGTAATGTTATTTTATCTGAATACGTCATTCATCGCTCAATAAACAGACGATATTTTGACCCAGTTTTATTAACCCGGGTTTATAGTAAATGATATGCAGTGGTATGGTAAATGTTTCTCGTTTGTTTGGACGTAGTCAATGCGGTCCGTATTGCAGCTCAGTGGACCATCGTCATATCGCGGCAGAGGCAAACGGATACCCAGGTGCCGTTCCGCCTCCCAATCTGACCAAATATGGGTAACTAAGTGAAAGGTATGGTAACATTTTTAATAATTTTAACTTGTCAAACGCACCGTCTACGAGTGGAAATAATTGACTCTAATTATGTGCTTTTTTTTTAGTTCCGCATCCACTGTAGTAAACAGTTTTTTCTTCTTCTAATCGGCGCTGTTGAAAATAGACATTGAATATCGAAAGTGAAGATATTGCATTTTGTCACACCACTAGTAAAATACTCCACTACGCAATTACGATAAGAAATAAAAGAATTTACTATTGATATTCTAGGCCTAATACCGAGCTACACGAGACCTTTATTACATATCTTTTAACCAGGGCTGTGGAGTCGCGTGAAAAAAAGACGATTCCGACTCCAGTTTTAAAATAATTAACGACTCCGACTCGGAGGAAATTTTTCAATAATTTCATTTTGACTTATATATCAACTGTGGAAAGGAAGAAGGACGTAACCCACAATTTTCAAAAAAAACTTTTTTTCAATAATCACAATGTATACAAATTAACACACATTCTATCAAAAGGATGGAAGCTGAAGATGCCAAATAAGTATCTAAATTTAGCTTTTAAGTTAGAAAAAAGTGACCTTGTAAAAAATTAAAACCAAGAAAAAACACTGAAATAAAGGGTTTTCCGAGACAACTTCTTTAATTAATATTAGGTTATGTCAATTAAACACCAGTTTAGAAGTCTCCGTGCACTTCAAGGTTGTGTATAATTCATAATTTGCATATGTCACAAAATCACCAAAACACGTTTTTAGCCCCTCCTGTAAAATTTGATATCTGTGGGTTACGTCCTTTTTACTTTGCACAGTCGATATATATATATATATATATATTCCATCAGATCATCTTTAGTCAGCCAAGCATGAAATGTTAACACTTTTGACTATTTTGTTTAAATACACATCATTAAATATATTTTTCAAAAAAAAATCGAGCCGCTCAATTTTCACGACTCCGACTCCACAGCCCTGCTTTTAACCATGCACTATTGTGCTTTATAAAGTTTTTTTTGAATCCGTGGCTAATCAAGGTATCTCAACAGAAGGTTTTTTTACGATAAAACTGAAAAAACTGTCTGTCAGTCTATTGTTCAACTTCTCTGTTTTTTTTAATAGAGTAATTATATACATGATGGAGCTAGGACAGGACTAGTGGTAAGCTAATTGTTCTCGCTGCACTCCGTTATTTTAGGATTGGATTTATAAACATCGATAGTTTCGTACGAAAATCGATTGAAAAATGCTGCTCGTACTGAGATTCGAGCCCCGTGAGATCCGATATGGAAGTCAAATATGTTGACCACTGCACTACGTACCCGATATATAAAAAATACATATCGAATGAAAAAAGATAATTCCTGTTCAGCCATTTAGTTTAGGTAATATTAAGCATCCAATATATCCGTATACTGAGAATCCACCGTGGCGGAAGAGTTTAATCTACTCCGCGTTGAATATGACGTTGCAAAATTTTCGAATGCCTCAAAGATAGCATTGGTTGATATCAGGTTAGCTTGGCCAATTGGGCCCGTATGAGGGCGGACCGGGGTAAACAGCTATGCTCGTTCATCTCAGGGCAGTCCCGCAGTACGTGATGATCATTCCAACCAACTTGTCCAGCCCAAATATTTTACCGCAGAATTTTTCATCTAGCAATAATCGAACAAGTTCTTGATATTTTTTTAATTAAGTGCGCTGTTACGATTAGTGCATCAAATGGGTTGAGCAAACCGCAATACGAGATTCACGTCCTGGTGTCGTCTTACAGAGACTGGCGGCCGAATTCTTTGTAAGATTTTTTTTTTCCTATATACATACAGAGACAATGTGAACATCTCAATGATAATTTCACGAATGCTCTTTGTATGTGAAAACAACACTACAATAACCAGCGATGGGCTGCCAATACGGTAACAAGGGGCTCGCTAAATCTTATAGCTATTCGTCATGTTCTGGGGAAGGTGTGAATTTTTTTATCACTCATGTGCAATTATACCCAATAATTATTGAAACCATCGAATGTTACTTTATACACTTATATTTTGCAACAGTATACAGTATACAGTATATTGTAATTTATTCAATATCAATAGCTGAAAAATGTACGTCAAAAAACCCAAATGTACATTACAACTTTCTTAATAATCTAAATATATTGCATATTTATAGATTATATAACGCGAATATCTGAGAAAAAGTGAGAGTTATATTTAACAAAGGGCTCGCTCGAGCCCCTGCGAGACCCCTCCAGCCCACCCCAGACAATAACACGAGAAATGCGACCATCTTCAGGTCATGTTATTAATGATATGATAAAAAGATATATAATAAAAATGAAGTAATATTGTATTTTTTTAAATCCATGTCCGATCTAAATGTGGAGCATATGGCGTTCTAATTAAGGCATATCAACAGAAGTTTTTCTATCAAAACTGTTTGTTACTCAGTTGCTCAACCTCTCTTTTTCAAAGATGTAAGTAGGGATAGAAGGATAAGAAACGAACATAAATTAATAAATCGATTGTAAAAATATGCAATCATGTATATTTGTATTATATTAAATACTTACCCAAATACCCGGCTTCACCCGAGTTCAAAGAATATTTATGTGTACTGCTCAGATTCTTTCTAGTTGTATTGACATCCAAATTCAGACATAATAAAAAACTGTTCATCCAGTATAGGATTCACATCAGATGATGATGACGTAATATCGAAATCAAATCCTGTTTCACAGAACTACATCTATATCACGGTTGCCCAATCTTTTTTTAGTTCCGATCCCTTTCATAACATAATCTGATATATTCACGCCACATTTTCATAAAAATGCGTTTGTTGTAAGTTAAACTCTTTAATGTATGATTTTCTACTTTCAAATGAAAAAAAAATCATACACAATTGTGGGTGTGATTGTAGGTTTTTTTTGTTGATAGTTTTGTTTATATATTTTTATCCAAAATCACAGATGTTTTTCTAATAGAACTGTTTGTTACTCAGTCGCTCATCCTCTTTTTTTAAAAGAGAGTAGTAGGAATTGAAGGATATGGCTAGGACAGGACTGGTGGTTAACTAATCGCTCTCGCTACGCCCAGTGATTGAAGGATCGGAAGGGTGGGAGGGATTTTTTAGACATCACAATCACCCATGCATGCAAACAGAAATCAACCGAAAAAATGTTGTTGGGACTTGAGCCCGTGAGATCCGGCTCGGAAGCAATAGGGTTGACGGTCTAATTATCAGTCGATATTTTTTTTACAGTTTTCCCTTATACTACGTATTACGTGCTCAAAGTCACTGCGAACACGACTGGAACGTGGCTTAAAGAAAAATCAAATAAACTGATCGCGGTGTGATTTTTGTCGCGTAGGACACTATAGGGGCGGAGACCATTTTATATTTTCGTACCGCACCGTGTCGCTTTTCATTCGCTTTGATTTCGTCCACGTAAGACATACAGTTAGTTGTCGGCAGCCCACCGTTTGGGAGACCGAGATCTGTGTAAACAACACTGAGATTCAATTGTACAAACAAATATTTAACACTTTTTTATGTGCTAATTTTCCGATGAAAACGTGTTTATGTTCCTCACATAATATGGAGTAATTTGGTCTTGTGAAATCAACTTCCTCATTCGTGATGCCCTGAAGTTGTTACAATTGTTAATGCTTGGGCTTGTTAGACAGAACCGCTGATTAGCATACCGAGCCGAAAATAACGCGCGAAGCAATCATTCTAATCTACATACAAAAAAATCATTTTCATTATAAAACACCCATGATTACAGCCAGTAGGTACGTATAATATTCTTGGTCAAAACACTTTACAGTGTAAACAAAACAAAAACCATGACAGTTGCTATGTTATTAGTGAGATATATTTCAACGAAATTGCGCTAATCGGTGGCAGTTTTTTTTACTAAGTGATTACCTTGGCATATAACTAACTCTAGGTAACCAATTTACTCACTACTTTACGCAGCTTGGCTAAACTTAGTTCTCATACACTTCAATTGGGGCTTCTAATCCGTGATCCCGATCAATTTAGCAAACCCGTAATCCCGGGATTAGCTATAACATGTAAAAATACCAAATTAAAAATCTGAATATCGAAATATATGTACATACTAGCACAAGGGTGGGGAACCTTTTCATTTCTAAAGGCCACATTCATTTATCTCAGTGTTTCTTACCATTCGAAAGAGTCGCCCCCGTTAGCAGAAATAAATTATCTACTGCCCCACAAAATGTAATTTTTTGCCATGTAAGTCATATTAACATTTCAATAATGGCGCCCCCCAAATTCTGAAAAATTAAAAACGCCCCCTCAGACATTTCAACGCCCACCAGGGGGTCGGTACCGCCCCCGTTAAGAACCACTGATTTATCTGATTCAACATAAAACCGCAGTAAAGAAAACGTTGACAACCCCCCACCTTTTTTTCGACAGTCGAACATATAATGGGTTGATTACGCTATTTTTCAAAACGTTTGCGTATAATTTTTTGATCAAAGTGAATATTTTGATGTAGTCAAAAGGCCGCAGGTTCCCCTCCACTGTACTAGCATATTTAATGATAAAATATATCCTGACAATGTACCCCAGTTTGTTTTTACATATTTTCGTATAATTCTTACATTATATTATATTAATGAATTGTGGTTTTACTCCCTCTCATATTTTGTTAAAATCGTATTGTTTTTAATTAATTCTTTCGTAGGACAGGATCTGTGGCATCCTGCCAATGAAACTTTTATTATTAAATTGACAATTAATTGTATTGTAGAATAATTAATAATGGTAGCCTGATTCTTGATTGATTAAAAAATATACGTTTCGATTCCCAAAAAGATATATCTTATGACAGCAAATAATGGACACAGAAATCTTGAATATTGGTGAGTGCGTTCTCCCTTTTTAGTCTCATATTTTTCTGTGGCCCTCATATAAGTTTATAAGTTTTTCGAGACTCGGGATCTCTGAATTGATGAGAAAAAAGTGACAAATTGAAAGATTCCAAAATAATTTTCAACTCGAATTCCCAAAATGAAAATATTTGGGACCTTTTTCTTTGCTCGCTGGTTCATTAAAAAAAATTTTGGTCGCTGGCAGATCTGGGAATTTACGGATTTTAGATTATTAAAAAATGTGGAACTTCATATACTGAGCGCATAACTGTGTTGTGGCTCCCCTAAAATAATATTTTCTCTGTGGCCCCCTTGTAACATGCTGTGGACCACAAGGGGGTCACGTGGACCCCGGTTGAGAAACCGTGGTCTAGATCTGTAAGCACAAGAGAATAGCTCCGCTGGTACAGCATGTCACATAGACTAATATTACATATAGCATATTTCAAACTCTCAATTTGTAACTAAGTTAAAAACAATAGTAGGAATTTGTTGAAAGTATTTCACGAGCCTCTCAATATGCCAATCGACCAAATTCTGGCGCGCAACCCAAAGGTAAAGAAGCACTGATGTCAACAAAACTCTATCACTATGAATACGAGTGGAGACTGTTAGTATTTTACTCCCGAACAGTGGCGGATTAAGCACAAGAGAGGCCCCAGGCGCAATAAATTTTAGAGGCCCTGTTTTTTGGATAACATAAGGACGTCAAAAAAATTCATGTAAAATATATAAAAATCTGAACAAAATATATATGGGTAGTGTAATATAAACTATTTTTGAGGCCACTTAGATTCAGAGGCCCCAAGCGAGCGCCTCATGCGCTTATAGGATAATCCGCCACTGCTCCCGAATATATATTAAACTAATAAGTTATTACTAAATTGAAATGTTTGTAAATAATATTTCTAGATCCAGTGTTTTAACGTCTAATTTTATACCTTCCCCATACATTTTTCTTATAAAATCAAAGTCATAAACTCGCAAAATTTCATACGGTTGTATACGCATGTTGCACCGGCATATTAAGTTGTGGCCTATTCAAATTTTATTCCCCATTCGAGTCTTCCGCATATAATGTTGTTCCAGAGCATAAAAGTCACAACGTTTCTTGATTTATTCGCGAAATTTATGAACCTGGCGTATATGTTAGGATTTTGTAAGTCGGATCGATTTTGATTAAGAAAGAACAATAGGAAATAATACCATCATAAAATTTATTGATTTCGTATCTATAAAATCTTTGTTTTGAGTTCTCTCAGTGATATTGGGATTTTCATGTAAATTCTGATTATATAAAACAATCAACTACCGCTTTTGTGTTGTGGCAGATAATAATTCGATGCAAAAAAGGCATAAAATAATAACGAAAACTTAAAACAAACGAGTATTGATAATGTTATTGAATTTTATCTAATATTCGATCCATCTGTCATCAACTAATTAATGGTTATTTGTAATATTCGCTCAGACAAAAATTATAAACTCGTCAGAGTCTATGGCATGACTTATACACATATTTTTGTACGTGGCTCGTATCTGAACCATCCTTCACCAAAAGTCCTGAATTGCGCCCCAAAGCGTACTATTGCATATTGAAATTTTGCTGTTTTATTAAAACTAAAAGCATCGGAATGGTAAGACAGAAATTCAGTTATTTTTACTTTAAAAAATCCCCCCGTCGAGGGCAATGGGCTTACAGTTAGTTGTCTTTTATTAATCAAACATAATTTAAATACAATTAAATTTGAAGTAAATACATTTGCTCTGTGGAGAAATGATATATTTAATTTATAAAGTAAAAATAAATGTAATTGATTTTGTTGCTTCAACGTGAAACACAAGTCGTTAGTTAAAATCATTCTTATGATTTTTCTATACCATGTTTTTTTAATGAACTGATTTTAGTCAAAGTTGTGGGATGCGAGGAATTGTTCTATCACGAGCCATGTACTCTTTTAAATTACGGTATCTGATTTCGAGCACAAGATGGAGAATAGGCGAAGAATCATCTTCGTCATCAGTAAGATTCTTCAAGCAACAATGCACACAAAACAAAGCGCCTGTTCGAAAGACGGTGGTCTGTTGGAGGCCAGGAATACTATTTCCGTATAACAACACACAAAATGCATTGTGAAATAGTGGCGCACTGCAGTGTGACGAATTATTTTTTAGTTCAAGTGCATCGTAAAATAATATTAATCGATTAACAATAGGAAAGACCACACAGCTTTGCATGCGAGCACATTATCGATATTAGTTGACCTCTTAAATATTGCGTTGCAACAACGCCTAGGAATCTTGTAAATAAACGACACCGACTCCAAAGAAATTTTTCAATCAATTCATTTTAATTTATATACATGTATACCATCAGATCATCTTTAGTCAGCTTAGCATACAGTGGCAACACTATGGACTATTATGATTTGAATACAAATCATTAAATATCAGTGGCGGTTCTAGGTACTGGGCTAGGTGGGCTAAGCCCGACCTGCATTTTTCACCCAAAACTTTAGATGGCTGAATAAAAATGAACAGCAATTCGGCCGCTGAACAAAATAAACAAATTTATAATCATAACTAACCTTTCCCAAATGAATATAATATCTTTGTTTTAATTTTCCCCTGTCAATATAAGACAATGTTACGTCTACTACAATCATATTCTCGATTGTGTTTTGTATTACAATTTTAAACTGAGCCGGCATAAAAGAAAACAATAACCCTATAAATACTTCACAGGGAATAAGTAACGTCACGTCAGTCTGGCAACACCACTCAGGGGCTATATCGTTCAAGCCCGTAACCACAGACAATATTTCTTTACACTGGGGCGCAATCAAGCACGATTAGATTTTTTTGTATTTGTATGTACGGAAACGTCATCAAATACAAACGATTGTGTTTCAATCTGTCAAGCTTCTGTTGATCGTTGGGGGCTAAACAGAATCTGCCCATTACGCATACTTATGCATTGAAACACAAAACCAATATCGTTGTATTGTATGAAAGTGACAGGTATTGACTCTCACTGACAGTTCTGTATTGCTTTTAGTAGGTACTTGTTATTTCACTTTGAAAGAGACGAATTTAAGGATTCCGTATTCTATTATTTCTTAGTTACATTAGCATTGATTTTATTAAATAATAATGTATGCATTGCAGTAGTGTCGCAGTATTTGTTAATTTGCTTGTAGATTAATGTATAAGGTGAGTGGAAATATGCTTTTCTCTAGCCCACCCAAGATTTTAGGTCAGGAACCGCCACTGTTAAATATAAATTTTAAAAATGGGTCTGAGTCGTAACATTTTTTCGACTCCAGACAAAACCTCCGACTCCACAGTTCTGATTATTATTAGTACAGTGGGTCCTCTTATTACGCAGTTTCGTTGTTGCCCGGATGAGGATTAAAATAAATTATGTTCGTTTGTTTCATATATCGCTTTCTATGGATTTTGTGTACTGAAATTGTACTGAAACTAAAGAATAGGAAGGCTTATGTTAACTTATGGCAAATACCTAATATTTTATTATGTTTATTTGTGTGATCGGTGAATAAATCAGAACTTTGGAGGAGACAATCATCTTGAAATGTTTGAACAGACATTACGACCATCAATTTTCAAAGATTTTAATATACCGTTTATTCGGAAAAACCTTCATTTTATTTTAACCCTTTATCTGATTGCAAAGATAAGGTTGGGCGTATGCTGAGACGCAGCGCAAGGCAGATCAGATTTAGTATAACACGCAAAAGCACAGACCTGCATATGCTGCAACGCTGGTTAGTGCAAACTAAAACACGCGTCTACTTTATTCTGTGTTCCGTTGTAGTGTCGGCACAGATTCCTGCGCCACACATATATTTATTTTTATTTTTGTGAAAATGACCGAGAAAATAATGAATTAGTGCACACTGAATATAGTTTATACGATAATACTCATGTAGACTACTCTTTAAATCCATTAAAATACTTAAGGTCGGATATTTTATGTGTCACTTGCGAGACGTGGCTGTCACAGCACACGCTGTTCGCACATGTCTGCCTCGCTTGCATGCACCTGTCAATTCTGTGCAGCATACACCTAGCTCAATGAATGCTCTTTACCGCCAGATCACGGACAATATTAGTTGTTTTTACATTTTTACAAGAGTTATAAAGTTTTTAAATTAACCATCCATATGGAGAAGAAACGAAAAGGCAGTGATTTTTCTTACCATGGTATCATACGTCCCCCATTTTCACAGCTTTTTGGATATTGTGCTTGAATCCAAATATTCTCATCGCCTCAGCTAGGGCCACCCTCGGAAGACCTTCAAAAATATTATTGTAGCGCCTGGGTAGTTTGAAGGAAAAATATTATTTCGTTTGATATTGGCATAAATAAAATTTCAATTCCGCTTATGGATAAATATGGGGTGGAAATGTGGATAATTATTGTTATTATTGTCACTACGAGCGCTGCAGCAAAAGTTGCAAAGTATCTGGGTCAAATAGGGTGCTAAATGACCTGGAAAATATCAGATAACTATTATGACAATGTACGTGCCTACTAGGTATTTAATCAAGAATATTACAATGAAGATCAGCAACTCTCAATCTGTTAATATCACCGAATAAAGCTGTCACTAAGGTTTCTCGGTTTTTGTGTATCCCGGTTTCAATTTTTTTTTGTTTCATCAAAAACTACATATTTAGACTTGAAAGCACCTACCATGGTTACCAATGAAACAAGGTGAAAAATATGTTTTAGTACTCAGTATATTATACATTAAAGAATGCATTGAAAATAATATTTCTCAGCTCATTTTTAAAATATGTTGTAAATTTTGACTACTTCACAAGGGGCAGGCAGAGTGGGTTCGAGGTTTTCTGAACCTGTGTACGAAGCGCCTCGAATGATTAGATCTTAAACAAATAAATGGATAATATAGTCATTGACTTACTACGTACATACTTTAACTGATAAATATTATATATATATCGACTGTGGAAAGGAAAAAGGACGCAAACCTCAGTTTTTTCAAAACAGCTTTTTTTCGATAGTCACAATGTATTAAACTTGATACACATTCTATCAAAAAGATGCAAGCTGTAAATTACGAATTAGTATCTAAATCTAGCTTTTAAGTTTGAAAAAGATGACCTTGTAAAAAATTTAAACCAAGAAAAAAATCTGAAATAATGGTTTTTTCTAGACAATTTCTTTAATAAATGTTAGACTATGTCAATTAAACACTAGTTTAGAAGTCTCTGTACACTTCAAGGTTGTGTATAATTCATAATTTGCATATGGCCCAAAATCATCAAAACACTTTTTGTGCGCCTTCTGTAAAATTTAATATGTGTGAGTTACGTCCTTTTTCCTTTCCACCGTCGATATATATGTTTTTAAGGCTTCACAGTAACCATCGTGTAGATTTTTTTTGGGAAGGCCTTTCGTGTTATCGTAATAATCAACGGCCATTCTTAAGAGCTTAAATTAAAAAATCTGATAATGGTATAAATGATTTAGAATTTTAGGAATACTTCACACTGTTTTTATCTGGAATATATAAAAAAATATGTGTACTTAATCCCAAGATCCCAGGATTGAACATTCAATATAAAATCGTGTATAAATTGAGATTCGGGATAAAGAAAATTTTTGCTCGTCGATTTTCAACTTTCAGGATTTTCAAACAATTTCAAAATGTCGATTACAAAATCCTAGGAGTTTACAGATTTGCCAAAATTAACAGCGTGAGAGCTTTTTTTAAGCTTTTCCAGTATGTATTTACAAATTGAAAAATTCAGGATATTTTTAGACCTTGCTAGCTTTCTGTATTTTTTTCAATCTTGCAATCCCTGGATTAGTACTGTCACAATCCCGCGATTGGATACCCTATAACAGTGGTGGCGAATCTTTTTTGGTCCGCGTGCCAAAAATCCTCAAAAAATATTTTTCGATTGTGTGGCGTGTCCAAGCAGTAATTTTAGCAAAATAGAAAAAAATATTTTTTTTAACAATTGTCGTTTATCTTGGGAAACATTTGAAAAATAATAAACCGGAATAAATTAATATTACACAGATTACTGAATCAAAATTTTAACTTGGAAATTGCTCGCGTGTCATCTAAATTCTCAAACGTGCCACCTCGGGAGCACGCGTGCCGTAGGTTCGCTGTCCCTGCCCTATAACGTTACCTATAACCTTAAAAAGTATTAACTGATTATAAAACTTTATTTTTGTTTTCCTGTAAAAACGTGTCAACAAGTAGAGCCAACCATCCATCACAGAACCGTATTATTGACAATTAAAATTCTACGGTATCGATAATATTCGATAGTGACTGACGATTTTCATTAGGTACGTGAAAAGTTGCATAGCGGAACGAACTTCATTGAATTGGTTCGTCGTGTTGGGTTGAATATGTCCATGTAGACAGGCGCCGCGCCGTCAAAACGTAGCGTCGAACCGCGTCGCTCGAAAACATTACTGCCGAACACGGCACGGCCGATTGACGGAGTTCAGTCTATTACCGCACTCGGTACGGCGCGCACTGTATTACCGACGCGCGCTTCCCGCCGAAAAACACGCGAAAACCCGCGCGAACCAGTGACGAACGGAAGTGTGCACACAGTTTTACGAATAATTCGATATTCAAATAACGCTGATTTCACGAACACAGATCCTAACAAATAATTGCCGGCGTTTATGGTGTTTAAGTGGACATTTTGAATTTCTAATTTGTCATTGTTCTCTCTCGTTTTTTTTTTAAAAATAATTTTATCTCGAATCCTTAAACTTTGTTTGAATTTCAAATTAAAGCGATAAATAAAACAACAATTAACGTCGAAAGTTAACATACGTTTTGTGAATAATAACATAAATTAAATTAATAAAGCTTTTGTGAAATTAGATTGTGTGATTATTTTGAAAGAGTTGTGTTGTGATTTTTTCTGTTGTAAAGTTGCTGTTTTTGTTATAAATGCTAGAGGAAAATGGTTTTTTTTATATGGTGAGTTGATTAATTGTTCTTTACCAGTAATCTTTTAATTTATTGCGTGTTTGTGTTCAAATTTACTATCGTATTATGTCATCTATTTTGAATCTTTGAATACATTCGTCACACTAAATCCCGGAAAAGTATTTCACCATGCTTTTTTTTTACTATATATACTGTTATAAAAAGTTTTGTTTTGCTATAATATATTCAGAAAAAATAAAGAAGTTATAACTATGTATATATTTATGAATTCGGTGGAATGGTAGTATTTTAATTAAGTAGATGTTTTAAATATGGAAATTTATCACGTTTCTGCGTTTAAATGGAAAGTAATTTTGTTTTCCCCTAAGTTAAATGGAATTTTATAAGCGCCTTCAAAATTTTAATATCCAAAGTTTTATGGGTTTTTTTTTATCATTTTCATTATTTTATTTAAAAAAATAAAATTTCTTTTGAAGATTAAATTCTCATATAGTGATATTGAGCATTTTTTTTTCATTAACTTATGTCTTTCATCGGTAGGCGTGAATGAATTTCTCTCCATACTATTTGTGAGTATGCTGTCGACATACAGGAGAAAGTGACCAACTGCAAAAAAAAAAATATTTAGGTGAATCGTTGGAACAGTAATCTATATATTAATCATTCTAATAACCCCTTATATTGCGTTGAAATTCCTGGGTTTTTTGGCACATTAAGTAGGTATTTTAGTTAAGCATTTTTGGTAAAGGTATACCTTATCTTTTATTTTCACGAGGCTCAGCTCAGGACCAGTTAGAAAAGTTAACTTTCGTGAAAAATGCACTTGGTGATTTTCACTAGTACGACGAAGATAACTTTTTTAATAAATTGTTTTTTTCAGTTTGAAGTGTATTATCAAATACGTTATGTTTTGAACTTTATCGAAAAATACATTCAAGCTAGTGGTCAATAAATTCAATAAATAGTGGTTTAAAATAATAATATTATTTTGGCAAAAATGTAGTTTTTCTAAAATATTTTAATTCTATAAAAAATGCTCCACGTCACCGGCTTCGGTTATGTAGATTACGGGCTCGGATCCCAGTACGGACAGTTTTTATAAATTTATTTTCAGCTAGTTTATGAATTTCTATACAAAGGCATGGATGTATGTGATGTCTTAAATTTCCTCCCACCTATCCTATCATAAAAACGGCCGAAGTGAGAGTAATTAGCGAATCATAAGTCTTGTAGTCTTATCCTTTTATCCATACTTTCTTTGAAAAAAGAAACATTGAGCAACTGAGTAACCAACAGTTTTCGTAGAAACACTTCTGTTGAGAAAAACTGTTTTGTAAAAAGTTTTTTTTTTACTTTCTAAATTGGAATCCAGAAATTCTTAATTTTACGGCATTTATCATGATTGTTTACGTGTTTATCTTTATAGTCGTGGTAGAAATAGTTAAAAAGTTATGTGTCGGGCTATTTATATTAAATTTTCAATTATTTCATGTTTTTTCGTCTGAATATATACAAAAATTCTTTATAATTTATGTATACATGTATTTTTTTTTTAATCTATTTCCGCTCCGAATGTGGATCATATGTCCTCCTAATTGAGGTATCTTTTTTAGATATTTTTTTTTACGAGAACTGTTTATTACTCAGTTGCTCAACCTCTCTTTTTTTAAAAGAGCAGGGATGGAATGTTGTGACTAAGACAGGACTAGAGGTTAACTAATCACTCTCGCTACGCCCAGTGATTGAATGATCGGAAGGGTGGGAGGGAAGTTTTAGACATCACAAATACCCATGCCTTCAACAAAAATCCATAAATCAATTGAAAAATCTAGTTATAAAAACTGTCCGTACTAGGATTAGAACCCGTGATCTCTAAGTCAACAACGTCGACACTCCACCATTTTTTTCATGGTAGGTAAACTACACTATGACAATTTTGGCAAAATTGAGATATCCAAATAGTGTACTAAATATAATATAATTCGCTCGCGATGATCTTGATGTTGTAGAAAAATACCTCAAGTATGATCAAATCAATGACCATGTCAATGACATTACAGAATATAATTTTCTAATACAAACATAACGAAGAAACTTTCAATAGCCATGGAGAAATATTGATATTGTCCAAATGGTGTAGTTTATTACCCCTCACAGACAGCTGACATAGATATTAGAATCAAACTAAAAAAAATGTTTTTCGATATTATATTAAAACATAATTCAAAACTGCTGATAAATTTTCTTTGCAACGTGTTACTCTTTTTCACTCAGAAAATTTACTATTTCCCACAAAAAACTGTGCAATTTTGTAGGAGATTTGATTGCAAACAGAAAAATATCCAACAACCAAACGTTGGAATCAAGAAAACTAACAGTTCATGCAAATTACGAAAATACGTCGACATATTCCAAATTCGCTCTATGGTTTGTTTCTAAAAAGTGTCATTTGATATGTTATGGTAACTTATTTATACTGATATTATATTCATAGTTCGCTTACATTATCGTTTTGCTGATTCCCATCAATAATAACTTGTCATTTTCTTATTCGTAATTAAATTTCCTACAGAGTTGCATTTTAATTTTCGGCATTTCATTATTTTTATGTATAAAACAACGAGCATGTTGTAAAGCACATTAATTTGAGTCGCTTAGAATCTTAACTCACATTCTACAAAAATCGAGTTATTAGAAAATCGCAAAATACCACAGGAGAGCTATTTTTTGTAATTTTACGAGGAGTAATAATTACAACTGTAAATATTTATACTGAGAGACAATTAAGTTTTTTTTAAAATGCAAAATATCCTATTAAACCAGGGCTGTGGAGTTGGGAGTCGAAAAGAATGTTTGAATGAATTAAATATACATTTAAAAAAAAAAACATTGATTCAAACAAACAGTGTATTCAAACAAAATAGTCCAAAGTGTTGAAATTGCATGCTTGGCTAATTAAATATGCTCTGATGGACATAAGTTAAAATGAAATTATTGAAAAAAATCCTCGGAGTTGGAGTCGGAGTCTTCTTTTTTTTACACGACTCCCCAGCTCTGTATTAAACTATGAAAAATACTGATCGCTGATTGCTTCATTAAAACATCTTATTTTAAAATGTGAGCTCGATACCAATGGTGATCTTTGACAGTGGTTTGAACATTGTTCAATTTTTTTTTTAGAACAGGACTTTTTTTTGAATATGTACATGTATTGATGCATTTAGATTCATTCAGAATACTAAACTCAAAAATGTCAAAAATGCAAAATGTGTGTTTTGATTCTAAGCACTTCATTTAAGAAACAGCTTGTTATCTTTTCAATATAACTAAAGAAATATCTGAATTTTCGTTCGTTAAATGTTTGTCCAATTTCGTGATCCAAAAATCTCGAGATTGTGATAGTACTAATTTCGCGATTGAGAAAATTTTAGTAAGTTGTGTGTGAGCTAAAATAAAATATCCCATTTTTTTTTTATCATTTTGGCAAATCTGTAAATTCCTGCATGTATTTTGGATTAGAAGTTTAGGCAAAAGCTTTGGAAGCTTCAGGATTAGAAAAATTTACCGAAATTGGATACCCTAGTTTGTATCTTATTTTGTATCTAACCAACGTACACCTACTTTTTAGCTGAAAAAATAAAATATTAATCTCGATTTAAATGCGTTCATTTTAACAGTCACAATTATTACGTTATTCCAACAAAACTTCGCAGTTTCAGGTAAAGTCCTTATGGCATTTTGGTTGAATAACACACTTTGCATTTCCAAATGTCATAATTTTCTCCCAAGATGATAAAAACACACATCTGTGATTGAGACGTCTTCAAAATAATTAAACCAGCCATGACACTTTAAATGAAGCAGAAATAGTTGCAACAATTTTTAATTAAAAACGAAATCATGGCTCATGTCATGCGAGAGATTTGAGGTTATATTTATAATGAATTACGTCAAAATTACTGCCGAATTAGTAAGTGCCAAGACGTACTGAGATCATACAAACTATGCGACGAAATGTAAAGTAATCACTTCTAAAGTAACAAGCGAAACTCGTTTTTTAATGAACACAGAAAGTTGCACCTATATTGATGTGGTCATGTTGTTAAGGTTTAATTGTAAATTCCGAATTCTTAACTCTGTAATTAAAAGCTATTATTTTTTCTAATTCGAGAATTTTTTTAGTGGTTTTCCTCTAAAAGTATAAAAGTTAATGTTTTTTTTTTTTGAAAGTTACTTGTAAACATTTTTTGATTAAAATATTATGAACGTATCGTCATCACTTGTGCAAAAGGGCGTATTTATAATAAGAATTTTACTTTTGCAATCCTTATTGTTGAGCCATTTTCATGTATTACAAAGTACAGTGAATTCCAGTGCATTAATGCATCTATATTTTGATGTCATAATTATCTATGTAAACTAAAAATATATGGATTCTAGAGGATAACAATCCTATAAAATAAAAATGATCAGAACTATCATTCTGTTACTTACCAACTTCTGCTTGAATAGTGACGATATATCGTCGGTATTCTGCCAGAAAATGTTAAGTCAAAAAGCTTTGTTTTGAGATAATCGACTTTTTCAAATATCATGAAGCGAACTAAAATGTAGCGCAGCGATATATAAGTAATAAGACAGATAAATAAACAACAATTTATCAAAAATTTTACAGCTCAAAAACGTTCAGTCGTCTAAGTGTCTTTGGGTAGCTGTAGAAATAAGAAATCTATACAGAAATATATTATATGTATAAAGCATTCTGAAAGTAATAAACAACACTGCCAACGAAATAAACTTGTTCGTATTATGTACTTCATTATAAATATCGAAACAAATAAATGTCATACGAGTCTACATGTTTTTTGGGACTATAATGTGTATTTAAATCCATCATTCTGCATTCATAACTCAAAACATCCAATTCTTGACAACGTCTTCTGGTAATAAGAAACACTTTTGTAGAAGCAGTCGTTCTCAAGCAGTGTAATATGAAAGTTATCATATTCGATTTTACATTAATTCATATTTCGTTAGGCGCAGTTTTAATTATATTGTTGAATAATTCCATCGAGTACATTTTGCGCTGTATATCACATTACTTCTGATTTTACTATGAACAATTTGTTGCACAAATTTATGTATCGGAAAAACAGAAAGAACTTTAAAAACTAGAATTTCGGAACACATAACCGTCTTAAGATTAAAAAAAGACACGTCGACTTTTGCCAACCACTTGATGTCGGAGAACCACTCGTTCAACGAGGATGAAGGAATTAAAATGCTTCACCCAGACACGGGTGTGCATAAATTATTTTTCCAGGTAATTTTAGAAATAAATAAGGCACAGTTTAATAGTTTACCAATTTTAAATGAGCAGGTAAATCTGCCAAACTCCCCACTTTTGTATCTTATATGTAAGAAAATATAATTATAAACTTTCCATCAAATAAAATGAATATAATTCTTGAAAATACTCACCATTCAAATCATTCGCCAGCAATGGATTTAAACTTAGTGATACATTTATAAACACCATACATTTATTTACTAAACGTCATTTCAAGTTCATCCGTGCACTTGAATGCCTGAATATTCCGACAGGCGAAACCTGGGTCGTTAGTTACCAAACTTGTGTTAATGTACATAATTTGAACGATTCAAATTAAACAATTTGTATTTTGAATGACCACTAGAAAAACCAATATTTATCTTGCCGTTTCTTACCGAACTTACGAAGACAACGATCATAAAAAAGCCAATGGAATTTCGACTCGTAATTCATCACTAAGACCTAATTGTAATTAGTATTTATTAATAGGTCATCTGGACTACGACCGTAGTAATCTGGCAATCATAATATATCATAATAGCATGGAGTTAGCTGCAATTTTTTCAATTAAGTAGCTAACTAGCGAGCGGCTCTAAGCCACGTCTGTTTCGTTTATGGTGTGTTGAATTTGTGTGCCTCTTTTCTCTGTCCAATTTCCTTATTATCTATATGGATCAATTAAAGCAATTTTGTTGTTTCTTGCCGGATTGTAAAAGTGTGCCCACGCCATCCCACATTCATCAGCGCCAGCGAAACATACGCGCCACCGCTTCGTTGAAATACCGCCAAAGCTTCAACTCTAGTTTTCACGCCAAAAAGATGTAAATATTTTAATTGGCAATTGATCGATTGTTTGTTTCTAAAAGTGGGCCACTTCTAGCTGTCCATTTTATAAATTATTTTAAAACCAGGGCTGTGGAGTCGTGGAATCGGGGGTTTTGTCTGGAGTCGAAATCGGAAAACATTACGACTTGGACGCATTTAAAAAATATATTTAATGATGTGTATTCAAACCACATTAGTCCATAGTGTTGCCACTGCATTGCTGGATCCAGAAATTGTCCCAGGAGGTGGCCATTCAATTTGAAAATAAACATGATACATACATTAAAAAATAGATGATCTTAAAATAATATATCTATATAAAAAAGTCAATACATAATGAAGTATGTATTCTATAAAACATAGTAAACTATACAATTAAAGAGCCCATTTCACAATAAAGGCAAATAAATTCTCCCCGGAGGGGTGGGGGAGGGGGCATGGCCCCCTCTTTAGATCCGCCAATATGCCATTGCATGCTAGCCTGACTAAAGATGATCTGATGGTATACATTGTATAAGTTAATATGAATAATATTTGTTGGAATCGTCTTTTTTTACCCGAATCGACAGTCCTGTATAAAACAAGATTCCAACTCTGATTTCCGTAAAAAAAACTGGTGTTTTTTTCTTCCCTTGAAATGGTTTTCATTTTTTAATCATTTCCCTTTCTTCTAGTACAGTGGTCGGCAACCTACTTACTACCCGCGGGTAATTGAATTAGCCACTTCGACACTTAGAGTTACCCGCCAAGAATTTACGATAATATTTTTTTTTATCTATTTACTTATTTAATAAGAACAAGGAAGCCACCAATAACAATATTATATGTGTGTTTTGTATTTACACATATATATCATGCACATATTATGTATTATATATAAATGTATATATTATTTTCTAAAAAATATTTTTTAAGGAATGAATAGTAAAAAAATATTTTTAACTTTTTAATTTATTTATTTGGCATTTACTTTGTAGAACTCCATTTTAATAGGGTAAAAATGTTAAGGTATTTCAGTTCTACAGTTTTTTATATGTTATACAATTCATCATATTATTCACTCTAACATACTAATTCAAATTATTGTGTATCTCTTCTTAGCCAGTAAGTATATATAGCTGAGCAAATTTACGTTTACGAGACGATGGCGAAAGCCGAAATAGCTATCAACGTATAACATATAAAAAACTGTAGAACTGAAATACCTTGATGTTTTTACCTATTGATATATTAAACTTTTTAACCCACTAACCAAATTTATTTTTGCAAAAAACATATTTTTTACCCAGTCTCTCAAAAGGTTGCCGACCACTGTTCTAGTACATACAGTCATTATTCAAACAATACATACGATAAATAGGCTAATTTTCGAATATTTGGCTTACTAATACTGTATTTACAACTGGATTGGATTACAACTACCAAAGTGAACAGGAGTGTGGACTCCTCGTATCAGTATTTTATCTCGTTATTTCGATAAATAATTTAATCAGTCTTTTTTACTAATTTAATTTAATTTTATAAAATATATTTTTTTCGTTTGAGGGGTAGTAGCATCCAGTGGCGCCAATTATGATGTTAAAGATTGTTACAAAAAAATCAAAAATAAGTCGAATTCGTTTATTCCGACTCCGACACCACAGTCCTGCTTAAAAGTATTTTGATTTATGATTGTTCATCAGTATTGAAGAAAGCAATCCTCTGCATCTGAAATCGTTGAATGATGTGATGAAGATTTCTTGAACTCCAATTATCTGGTATTCTAGTTGCCAATACTGCCAACACTGCCAATACAAGATTGTAGACAAGTTTTCTATGCAAAGCAAAACTTGTCTTGATCTTTTTCATTTTAAGAACCTGTACATTTATAATAAAATATAAGTTATTCTTGTCATTCCAAGATATCGTCCATGCGTTTTTTATATTTTAATTTCATTGATAAATACTAAAGGGTAATTAAAGACTTAGTCACCTGTGTGTTCGAGTGGTCAACGCCGTTCGAATCCCGGTACGGACAGTTTTATAAATTGATTTTTCAATCGATTTATGAATTTCTGTTCTAAGGCATATGGATCTATGTGATGTCTTGAATTCCCCTCTTCCCATACATCCTATCCTATGAACGGGGCGTATCGAGAGCGATTAGCTAACCACTAGTCCTGTCTTAGCCCTATCCTTCTATTCCTACTCTCTTTGGAAAAAGAGAGGTTGAGCAACTGAGTAACAAGCAGTTCTCTTAGAAACACATCTGTTGAGATAAACTCCATTAGGAGTTCATATGCTCCACATTGGGAGCGGACATGGTAGAAAAAAAAATAAAGAAATTCACCGTGAATTGTATTATATATAATGCACTATTGCAGCAAATTTGAAAGATGGCGACGTGGCGTCATCGTAATAGTTCTTGAATTGAATTATCAGTATAATTTACTGTAATATTAGATGAGATACATCTCATCTATTGCACACCCCTGCAGTCCATTAAGAAAACATCAAAATTCCTCAATATGGAAAGGGTATGGGGGTTATACCAATGTTTCCTCTAAGCTGCGCTCGTTCGCGGCCGCGCGGCAGTTAGGAAGCCCCCGCGCACTCATTTCAGGTTGGCGTGCACTACAAGACAGTTGTTCAATTAATATTTGATCGGTCCGCGCAGTCTCCGCGCAGCTAACCATTCGGCTAAGAGGGAACGTTGGGTTATACCAGGTCTTTAAAAAAAGATGGAAGACAAGTCATCATCTGTTACGTCGGGTCTATGTCACAGAGGTTACCGCTTTTGAATTCCGTGCCGGATCTCACGCGTTCGAGTCCCAGTAAGAACAGTATTTTTTCGATGTGATGTCCCTACCACGCTTCCGATCCTAGTCTAATCCTAGCCTTGTTATTCTATCCCCACTTCTCCCTGTGAAAAAGAGAGGTTGAACGACCTAGTAACAAAACAGTTCTCGTAAAAAACTTCTCCATTAGGCCATATGCTCCACATTGGAAGAAAAAAAAGATGATTAGATCTCCTCTGTTTATACAAAATAAGTTGGCTTGCTAAACAATAAGTTTATTGTTTTTAAACTTATGGTTAAACTTCCGTAGTATTTTTCTCACATTCATCGTTTTACCGCACTTGTCGCTTTTTTCAAACGGCCGTTAAAAGACGATAGTTTTGAATGATATTTTCATTTGACACATACGCGACATTGATACGCAAGTATTATTTTTAAATTTGTATTGATACTGAAACTATTTTCAAGGTCAGCAGTAGTTTCGTAGATAATAATATCTGAGTTGTGCGATTATTTTTAATTTTTAACGTGCGTATAAACAGTCAGCTGTTTATGTTCCACATATTTAGGTATCACACTTTTATTAAATTGATAGCAATTATTTTAAATTATCATGCAGACTCGAGAGCAGTCGATATAATTACGCACGCAAAAAAAACAACTTGGAATGGCGGTGAGTAGAAATTCTTGTAGGCCAGAACGTAATCGCTGGACAAATTTTAATCGCCCAGTGTGATTATAAGAATTTACTTACGCGACTGGACGGTAGTATGACATCGTTAGATTGCTCGAATAGAAAGAAGTCTTCGTTGGAGATTAAAATAATAGTTTTATTCTCAATATAAATAAAAGCTAAGTTAAAGCATGTCTGAAAAAGTTCAGTAATTAAAACAACGACATCTGCTCAGAAAAAAAATTATGTTAACCTGCTTGATACATTACATATTTAAATCCATGTACGTACGCTCTCAAAGTGGATCATATGGCCTAGCATCTCAACAAAAGTTTTTTCTACCAAAACTGCCTGTTACGCAGTTGCTTAACACTTCGCTACTGTGCCTTTTTGGCCCTTTAGGAACAAATATTTATATTTTCAATACACGTCCAGAGTTTGTACTGTCCACCAAAGGGCGGTAAGTGTTAAAACATGTTTTTCCACTCGGTTCTTTAAGAGCCAGCAGCATATCCGAAGCATTTTTTAGCACCGTAGGGGAAGTGTTAACCTTCGAAGAAAGTAATAGTAATAAAAGGATAGGGCAGAACATTTAAGGATTAGAAGCAGAGCAGTGGAGTCGGAGTCATGTAGTCAGACTGTTTTAACTGGAGTCGTGCTCGAAAAAAACTTTTCTTATTAGCTCTGAGTGCTTTTAAAAAATATTACGTATTTAAATTGCTAGGGTCGAAAGTCTAAAATTAAAAACGTGTTTTTAGCTAAGGTCGGAGTAGTCTTATTTCTTAATGACTCCACAGCCCTGATTGAAAAGAAGGGAGGGACATTTTTGGACATCAAAAAGACCCATGCCTTCGAACAGAAAATAATGCTATTCGTACTGGAACTCAAAATCGTGAAATCTGTCACCAAATCCAACAACGTTGACCGCTACAACACGGACCCAAATAATGATAAGACAAAGCTCACTTGAATTTTTAAAACGTCGCTGGATAAGAGATTCCTATGCCTATTCGGTCTATTCGACCTCTATGGCCAAGTGATTATAACTAAGCACTATTTTACCAATCAGGCGTACCTGAGTTCCGACAAGCTCAATAATGAATTAAGATTTTTTATATTTAAACTTAAGATTTTGAACATATGTAGTTGTTTGTGACGTACATATATTCTTCTAAAGTTGTTGTCGAATCACTTAACGATATATCGTATTTGAATTAATATAATGTGGTTTAAAAGTTTAAAAATATCAATATGCTCTAATGTTTGGTTTTTTCTCTTTAAAAAAAACATTCACATACCTTAGGCTTACCCTTGTTATCACAGTTCATTCGTGCAATTAATTTAACAAGCAATGAAATTTTGCCGGCAATTACTTACTTTACTAAACGACCGTGATATTCGTTGTATCTTTTAACACAGCACCAAGCCACGCTTTCAAATGATTGTCAGTAGTGTTTCGAGATAAAATAATATCGTAAGGTTGATATGCACAAATAATAGGTACAAAATCTAATTTTAAATCACTCCCGAGTCCCGAATCCATCAGCTGATCGTATGATCATCTTCTGTCTTTTTCTTAGTAACCTTGCATTGTCATTGGTGTCTTTAAACGTTGCCTCGATGATGATCTGTCCGAAGATAACTCCTTTCAAATCCCATGCATACTCTTACTTGTCCTTATCTGTAAAACTCTTCTGATCTCCACGAGATAATCTCTTTAGCTCTGGCTTTCCGAATATCAACGAGATTCTTTCACATTTTGTCATAGTCTCCATCTGAAAAAAGGTGTATATATAAATATAGTGGAACCCCAAATTACACTACCCCGAATTACGCGCTGGCTTGAAATATTCGCCGCAAATCCCCCAATTGCACGGTCGCATTCCATTGTCGTTACTAAGAGACGTTTGTCTGTGCCGCACTTGCAGTCAAATGTTGGCTAGCGTCTGTGTATTCAACACGTGCAATGCAGGCTATACACGCATAGCTGGGCATCTGTCTGTGTGCGGGATATTTCGTCCATATTTTTTTTTGCAAAACTAAGGGAAACCTTAGTTTTGCGTTGTGTGGGGGGGGGGGGACTTATAGACATCACAAACACCCATGCATTCGAACAGAAATCGATCGAAAAATGCTGTTCGTACTGGGACTCAAACCCGTGAGATCTGCTACAGAAGCCCACAACGCTAACCGCTGCGCCATAGCACCCGACGAAATGAAAACATAGTCACCATAAATAACAAAGATCTCGTATAATAAATATTTGATGAAAATGTCTGATTTCAAGAATAAGATTCCAAGTCATCCTAAAAGCTCCTCACATCTGGTTCCAAGCCATAGATTATCAATTATATATGCAGCCAACGTTTAATGGCCGCCTTCCACAACGCTATCGACAGAAAAAAAGGAGTCTACCCCTCACATTCATGGCCCGAGCAGAACTGCACGGGACTGATTTTGAACCATGCACTAATGTGCTTAAAATAAAAAAAAAGAAAATGTGACTAGGTCAGTCACTTAAATCAATTTGATATTAAGTATCTTGTGTTTAGTCCGTATACTGGGTTTCCCAAACTATGTTCCGCGGAACACTGGTGTTCCGTGGGACCTAAATAGATGTTCCGCGAAAATTTGGAATGGTAATTAATATACGCTGCATATTTAAGCATCTTCGAGTAATGGTTAATCTCTTCTGATTTTTAAAATGTCAAATACCTAGGTACAGGCGGAGATTTTGAATCACAAAGAGCTTTATATACTTATATTTATATGTGACACGTTTTAAAAATAATTAGCTAATAAATAATCATTGATTTAGTAACATATATTTTTTAAATATTTATTCAATTATTAATTATCTTATTTTAAAAAATAAGCTGTGTTCCGGTATTATTTCCAGATTTGCGAAGTGTTCCATTGTAAAATAAGTTTGGGAAACCCTGCTATATAGGATTAAATCTGTCATATTGCGCTCCCAATGTGGAACATATGGACTCCTAATGGAGTTTATCTCAACAGAAGTGTTTCTACGAGAACTGCTTTGTTGCTCCAAAGAGAGTAGGGATAGAAGGATAGGGCTAGGACAGGACTAATGGTAAGCTAATCGCTCTCGATACGCCCCGTTCATAGGATAGGATGAGTGAGAAGGGGGGAATTCAAGACATCACAAACATCCATGCCTTTGAACAGAAATTCATAAATCTATTGAAAAATCATTTTATAAAACTGTCCGTACTGGGATTTGATCCCGTGCCCTCCGTAGCCGAAGCCAAAATTATTTAGTAGTGATAAATTAAAATGTCATACATACCTCAGTGCCAAAAAGAATTTTTATTCAATGTAACATTTAGTTTTTTTTTCACATTAAAAGCTAATGTGAGCGTTGTATATTTCGCTATGAATTGATTTACCGTGTTAAATATTGTTTTTCTGCCCACCGGTTGTTTTAATTTTGTTTAATAAAAAAAAATAACAACGTGTTACCATGGTAATAAATCTTTTTTAGCGTTTATAATGCGATATGATCGAGACAATAAAAGTCAAGTTCAGGTTTGTTTGATGTGGTTGGTAACTGTTAAAAGATGGGTTAAATATATATTGGTTTAATTTCAGCATCCGAGTGTCTCATTAAGAGAAACTAGTTTGTAAAAAAAATACGAGAAATATAATAAATAGTATTCCAGTTTGCAGGCAAAAAAAAACTGGAAAGTTACATCAATAATGAATTCAATCTAGAACAGCGGTTACAAATTTTTTCTCGTATAACTATTTCTCATTAAATAATGGCTTGAGATGTTTGCTGTGGTCCGCCCTCACACGGGCCCAATAGGTCATGCTGACCTGATCTCAACCATGGCCAATTTTGAGGCATTCGATGATTTTTGCAACATCATTTAGGGAGCGGGAGAGTTCTCAGTATGTATGTATACGGATACTTGAACTATATCACTTAAATTAAATGAGCAGTGCATGGTTAAAAGAAAGGTTCCGTGCAGCTCTGTATCGGGCCAAGAATATGAGGAGTAAATAAGTTTCTTTTCTTGATCGTATTGCGATATGTCGGTTCCTATGACGCAGTGGATAGCGTTGTCGGCTTCCGTGCCGGACCTCACGGGTTTGAGTCCCAGTACGAACAGCATTTTTACGGTCGATTTATCGATTTCTGTTCGCAGGCATGGATGTTTGTGATGTCTAAAAATTTCCTCCCACCTTTCCGAACCTTCAATAACTGGGCGTAGCAAGAGCGATTAGCTAATCACTAGTCCTGTCCTGAGGTTTTTCCTTTTCTCCTTAGTACTCTCCTTGGAAAAGAGAGGTTGAGCAACTGATTAACAAACAGTTCTCGTAGAAAAACTTCTGTTAAAATACCTCCATTCGGATGCTATATGGTCCAAATTGGAAGCGGACATGGATTTATGAAAAAAAACGTTATGGAAGTAGGTCGCGAAACGTGTAGTGGTGGGATAATCAACAACCAACTTGTAAAGAATGGTTTACAACCCCAAATGTGCGAGTGTTGTAATGAAAGGGTTGAAAAACTCTCTTGGGCTTTAATCATTGCCGTTCGAAGGTTACTCGATCCTGAAAAAGGGCGTGTAAAGAACGATGTGGTAACAAAATTACTTTTCAAACCCTATTCATTTTTTTTTACCCTTAAGGAAAATATGTTAATTTAGTAATTTGAAACCAATTCTCGTTAAAGTCTTTTTTCTGTTGAAGTGGTCCACTATTCCATAGGGATACAGTATTTATGTATTTAAGAAAATGTACGATAATTTCATAAAATTACTATTTTACAGAAGGCAAACTTAGCTAAATTCATAACTAATTGAATATTATGTTATATAATAAACGTGCAGTGGGATTCGTTTACCGTAAAAATCATTATTTTTTCATGTTAAAACATTTTTACGAAAGTGATTTAACATGTTTTTTTTAAACTCTTTCTACTTTTCATTTGAAAAAATAAATTAAATGTCTGCCTAAAAAAATAATTTAAGTGGTGTACATACAGTAAAACCCCCATTTACACTAAAGTCGGGACAGTGTAATTCGGGGTAGTGTAATTGGGGGTGTGAATCTCGTACAAAACTAGCGATTTGGTTTTTTCCGCAAAAAATGCAAAACTAAGATTTCCCTTAGTTTTGCAAAAAAAAAATATTGACAAAATATTCAGTCACCATGTGATAAAATGCAAAAGGCGCCATAATCCCACACATAGACAGTCGCCCGCTATACGTGTATAGCCTGGCACGTGTTGAATACACAGATGCTAGCCAACATTTGATTGTATGTGCGGCACATATGACCGTGTCGTTTTAACGACAATGGAATGCGACCGTGCAATTGGGGTATTTGCGGCGACTATTTCAAGCCAGCGCGTAATTCGGGGTAGTGTAATTGGGGGTTTCACTGTATTAAGTTAAGGTCGGAGTCGTCTTATTTCTTAACGACTCCACAGCCCTGCTAAAAACACTGAGAATAGCATCGCATGTCACAAAATCTTAATCACCTTAACTATGTATGTTCAATCTTAATATATTATAAAATGAAACGGCTTAATAGACAAGTACCTATTATTTTCTTACCTTTCCCACATAAATTCCGATACTCATAACTGATTTGAAATAAATTGTACATATATTATGTTAAGTTGATTGTTGGCCATAGACTATTTTAAATTTATTCATTATATTTGACCTGTAGGTTAGCTATGTTACATTGACGTTTTGATTATATTTGTATGAATGAAAACCCTTGATCACTATATCGAAATGTCACGTTTTTTTATGTTGAAAACTGTCAATCTAGAATGAATACATCATCAATTATTACTAAACAATTCCGTACTATTTTAATAAATAATATATTTAAAATTAATCAAAATATTTACGCTGATAATTGATACAACATAAATTTAGTATTTGATATAAAAAATGTGTATGTTACAAAATACATTTGTGACTTTTTATAACAATTTTATTTCATAACAAATAATGGCAACATTAATTAAAATTTTCTGATCCCTAATTACACAATTATGATAAAAAAAAAACAATGATTTGTTTTTTGTTGTGATGAATCAGTTTCGGTTTTTTTATTGAAAAAAAGTGGGATTGGTTATTATTTATTATTGACGTCATCGCGTTATTATTGTTTAAAATATTTATGTCAAAAAGTCGTAAGAGAATTAAAAAAAAAAAACGAATTTATGTTACTCAATTGGATGGGTTGTTAGGTATTTCAATAACCGTATTGGCGAAACCTGGAAACTAGGGATGGCGAACCCACGTGAGAAATTATCTAACACGTTTGAACTTTTAGAAATGATTGTTTTTATTTAAAGTCTTCATTATTCAATCTATGTGACCCGCGGCATGATTTTTTTTACATTTTTTAAATCGAATTTGACCCACTTGCGAAAAAGGTTCGACATTCCTGCTCTACACTGACAATATTAATGTTTTTTCACTAAAAATATAAATATGGTTCCTTGCAAAATACATTTTTATCATACGTTATTTTTTATTTCCAATATATTTTTTATATGTATTTTGTTTGCAGCTGATGTGTGCTCATGTGTCTTTATTATTTGTATGGTAACCAACATATATTATTCTTTTATTTCTCTTGCTTTTAAGAAGAGGTTTTTAATATTTATTTTGGTTGACTTATTGAAATAAGGAAAAAGTAATATGAATTTAGGAGACCATACGTTTCAGATTAGGAGTGGACATGGATTAAATTGATTTTTTTCATGTCCACTCCATATTTCCATGATTAATAAACGGCTAAAATACCAGAATACCGGTTAGGGTATCCAATCCCGGAGCCTTTTTCCAATCCCGGGATTTCGGGATTGATAAATTTTCAATCCCGGGATTGAGATAAATTTACCGAGGAATTTGAAATCTCCGATTTGGTATACTTTTTCCCCGTATTCTCACGAAACCTCGTTTTTTTTTTTTTTAGCTCACCGAGGAATTTGAAATCCTCAATTTGGTATACTTTTTCCCCGAATTCTCACGAAACCTCGTTTTTTTTTTTTTAGCTCACCGGGGAAATTGGAATCGACAATTTGCCAATTTCATCTCACTTTTCGAGATTTACTCCAAATTTCTCAATCCCGAAATCCCGGGATCGCGACCATGTCAATCCCGGGATTTCGGGATCCCGGGATTGGATGCCCTAATACCGGTATAGCAATCATTATGTGAAATAACTAATATTGCGCCTTAACGTTTGAAAATCATTTTAATACGTATCACAAAATTTCTTATCATATTAAATTGTCATTGAATTGGGAATGTGCTTGTTAATTATTTTAACTTGTCCAACAAACGTGTTGTCTGGAAATGAAAATAATTGACTCTAATTATTACGTCTAATATTTTTAGTTCCGTATCTCCACTGGTAGACGATTTTTTTTAATATCTCGTATAGGCTCTCTCTTATTAGTAAATTATTTATTCGTAGTTGTGAATGTGATGCAAAAAAATATACGTTGGAAAAACTTGTTTTAAGTAAATCGATTTTGAATACATACATTGAACCACTGAAAGGTGAAGTGAGCCAAGTGATATTTAACATTCATGTACCGAAACGTCGAAAATAGGATCGAGGACATTTACATCTAAAATTATATTAGTCATAGATGTTGTTAGAGTAGACAAAAATATTTTATTAACAAGTTCATGGCCAAAACGGGTAATAATAGATAACTCTTGACATATTGAGATTAAAAACTATTATATACGGCGGCGTATTAAATATCACAGCCAGGGTTGCCACATCAATGACAAAATATATTATATATATTTGGATGGAATGACATGTTCGGTTTTGAGCTGAAAACACTTTTGAAACCACAAATGCTGTAATAAAACATTGCAGAAATATGCTAATGTCATATCTGCTTAGAAACAAAAATGCTAACAAATCTGGATCGTTTGATTTGATCAATAACTGATCATTTTATTTCGATATTAGCATATATTATGAAACCACATGATTCGCATATATGTACAATGATTTTTTTTGACGTAGTCTTACCACACGTCGTTAGATTTTCATTTATTAACATATTCATAATATATTATAAAACATTTTATCAATTATCTTTGATAATTTACTGCAGGCGTGCGTAACCTGCGGCCTTCTAGCCAATTCTGTAACTCTGCAAATTTTTGTAAATTCCTGAGATTTTTGATTTGAATTCCTGGATAAGGTGCCACACTGCTAATTTGGGTAAATCCGTAAATTCTTGGAATTTTCGATGTCAAAATCCTTGGAAACTGGGCTTTATAAATTGACATCAAATTGTTTCCGGCCAAAGATTCCCTATCCCTAGTCAATGTTTACTGCGGCCTTATATCGAATCAGAAAAATGAATGCGGCCTTTAGAGAAGAAAAGTTTCCTCACCCAGGATCTACTGTATTAACCCTACCATTACTATGCAAAATAAATCACAAGCTCCTGAGCTGTGTATTCGTTACACATCAGGCAAATGGGAGTGAATCATGACAATTATTTAACACTACTACAGCAGTACTACATATAATAGCTCCTGAGCTGTGTATAACGGATACACAGCTCAGAAGCTTGTGCTTTTTTTGCATAGTAAGGGAAGGGTTAATATTACATGTATCTTAGATATACATCTGTGGCTTTTTGGCGACCCTAAATAAGCAATGAATTTTATGCTCGCTCTACCACACATTGTCAAAACTGCAAAGTAAACTTACTTACTTACACACATTCATTCAAAGAGTAACGATATTGTGTGCCTGCATAATTTTTTCTCGTAAATTTCTCTAGCAACAGCACGTCGTATCAGATGTCATGTGTATTTCCACTCGGCGGCATCATCAGAGGCCATTATTTAGTCCACCGAGATGTCTTTTCAGAGTATTAATTTACTCAGCACCGCTACGACTGTGCAATAAAGAGAAATTGATTGACAGCTATGATACAGTACTCGTGCCACAGCCCTATTAGCAGTGTGTTTATAATTTCCTTCAATCTTGAACTTGTAGATTTACATATATTTATACATTCAGTGAAACCCCGTTTACACGCTTTTCAAGGGACCGCTAAAAATTAAACGAAAAATGCGAGAAATCATGAAATAATACCAAAATAAATGTTTAATTTTCTCTAGTTCATGTTTTCGAAAAGAGGAAACATAATTTAGACCGCTTTAAAAACGTGCTGCAGCAGCTGTAGGCGGTCTAGTTTTCGTGGTGTTTAACTTCAGGAGACAAAAATATAGTTTGAACGACTGAATAACAAACAGTTCTCGTAAAAAAACACTTGAAATACCTCCATTAGGGACCCATATGCATGCAGGACATAAGGATCGGATATGGATTAGAAAAAAAATCTTGACAGGAAGTGAGTTATTTTTTTAAAAGCACTGAGTACATGCATTGTAAATGCTTGAAGCGTCTGTGTTATAATAATGGTTATGTGGAATTGACATCCATTAAATTTTTCCTACATCTCGTTTGTCGACAAAACACTTCTTTAAAATCACACCATGAATATTTAATTATTAATTAACATCAGTTAAGGTGAACCTTTGGCACGCCTCAGGTGCTAACCGTTACTACCTGCTCGGTCTATTATTAGTGAATTATTTCATTCAGCGATTGTCAATATTTAACGGTATATTGATATTTTTCAGAATTCTGTTTGGGTAAGTTGGTAATATTTTGATACTTATTATAGTTTGGGTTTAAGATTTCGACTGAAGGTGCTTGTTGGAATTTCAATATTAATTTTGAATCGTTCAAATTATGAACATGCAAACAAGCTTTGTCACTAACGACCCGGGTTTCGCCTTTCGGCATCTTCAGGCGTTGAAGTGCACGGATGAACTTGAACGCCTGAAGATACCGAAAGGTGAAACCCGGGTCGTTAGTGACAAAACTTGTGTGAATGTACATCATTTGAACGATTGAAAATTGCTTATTATTGTCAGATTAATCTAAGCAAATATTATAAAACCTTGTTTTTTGAACGGTGAAAATAAATTAGTTTCAGAATAATTAGGTTACAATATTTAGGTAAATATATAGAGTTTCACCAAAATTGATGCAGTAATGGCGAAGTTTTATTTCATAGGAGTATGGTGATAGGAAAAGTTGCCAGATTGCTATATTTTTTTTACTTCGGCTGTGTACAAGCCTGTGAATTAAGAGGTACATGCAGTGGTGTAGTGGGGCCAGGTCGGCGACCTGGCACCTGAAAATTAAGAAGGCGCCCTGCCACCTTTTTGACTTGTAACTTAATTTTCAAGTACCTACATATATTTAAAATCATTTTTTCTTTGATTTAATTGTTAAAACTTGTGGTTTTTTAACTTCGGACGGATGTTAAAAAAACAAAAATAGGGAAGAAACCAATGACCGACCTGGTACATATTTATTTACCACCACACCACTGGGTACATGTATGCAGGGCCGGCTCGAGGATTTCTGCGCCTGTGTAAAATCATGATCTGAATAAGTGGATAGTGCCAAAATCTTAGTGTGACGCCTGTGCACTTGTGTACATCGATGGATTCTATAGAAATGGAAGAAAAAAATGTAATGTCCAAAAAATATTAATAATCGCATAAAAATTAAATCTACATTATTTGATAATCCATTTTATTATAACAAATCAAGAAGATTTAAATAAAAAAACTAGACGGAAAAATATACACCGGCAAAATAAATATTTGACAATTCTTGTTGCAGATTCTCAATACATCCTGCCGTGTCTAAAAATAATGATTTATTTATTTTTTACCATACCTACAATCGCGCTGGCTGTCATAGTTTTTTTTTCCGAGGAGGAATCATTTAACAATCATCTGTTATTATTTTCGTAACACCTCTTTCTTACCATGTAATTATGATCTCGTTTACACACGCCAGTTACTGGTAGCCTGAAAAAATTCACTGTTATGTATTTAAATTCAGTGGATCTAAAACGTGCATTATATTACTCGGAATCCTTACTTGGTGGTTTGAAAAGCGTTGAAAGTATTTTTAACGACGACTGGTTGTAAGTCGGTTACCAAACCTTTAATCGAGTAGTCAACGCTTGTGGGCGTTATTGTTTCTGATTGTTTTCCATAATTGTCGCCCGCTTTGGTCTAGTTGGTAAGAGCTTGCTCTACCGATCAGGTGGGTCCGGGTTCGATACCCGGTAAGGTCAATGTCAAAATTTGGATTTTTAAAATTTTAATTTGAGATCTAAGACACGGGTGTTTGTGAAGTCAATTCTCCTTGAGTTAATCTCATGTGACTTTCAAAAATTCTCAGCGAGTATATCTCGTATGATCTTTCAACATTAAAAATATTTGACGCATTGGCGTAAGCTGTAATGTCAATTTTTTTTTTTCTAAAAAAATAATAAAAAAATAATAATACAGGAAATTAAAAAGGCACTTATTACAAAAACAAAATTGAAAAAAAATGAGTATGCAGAAATGTTCTACAATATGTCTGCATACTTCTTTTTTTACATTTTTCTTTTTTTTATTTCTTGTATTCAGTTATGGATGTTGTAATGTTTAAATTATTTCCTTACTCCCTCCCTACATGACCAGTATTAATAGGAGAGGAATAGTAGTCCTCACGTAATGCTATTGTTATTTTGTAATTGTCGCTGACTTACAACCAGTTCTCGTACAAAAATCTATTAAAATGTCTATTAGGATTTCATATACTCGAAAATGAGAGCGGAGTTGTTTTTATAGTTTACTTATTAAAAAATACTTGAAACAAAGATTAAAGGAGTCTGTGAAAAGGTGCATGCAGATAATAGTGATAAAGTCTTTTGAGAATTTAAAATACTTAAAATAATAACAAAATCCAAACTTACGTATTGGTATTTTATAAACACTTCATAATGCGCGCTAACTAAGTGAAATTGGTTTTGTTTTTTTAATACATACATTAAATATGTATAGTAAGTATTATGTACATATTTATATTTACTGGCATGGAACATCATTGTTTCAAAAAATAAAATATACATTTGTATTAATTCCCACTTTATTTGTTAAGATCAGGACCGCTTTCTCTCATGATGAGCATAATCAACTGATAATAGAATAAAATGTTACAGTGCTATTTATACAAATCAAAAGGTGTAATAAACAATTGGTATTGAAAAGTCGTTATAATTTATTTAAAATCCTGAACTCCGGTCTTGACATCTATATATATAAAACAAAGTGGGGTTATTTACACCACGTATATCTCGAGAATTGCTGCACGGATTTCAATGATCTTTGATTTATTAAATTCGTCTCCGGCAAGAATAGCAGAATAAGCATTAAAACATCGGAAAAATATCACGGAAAAGAAGTTATAAAGAAAATTAATATCTTCATACAGAATAAGATTTTTAAATGACGAACGAGCTTCAAACGATAAAAAATGTCGTAAGCTGGTTTAAGAAAAATCCACCAGATCGCACTGTTTTCTATATTTGTTTGTTTTCGCTTCTTTTGCGTACGACTGAATTATAAAAAATTTTAAATTTAGAATATGGATTAGAATAAAAGAAATCGACGATATGAAATGAAAACGAAAGAAAATCGGATAATATTGAAATAAGGTTATGTTTATAATTAGGTATGATAAATTTTTGACAACAATATTTTGCACGAACGTTGCTTTACTCTGAGACGACACGTTATTACACTTGGAACGCTATATCGAAGAAATTTTAACGTCAAAAGCAAAGCGATGCGGTTCCTGATCACCCGAATGACTATTGATGCTCTTGGTCGCATCTACACAGTTCATCCGAAAAATGACGAATGCTTCTTTCTACTTGCATGTCAACAGCTCAATTTGCTTGAAAATGATACTTATTGGGACATGAATTCGTGTCAGTTCGGAGAATCCCGATCTCGAGGTGAATGATGAGATAAATAACCAGGCTTTGATTTAGATCGAAGACATGTGTTACCTCATTTGAGGCATTTTGTTAGTCAAGTTAGGAATGCCAACTTTGAACTAAATCGAAACTAAATCTTCAATATCCATTTAAAAAAAAAACTTTTAGGAATTTATGTCTCATGTTCATCACCGTCGCTAAAATATATACTGAAATGTGAAAAGACGAATAAAAGTACATAAAATCAGAAGGTATGTAAAAAAAATCAGTATTCTTTTCATGTATATTATATTGTTATAAAATACTATCAAATCATTATTTTATTTTTGATCCCTATATACAGTCAATCCTGTTTTTATGCGGTTTTTTTATGCGATTTCGAAGTAATGCGGTTTTTTAGAAATGCATTTTTTTAAATGTACCATATTTTACGATATATAAAAATGTTAAATATTACATCGAGAGCATATATTGTTGTATTTTGGATAGAGTAGAGAGAATCATAAACACAACAGACATTTGAAAAAAAAATACGATTTCGGACTGTTTAAATCATGTTGCATCTGCCATCGCTGAATTAAGTCCACTTAATTAGGTGTGTTACAGTCGATGAAACCATTGAAGCATCGGTAATATCAGCTGAAATGATTACTTTAGCACCTGAACTTGGCGAAGAAAGGTTTGATACCTTTAGCGAAAATTATATCGACGAATTACTTACAGATAAAGCTATAAGTGACGAAGATGTTCATAATTTAAATTTAATTATTGACAAAAAACAAGAAAATAATGACGAACTGAAAGAAATTCCAGTTCCTTCACTGCGAAAATAATTGAAGAAGGTATCCAACTTTTCAGTAAATTAGAAGATCATTTCTTTCTAAATGATTCAAATTCTGATCGCGCATTCAAGTTTCAACGATAACTTTAAAATATATGGGTATAACAAACTGCATAAACAATTAATTATCGAAAAAGAAAATCTGAACAAACTCTGATCACTAATTTTATTGTTAGAAAACAACCATAGTTTTATGAAATTGATGCGCATACTATTTCTTCCGAAAAAGAGTGATTTAGAACCACATGCTTTAAAACACACATAGAATTGTCATACAGTGACTATTTTTTAATATTTTTACGCCGTGGTTTTCCTCTAATTTTCTTATACTTTGCGATTTAGTGTATATTTTAACTCGCTGTTTCAAAGTTATGCGGATTTTAAAATTTAAGTAACGCACCCCACTATTTATTAAGTCAAGTTTTTTTTATGCGATTTTTTTTTGCGATATTTAGTGGAACACATCTATCGCATAAAAACAGGATTGACTGTATAACTGTTTGTATGTGTGGAACATTAAACAAAAATATATATTTTTTCTAATGAAAGATAATCTCATAAATATAATATTGAAGATTTGGAAAATGTTGCGTTCTTTGTTATAATGAGAATTTATGTCATTTCGTAATATAAAAAATATGAAAATTTAGAATGAACTTTCGTAAAATTATAAAAAAGTATTATTTGAATAATTTTGAAAAGATCCCTGTCATTATGTTGGTGACAAGCATTGAGAACAAATTTATCCTAGACCAACACATTTCTTAGCAACAGTCTTTGTTTGACAGTTACTGTCAAACAAAAGTAGTCGTTTGTCAACATTGTGAAGATGTAATTTTATTATTTAAAATACAGTGAAATAAAGAGGTATTAGCTATGCCAAGTACTTCTAAACCAATCAGTAAGAGTGCTCGGAATGGTTTTCTAAGAGTCTTTCAGTTCTGTGAACATGAAAAATCTGAAAAACAACCAATAATTCCCTTCGGGTCGACATTTCGAACTGTCAATGGCGTCGTATGCCTAACATTTCGTGCCGCATGTCAATAGCTCAATTTGCTTGAAAACTAACTCATTGGGACATGACAATCGCTGAAGCAATTGTTTCAGCGTCTCCAAGTCAGATACGCACATTATTTGCTATCATTATTTTGACATGCTTCCCATCGAATCCACGTGAACTGTGGAACAAGTACAAGGATGACATGTCCGAAGACACTTTACACCGAATTCACGTCAGTTCAGGGAATCCCGATCTCGAGGTGAATGAGGAGATACATAACCAGGCGTTGCTTTTGATCGAAGATATGTGTTACCTCATGCGCTGCATGATGCGTCGCCAGATCGAGGAATGAACGACGCTTTCAATCGAGAATCGGAACTTAAACGTGAATATGATCGAGATGCATTGAACCAATCACTTCGAACGAATGTACCACTGTTGAACCCACAAAAGAAAGTGTACGATACTTTAATGAAGGCAATTGATGAGGGAAATGGTGGCTTATTTTTCCTCCGCATTGGAAGCGCTCAACCAAACTATGAAAGATCAGCGCAATGACTCAAAATGTTTTGGAGGCGCAATGATTCTACTATCTGGCGATTTTCGCCAAACACTACCAGTCATTCCAAGATCGACCGCTGCCGATGAAATAAACGCTTGACTTAAAACATCGACTCTGTGGCGCTATGTTAAGAAACTTCAGCTAACGACAAACATGCGAGTTGCATTTCTAAACGACCATCTGCCGCAGATTTCTCCAAGCATTTGCTGACTATCTGTAACGGCCGTGTTCCTGTCGACGAATCGAATGGATTGATTTTGTTTCTGCCGAATTTTCGCAATTTCGTCTCATCGAAGGACAATCAACAAAGTGTTAATGAATATCATTGCTAATCACAAACATCATAATTGGTTGAGTGAACGAGCAATTCTTGCAGCAAATAACAAAGATGTGGATCATTTCAACTTCACAATTCAAAATCAAATCTTTGGTCCACTGCATTCCTTTAAATTTATCGACTGTGCCACGTGAATAACATCATTTCAATGTAATTAAAATACTTTTCATTTTGAATTTTGCACATTTATTGAATTTAATTCATTT
>CM062838.1:9270167-9526664 GCA_031772345.1 Himalopsyche anomala
TTGCTAATCACAAAACATCATAATGGGGTAGATCACAGTCTTGCTGCAAATAACATAGATGTGTTATCATTTCAACTTTCACAATGCATAATCATATCGTTCCTCGCATTCCTGTAATTATCGACTGTGCACTCTGATTAACATCATGTCAATGTAATTAAAATACTTTTTCACATTTTAATTTGCACATGTTTGGAATTTAATGCATGTTTTCCTTTTCTAGAAATCAAATGTAATCCTGCCAACACTACATTTATTGATGCTGAGCGTACAAGTTCGTCGCCACTATTATAAATAAAAGCAGGAATTGTACAAAGGTATACTTTATTTTTTGAACCTAATGCCTATCTACCACGTATTGACAGTGAACATTATAAAAGTTATCTTAATTGGGATAGCCACTTGAACGTGTAAGTGCTGTAAAAAATCGTTCGCAAAAAATCTTTTATTCATAATATATGTTTTGATCAGTCTTGTCACGACCCAGCTGTAAATTTACAATAGTGAAATGTCTTAATTTGAATTTATCTCTTTTTAAATGAATGCAATAAACTATTTGTCATTCATTCTTTTATTTGCAACGAAATTAACATAAATTTGAGTGGCACAAAAAAATTAAACAGTGGCAGAAATGTTGAATTGCCAGTGACGTGGAGCGCCTCAAGATCCATTCACGAATATGAATTAATATTCAGTTAATTTTCATTTATGAATATAAGAACTTATGTTTTATCAAACTCCTCCTATCCTTTTATCGATTTATAAACAAGGGGATAATATTCTAAACATATTATCTATGCACGGTGCAAACCAGGGCTGTGGAGTTGGAGTCGGGGACGGAAAAATCTTACGATCCACTAAAAATAAATATATTTAATGATGTTTATTCAAACCACAATAGTCCATTGTTGCCACTGCAGGCTAGGTTGACTAAAGATGATCTGATGCTATAGATCAGTGTCTGCCAGACTGTGTGCCGTGAGAAGTCTCAGGTGTGCCGCGAAGGAAAAAGACGCCATTAAATCTTTGGCTGACAAGTTAGACCTGTTTACCAGAAAAGTTAAAATCTCACAGCTTAATTGCTTCCCAGGTAAAAAATTGCCACAGTGTAGAGGATTTTAGAACTCTTTTCTGCATAATTTTCGTTTGCCACGGACCAAACCCCATTTGCCAGTGCGCCGTGTAGTAAAAAAGTTTGGCACTGCTCTATATTACAATAATTGAATCCGAATCCAATGAAGTTCATTGGATTCGGAGTCGCTTTATATTTTAAAGCTGGAATTGGAGTCGTATTTTTATAGTAAGTATATACATACTTTTATGAGGGACTGGACACAAATCAGTTTTATCGCTAGAAATATCTGACATGTCCAAATATGTGAGGAATAAGGATCCAAAGAAGTTTTTTTAGAGAATGCAACAGGGTAGCACTTTAAAAAAAATCAATCCGCTCAATGAGGAATGGGCTCCGAACAGTAGCGGCCGGTCAATGTGGCATATTATCAATGCACCCCTTGTATATACAGGGGCGGCTATATTTCATGAAATAATATTCAAAAATAACATTAATACCATTCCCTCAATTCTTTCTCTAGAATCAATTCTCTCAATTCTGTTTCTAGTAATAAATATAGAAATATATAAATAAACAACACCGCTCGTACACACACACACACACCCTGTCTGCGGATTGTGCGTACCAAGTACATTAAGTGAATTTCTACAGGTGGCAATGCTACCTATAGTATATAATAGTTATTACAATAATAAGTACCGTAATCGTTTGTTTCTGCCTTCATAAATATGTATGTTTATTTGCTTATTTACCTGTTTAATACTGATAAAAAATAGTTGACAAATAGTGCAGCAGGAGAGGAATGCATTATCTAATCAGAAGTAATGATCAAACATGTGGTAGTGGTAGCCGGCTACCGTTTTGTTCAATTTCTACCCAAAAAACAGTTGGAGCTTTTTTAGTCTTCGGGTATGGTTTTATATTCGCGTTAGAAATTTGTCTGTGTAATAAGATATTTTTATCGTACATTGCTCTCTTGAAATTTGAATGTTGTTAAAGCTATAAAGCAAATTATTAAGTAACATTCTTTTTACATTTTAATTATGAAAATATAATCGACACCGCTAGCAAGTCTTTCGGCTATTTGGTTGCATTACTAAAAACTACATTTTACTCATATAATTTAAGATTTCAGTTCAAGTCAGAGTCAGTTCAAGTTCATCCGTGCACTTCAACGCCTGAAGATGCCGAAAGGCGAAACCCGGGTCGTTAGTGATAAAATCTGTGGGAGTGTACATAATTTGAACGATTCAAATTTTTACATTTTACTCTTTTTTATACGGTTAAGTTTCACAAAATAAGTACAAAAATCGGTGGATTTTATAGAGAAAATAAGGGTTGTTCCTGGATTTGAAAAACCGTCTAAAAAAACACCGTAGTCGGAAGTCGTGGAGTCAGGTGTTTTTCCGGTGGTGGAGTCTGGAGAAAAATAATTTAAGGGTATTGAAAAATTACTACTCTATTCATGAGCTATTTTCATTCGGAAAAACCAAGAAAAATAATTGAAAGATATTGAGAAATTATTAGTCTTTTCATCATATTGATTGGTGAAATCTACTAGAATCTATTCTAGTAACTAGAGTGATCTGATGGTAAATAGATATTATTTAATATTTAAAAAAATAATTCAATGACGGTTTTTTATTTAATGCCGAAGTTGGAGTCAACTTTGTTTTTACTCGATTCTATAGCCCCGTAAAAACAACATTATGGTACCGTGTAAAAAAAAAGGTATTTATTAAGACCCAAAATGGCATATATTTTGATTAATATATTAATTATACTATTCATAGTTACTTGATTATATACAAAGGCTTTTATGAGGGACTAGACTTTATCGCTAGAATTGTCTGATATGTCTTAATATGTTAGGAATAAGGATCTAATAAAGTGTTGTTGAACTACTTGTTATTAGGAAATTCGTTATGCCTTTCTGTGTTTTTTTTGTATCTGGGAATGGTATATAAATATATAATAGTATTCGTACTTTTTAGTGGACCAAGTTGTTCCAAAATCGTGTGTATGATACAGATTGAAAAAATATAATGTCCGTTCTGGGATTCGATCCCTCGGTTCCACATTAGAAGCGGACGTTATTGTTTTTGTATAACTAACAAACGGCTATATTGCATGTCACTGCAATACGAAATGTTTTTGTCAAATATTCAACATAGATAAAAGTAATATAATATCCATCTTTCCAGTGGCTGAGGTGACGTATTATATTACCAATAAGAAAAATGTAAAAACCGATAATTCGGTGAAACACCGGGACTAAATTTAAACGAAATTTTTATTTTCTCGACTGCCAAAGAGTTCATCGTACCCAATTAAAATACATCAATCACACGAATACTACGCCGCTGCTTCTCAAAACAAAAGGTTCCGTATTTTATACATAACAAATATATTTTATTGTTGAAATTAAGATAGATCTGTTGTATAGATAAGCACTGTTTTTTTTGCAGTGAATAAGCTTTTTTTTACTTTATCTGTTTTACTACTGGCTACTTAGCCCTCGGTCTAGAACAAAACTGTCAGCATTACAAAGATCAAGACAAGACACTTTTTTTAAAATATAACATAAAAATGTTGAAATACTCCCTCCATCTAGCTAAAAATAATGTTTAAGAGTGAACAGCTCGGAGTTTTTGAAAAATGTATATAATTATTAACAGAAATTAAACACTAAATAATATTTTAAATAGGACTGGCGGCTCACCATTAAATTCGTTTTCTTTGGGGTTTATACGTCCTCATATCAGAGCTGTGGAATCAGATTCGGGAGTCGTGAATTCTGACGTTATTTTCTGATCCATTTTTTTGAAAATTATTAGTTTATTCAACATATTGATTGGCAAAATGATGACTATATACTAGAATTATTGTAGTTACTACAATAATCGGATGTTACTATATAAGTGTTAGTTAAACGGAAATTATTGTAAAAATCAATTCGAAATCTGTATCGTTTTTTTTTACCCGACTCAAGACTTGTCTCATATACTAATTATGGTTAGAATCTTACCCCCACTCTTCGCCCAGTAGAAAAAAACCCAATCTCCATTTTATGATTTTATACGCCTAAGCATTATATATTTAGTTTATTCCAGGGCTGTGGTGTCAGGTAAAAAAAGACGACTCAATAATTAAATAACAATCCAAATTGATTTTTTCTGAAATATTTTCGTTTAACTAACATATCTGTAAACTATCAAATATGATGAATATTTATAATTTTTCAATATCCTTAAATTAATTTTATTCGTTTTTTCCGACTCCGACTTCACCTCCGGAAAAACATCCGACTCCACAGCCCTGATTAATCCGTTAGTAACCATACAAAAGTTTGTCCGAAGATGCCGAAATTAAAAAAGTTCCTCAACTTCGATATAAGCTGACTAACAACGATTCAAGCTATGTCTAATCCAGGGCTGTGGAGTCGGAGTCGTGAACAATGAGCGGCTCGGAATTTTAAAAAAAATACATTTAATAATGTGTATTCAAACAAAGTGTTGACATTGCATGCTTGACTGACTAAAGATGATCATTTTAAAGTTTAAAAGATGTTTTCAACGATTTAACATTGGATTTCTCTAGTTTTGAAAATCAGACAATGTCTAGCGCTCTCAAAATAATAATCTAGCATTGTCAGTTAAAAGAACACAATTTTGGAGTTGACCAGTTTTGAAAATTACCTCCTGATATAAAAGTTAAAATATTTTTTTTGAAAAAGTCTATAGAGTCGGAGTCGTTTTTTATTTTGATACTGGAGTCGGTGTCGTCTTTTTTTCCACGACTACACAGCCCTGGTCTAATCTAATTAAACTTCCTAAAATATAATAGGTACCGTTTGATTAAAACAGAAAACAATACGAAAGTTCTTCTGATTTTTTTTGTCATAAATTAACGTCTCAGATATTACGATCAGCGTCTTCATCTCCACAGTTTTGGAGCCATTATTTGTATGCGCTCATCACTAAACTTTATCGTACTACATTTCCACATTGTATGGACACACATTTTTTTTACTGTCAACTTAGAGCGAAACTGTTTACACAAATGTCAACTGCAACTACGAAATAATCACGAATTTAAATGGCCGAAAACGTCTTGTGTTAACAACTCGAAATTTGCATGGTGATAAAAAAACAATACCTCACACAGTCATAGCTTATGTGGGTGACCAGGCGCCTCGTTTTCACCGGAACAGCCCTGTTTTGAGCTTCAGTGTCCCGTTTTCGAAAAGAGAAAAACTCGCAAATTTTGGTGGTCCTCAAAGAAATCTGACATTATTTCATTTTGTGCATTTTTAGATGCATTTGATCACTTTTATTGTAATATGCTACACAGTAGAACCCCCTATAATGACACCCCGTACTATAACCCCCTACTATTTTTAAGACACTTTTTCTTACAGTGACATTTCCCCATATAATGACAAAAAATCAAAACCCTAATCGAAACTTTTTTAAAAATATATCGTAAGCATTCATGCTACAAATACGTTTGCGTATCGACGACTTTTCAGTAGCTCTGCTTTTGTTGGTTTTGAAGGACGTATGTGACGTGTCATCCGGGAATTCATCGACGAGGTGTATTCAAACTATAAAGTAAGATAATATTTTTTCTACTTTCACATCAATGAAAAAATACAATTGAAAATCCCAACCCCCTATAATGACACCCCCTTTCTCGTCACAGTAGGGGGGGGTTCTACTGTACTTAACACAAAAGTCCAGTTGGTGGTCCGCTAAATTAAAATTGTGAATTTAGTGGTCCGTAAGCCCAAAAAGTTTGCTGACCGCTGCCGTATATGATCAAGTAGCGATAGATAGTAATATTTTTTCTTAATGAAAATACATGTTTTGCTTAATTTATTTGTTGGGTTCTTGATCTTAAATTCTTTTTTCTTAATTTTCTATACCACACTTGTTGGTTTTTCATTTTTTTTGTAAAACATATCGACTGTGGTAAGGAAAAAGGACGTTACCCGCAAATTATTAAATATACATAATCCATGGAGACTGATAAACTGGTATTTCATTAAATTAAATTAAATAAAATAAATTGTTCAAGAAAAACAAAATTTTTCCTGGTTAAAATTTTCACAAGCCTTTCTTTTTTCAACCTTAAAAGCTAAATTAAGATACTAATTCGGCACTTTCAGCTTCCATCCTTTTGATAGAACGTGTGTCAAGTTATATACATTGTGATTATCAAAAAAAAGCAATTTTGGGAATACTGAAGGTTACGTCCGTTTTCCTTTCCACATTCGATATCTATATACAGTGGAACCTCTCATAACGAGTTTAATTCGTTCCAGAATCTTACTCATTATGCGAAACAATTTTTCCCATATAAAACAATGTAAAATAAATATAATAAAATCATGTTTTTATATTTTTAACGTGTATTCAAGTAAAATTACATACTTATAAATTGTTAAGGAGCGTAACAACCTGGAATGCGATTTTGATTTGCAAACGATAAAAAATCGACTAGTTGATGCTTCTTAATGTACGATGCAACAGTTTCACATGCTTTCAGCTTTTCTCTTATTGCGCCAGAAGATTGTTTCTTTGCTACTTCCTCCTCCTCCACTAATAAACTCTCCTCCATAACTTCTTGCTGTGAAAAACAATGCAACTCCATAAGCTTTTCGGTGGTCAGCTCTTGACCGTACTCTTTCACAAGCTCATCAATATCGTTGTTATCCACCTCCAGTCCCATGGTATTGGCCAAAGATGCAATCTCGCTGACTGTAGACTCCACAGGTACTGTTTCAAACCCCTCAAAATCACATTCGACAACGCTCCTTGACAAAGCTTCTTCCAAGCTGAAGTGAGGGTTCTCTTGGTAACCCCTTCCCACGCCTTGTCAATCATCTTGAGGCAAGCAACGATGTGAAAGTGATCTTTCCAAAACTCGCTCGTTAAGGGAGCATTTTTTTCCCAATCTGTTTTGCTCGTTATGTGAATTACTTATTTTAATTACTTTACATTGTAAAAAAAAGGCTGAGTGTATGTCTTTTATAACATTCTCTTCTCTTTAATTTCTGTGAATGATATCGCATATAACCCACTATAAATTTTATTATGAATATTCTTTTTTTTCATCAAGGTAATATTTCGTGAAACATAATTTGACATTGTGTACATAGGTGATATTACACTGCTGGTGGCGAAATGCAAACGATGAAAAATATTCTGCCCGCCTTTTACTTCTTCCGCCTCATCCACTGTGATAAGAAACGATAAAATATAACCTGAGCAAACACACTCGGATTCCAGAGAAAGATTAACATTTTAGACGCGTTTGAAAGAATGTTAATCATTAATTTAAATGTCATAGAAGATATATTCTTACTTAGAGTACGGATCATTGGATTAGTTAAAAACCTACCGACATAGAAATTTACATCTCGTCGTTTTGGGTAAACATTGTTCCGTCTGCATTATTTTTCACGAAATGATTTTTTAAATCATCCCCTACGATGATAAAAAATACTTCTGATACGTTGCTGACCCTTGAAACGTACGTCCATAAAAGGGTAAGTGTTAAAACATATTTTTTTCACTTGTTTAAGGGCCAGCAGCATATTGAAAGAATTTTTTAGCATTGTAGGAGCATGGATATTGGACATGGATTAAAAAATATATCTATAAAAATCCAATAGCTACCAGATTATAAATACCTACTAAAATAATTAGAAATATCTTTGCAAACAATTTAATACAATACATGATGGTTTCTATCAGGGCTGTGGAGTCGGGGTTTTGTCCAGAGCCAGAGTTGGTGTCGAAGTCGGAAAACCGACTTAGACCCATTTAAAAAAATAAAATAATGATGTGTATTCAAACCACAATAGTCTATAATGTTGCCACTGCATGTTAGGCTGACTCTTATGATATATATATATATATATATATATAAGTTAAAATGAAATGATTGAAACATTTCTTTGTAGACGATTCGGAGTCGTCTTTTTTTATATAACTCCTCAGCCCTGGTTTCTATACATTGTAAATCGATTTTAAATACCTATTTTTTGCATTTTTAAATCCGGTATTTCGGAAAATATCAATAATACCGAGATCCCGGTTTAGATTATACTGGTATTGCAATCCCTAGTTACAACTGATGATGCCAAATATCATCACTCACAAAGATTTATGTATATCAAAATCCAACGAGGTTTGTGTTTCAATGACCCAGACTGAAGTGTCAATAATCCGCCTTTTCAAACAGAAACGAAGACTTCAAACGTCCATTATTGGTAAGTATAGGGTTTCCCAACATTTTTTGACTCGCGTACCACTTGATAATATATTACGCAAAATTGTACCACAAACATAAAAATGCTGTTCATACTGGGACTCGAACTCGTGAGGTCTGGTCTGGCACGGAAACCCACAACGCTAACCGCTGCGCCGTAGGACCCGACTTTAATTAAGAAATGAAAAATTATTAAAACCGTTTATCAGTAACATAAATATAACGGAATAGTGGATAAATTTATTAAACTTTGAGCGTATTGTAATTTTATAATGATTTCGGAAATAACTTTTTTTCAACAACATTTCTTTACAAAGCAGATTCATTCACAGGTACGCGTACCACGGATTGGGATATCCTGGATTAGTGCACATATTGACGTGCTTTCTTTTCAATCCAGACTGAAGCTTACTTAGTACATATAACTATTATTACTTTTTTTTTTTACAAATATTTGCCTTTTGAACACTCTTTTTGTGGAGTCATTGTATGCACGGTATGTCAACACGAGAGCAGTTGATTGGAGTTAGATTGAACTGAAAATAATGCGATCATTTCCTTCGTGGAAAAATAGTTGCACGTATCTTAAATTTTTTCATCATATTATTTATACGTAAACGTCATAGGCGAATGATAATCATTGCGGTGGTATTTGTGAACAAGCTTTTGAGTTCATTTATTTTTAACTCCCTAGGGTACTAAATGTACCCACCACCAACCGCTACGCCTTCATACTTTTCTTACAGGATGTATGTATTCAGTAGCGTAACAACTTTACTCGTGTTCAAATTTTTTGCCAGGGTTGTCCCGAGAATAAATTCGTCAAGACTAAAAATGATAAATTAAATAATGAAATAAAAAACAAAAGCTTTTGATGTATTTGATTTCATTACCTTTCCATAAGATGCTGTGAAATCCTTGAAGGACTTTTAATTTGACTTTGATGCAACCAAGTTGGCATGACCGACTGGGCTGACAGATCAGACTGATTTTAATATATAATGACATTTTTGATTATATTGAATTAAAAATTCACATACCCAGTACATATTTTTAAATAATTTTATTATCTTATTGCTACAGATATATTTTATACTCAGTTAACAAATGAATTTTAAATTCGATATAATTAAAAATATTGGCCCAATTTCAACACAGCACATTTTTTCTTAATTTATAAGCTTAAATACGTATTAAATGATAAACTGTTACATACATTAAAATTGAATATTTTGCTTGTTTTCAGTCTGAAAAATATTTGACTTAAGACAATTACACATTATAATAAAACAAATATTTTTATATTTAAATGTACGGAGTATTCTATGTGCGGAAGGTTCTGTGTACGGAAAAGTATATGTTCGGAATAATCGGTGTACGGAGAATTCGTCATCGGAAAAATCGCCGAACCATTAATAATATACCAGCATTGTTTCTAACAATATTCGTAGAAGTATATAAAAAATAATCCTAGTGCGTAAAATCACGTAAAAGATAAATCGATTTCATATACCGAGCTCCAGATGTTAGTTAAAAAAGTTTTGTATAAAATTTTAATAAACACAATATTTCATAATAAAATCTGAGTTTGGACAGTGTCATCACACGTGAGCTTTGCGTGATAGTTTCGGAAATTTAAAAAAATAACTCGTTTGTAAAATATTTATTGCTTGGCATAAGTTTTCAAAATTCGACGATATTTTAAAGACTGAAAAGAAACTGTCTGTCGCGGTCCGATTTCGAGATGTTTCTGATATATTTTTTTAAACTGGCGCATATGTCTGCCTGATGAAGGTATCTCAACATTATACGAGAACTCGATATTACCCAATCTCTCTTTTATCAAAGACAGGACTTCTGGTCAGCGGTGGGCTGCTAATACGTTAGCAAGGGGCTCGTTTAATCTCAAAGCAATTCTCGGTGTTCTGGGGAAGGAGTCAATTTGTTTATCACTTCTATGCAATTTTATGCAATGCTTAAATGAGCAATCGATTATTACTTAATTGTAACAATATGCAATTTATCGTAAACTTATCAATCTAAACCAGTCATACTCAACCTGCGGCCCAGTAAGCTCTAAGCCTTGATTTTAAAAAAAGGACTTTCGGAGATATCTGGGGAAAAAGTATACCAAATCGTGGATTTCAAATTCCTCGGTAAGCTAAAAAAAAAGCAGTATACCATAAATATGTTGCGGTCCACGTAGATAAGCAAATGTCAGAATGCGGCACGGAGGAAAAAAAGGTTGAGTATGGCTGATCTAAACGGTTGAAAATGTACTACTGTGTATACTGAAGCTGTCGTAGATAATATTTAAATCAGAAATTGCAGCTATATACTAATTTGATCTGAGAATATTGTTTTCTCTTAAATTAACAAGGGGCTCGCTGGCCTAAGTACAATATAACAAGGGGTTCGCGTGAGCCCCACCGAGCCCCTTCCAGCCCACCCCTGCTTCTGGTTATATAATAGCGTACGCTACGCCGTTATTTTCGAATTAGAATAGTGGGAGGAAATTTTTTACACATTACTAACAAACAAACACCCATCGAAAAAGTCAATATTTATCTATAAATTCCTTTCATATTTTTTATTTCGATTTGTTTGTTTTTCCACTAATAGTTTTTCTTGGCTTCGTATAAATATACCAACTACTACTTAGTATAAATACACCAACTACTTGGAAGCAGGGAAAAACAGGAAACTATCATTAAGCCTATTCACTTTATTAATGTAGCATTTTATCACTTTGTCAAAAATTTCCCAAATTTTAATTATGTTTGTAATTACTTTCAATCGCCATTCTAAATTTATTAATCTGGGATGACTTTTTAATTATATGTTAGATGTGTTAAACATTTTAATTATTTGTTATTTTAGAATCACTTTTAATGTAATTGGTAATCTCTTTTCAATGTCAATTGTTGTTTATAACTTTTCATTTTTGTATAAATAGCACTGTTAAATTATATTTCTTACCAGTTGACAATGCTCGCAATGAGCGAAACCGGTCCTGACATATTAAATAAAGTGGAATGAAGTACAAAAGAATATTGTGTTTTTTATTAATTAGTATAAATACCTGTATTTATCAGGGCTGTGAATTCGGAGTATTGGAGAGTAATAACTTCGAATCATTTTAAATAAAATGTATTCAAATCGCTAGGATCAAAAGTAACGCCACTTCATTCTACTAAGCCTCAAAAATATATTAAACTCGTGTTTAAATTTAAGGTCGGAATCGGAGTCGTCTTATTTTTAAACTACTCCACAGACCTAGTATTTATGTATATTCTTATCAATTGAAAAATGCAAGTGATAAGTGAAACCGGTTGTGATCAGCGTTTTATTTTTTGCATAGAGGTATCTATGTTTGTATAAGAAATAGTTATTCAAAATAGAATGATATTAAAACAACTCGATCCCATAAATGTTAATCAATTTTAAGATACGAAGTTCATTCGAAACTCTCTTGCTTTTAAATAAAACAACAATGCCTTAAACGTAATGCTTAAAAATGATATTGCTTTAAAGACATGTCTTAAATGGAAAAACAAATCGAAGAATAAATTTGAAAAATAAAAAAAAAATAGAATGAATCACAAGATTCATTATTTTCCGTAAACAAACCTGAATTTATGGAAGCCTTCATTTTCCAAAAAGATTTAATGGGAGGTGTATAAATGCAGGCGTGCAATTAATTACTCATTTCCGTCAATGCCTTTTAAAGTTGTTTTAAAAATCTACATAAATTAATCATTAATTAAAATGCTAACTATATTCCGCGTAAAACTAGTGGCATGTGAATAAATTCATCGATAAAAAATATTATTTATTTATATTTTAGTTTAAAAGCATCCTTTGTAGATTAAAATCTTATAATAATAAATAAATTATCTCCGCTTAGATAATCAAATATTTTTTCATTGATTACGAACAGTTAATTCTTTCCATAAATGAATCTATTTTATGACATCATAATAATCGTATACCAGCTATTCACAACGTGTGGGGCGGGTTTTAATGTCCTTCAGGGACTTCCTTATTATGTATTGTCTAATTCCGTCGTTATGAATATTATAATGAAAATACAGTTTTTTGAAGAACAAGAATAACTTTTAAACTTTCCAATACTATTTATTATTATACAGGAGTTTTTGACACAGTGTTCAACGTCGTTGGCTTCCATGCCCATTTACGGGCTCGAATTCCAACAGAATACGAACAGCATTTTTCAATTGATTTTTCGATTTTTGTTCGTTTTCGATCGATTTGCGATCTTCAAATTCTAAAATAAATAGCGAGAGCGATTAGCTTATCACTAGTCCTGTCCTAACCCTACCTATCCTTACTATTCCTACTCTTTTCGAAAAAAAGAGCAACTGAGTAACAAGCAGTTCTTGTTGAAAAATTCTTATGAGCTTCTACCATTGCTCCACCATATGCTTCACAATGGGATAGGACATGGATTAGCTAATTAAACGTCATTAAAATCAAGTCAAGTTAATCCATTTCGCCATCAATAGCTCTAAACTTTGTGATAAATTTATTTCTTTTATAAACACGATACGTTTATTTACTAGACCTCAGTTCAAGTTCACCCGTGAAATTTAACACCCGAAGATGTCGAAAGGCGAAACCCGGGCCGTTAGTGACAAAACTTGTGTGAATGTACATTATTTGAACGATTCAAAATTAACATCAAAATTCCACCAATCACCTTCAGTCAAAATCTTAAATTATATGAAAATAGTCGGAAAAAAATATTATATTATCAGGATAGGTATTGACCAAATATTACTATTTACTAACCGCACATAAGGAATTCCTATTACTAATTAATTACTAAAAAAACCTGTAAAATTTATAAATTTTCGGTTACGATTTTATGCCTATATATATAACGAGTTGATATATTTCCAATACACGCGATGTTACTGCATGGTTGCTCATAAGATATTCATTAATGGTACAAGGAGGGTTAAATGTAATGTATTTTTTAATAGTGTTGCCAAATAACGGATAAGACAACTCGACAGAGTAGGTAATTCAAAATTCTTTTAGACAGAATTAAACTTTTATAGTGTGTTTATTTGTTTTAATTCAGCTAACGCCTGAACCGCTCTGTAATTATTTTATTAGATAGGTTATATTTTGATAGAAACTTCTCAAACCCGGCATCTGTTTAATAACAGCAACACGTCAAAGAGGAATTCTTGCGCCATTGAGCAGAGGAGTGTTGTACATACTCAAGGATTGAAAATTTCAATACTTAATGAATATAATTATCATTACCGGTATTATAAAAAAAAAAACGGCTAGTTAAAACCGAAATACCCCATAAATGAATCGACTTCAACATTGAAATATTTGATATTGAACGACCTATATTAACCATTTGAGTGCTGAGCCATTTTTTTTATACGTTATCTAAGTTTGCTGAATAAAAAGTGGTGAAAAGGATACTTTTAATAAAATTTATATTCAACTCAGTTTTCGACGGATTTTTTTTTTTTAAAAATCACACAAATAGATATTTAAATGTTTTTATAAAAAAATATTCTATACAACATTTTTACGACAAAATTAATAAAAAGTCCAAAACTGAATATAAATCTTTCTAAGTAAAATCTATTTTTGAATTAAAAAATGTCACGTTTTAATTGTTTAACATTTTTCTTACACCATTTATTACATTATACAAATGTCTACCTATCATATAAAGAAAAAAAAGATATCTTGCGTAAGAGGTACATTTTTATAAAAAATAATCTTATATATACATATGTATGTACATATATCGATTGATGAAGTAAATTGCAAACGTGTCATTTTCTTTTTGGTAGAATTTCATTTATAAATCATATAACTTTTGAAGACCATTCTTTCAAATATACTGCTGATAATTTTCTTCAAAAACTTAAATGTTCAACGCTTGTCAAGATATTTAATCTGGGTAATCGGAAGCGACGCGATGGCGATGCCGCACTTTTGGCGCAAATTTTAAAGAGCGCCATCGCGCTCTTCAGCACTAATGATTAATGAGCAGAGGTTTTAATTAAGGTTTTTGTGTAAATAAATGCTGCTTTTATAAACGCCTTGAAGAATTAATTTTCTTAAATTCCGTTATTATTTATGTTCAAAGTTGAAATTTCGATACCCGATTGAAATAAAAACTGTGTATATTCCGGGATTTCGGTTTCGCAAATACCGGTATCACAGCCCCTATGTGTACTCGTTAAATTTGTAAATATATTTTCTTTCTTGTAATTAATATTAATACAGACAACGCTTACTCTAAATACATTATCATCATCTTGTAATAGCCACCACATTTTTTACGCGATTGTATTTTTGGTGTACTAGAAAATAGCATAGAAACCAGGATTTTTTTTAATCGAATTAATTAGTTTTTCATGTTTTCTTCTTTTGAAAGTGATGAAATGTTAGGAAGGAATCTACAATAGTTAGATAATCAATTTCTACACAATTTCTTTTCAAGATTAGATAAGTGGCATGTAATGAAAACATCAAGCACATCCATCGATGCCTTTGGTTTTTTCCGATGGATTCAGCATTAACTTGTCGAAATTCAATTTAAAAGTAAAATTGAAATTCCTTCTTTATTATTTCACTGGTTGGTCCATGGCTTTCGAAATAAATCCACAAATCAATTGAAAAAGCGATTGCAAAAAGCGCAGTCAATTGGAACCTTAGAACAAGGGTGGGTAATCAGTTGCTTCCTCTTCAGGCGTGTCTTTTTGGCGTGATATATGTTTCATATTACACTGATTGAATTGGCATTTACTTGGTAGAGTTATATTGTTATAAGGTGAAAAAATATCATATTATTATAGTTCTACAAATACTATTTTATATATAGTTGATAGTCACTTCGGCTTATGTCCTCATCGGATCTTTAACTTAGTATAAGCTGAAATAGCTATCAACCAAATATCGTCTGTGAAAAAGCAAAAAGACGTAACTCATAGTTTTTTTTTATACAGCTTTTTTTTACATAATGTATACGATACATGTTCTATCATAATGGTGTAAGCTGCAAATGCCGAATTAGTATTCAAATTGAGCTTTTACGTTTGATAATAGGAGGATTAAGTCAATTTAACACCAGTTTATCAGTCTTCGTGCACTAAAAGGTTGTGTATATTTCATGATTTTCATTTGGCACAAAATCATCAAATCACATTTTTTGTGCCTCCTATAAAATGTGTTATGTCCTTTTTTCTTTCCACAGTCCATATATATATTACTATGTCCGCTCCCAATATGGAGCATATGGACTCCTAATGGAGTTTATCTCAACAGAAATGTTTCTACGAGAACTGCTTGTTACTCAGTTGCTCAACCTCTTTTTCCGAAGAGAGTAGGAATAGAAGGAAAGGGCAAGGACAGGACTAGTGGTTAGTTAATCGCTCTCGATACGCCCCGTTCATAGGATAGGATGGGTGAGAGGGGGGAATTCAAGACATCACATAAATCCATACCTTTGAACAGAAATTCATAAATCGATTGAAAAATCAATTTATAAAACTGCCCGTACTGGGATTGGAACCCGTGACCTCCGTAGCGGTAGCCAACGAGCTTGACCACTTGACCACACAGGCGGCATATATATATATATATATATATATAAAATAATATTTTTAGAACTAAAAATATTTTTTCATTTCAATACAATAGATTTTTACCAAGTACATATAGGCCAATTCAATCAATGAATATTTATTGTTTTTCTTTCTTCGTCGATTCATTTCTTTCAAATACACATTACTCTAACTTCAACAGCAATTTTGTTTGTTAATGTCACTTATTTTACACTAAACATTCTTGTAGATTTTGCGTTAACTTCTAATTGAATAATTAACTCAAGTTAAGTTTCCAGACAAACGTCCATAAAAACGCCATAGCGCTACTGTTGTTAATAGGCAATTGTTTTTTCCCAAGGTGTTGGCGATACTTATTTTTAGCGAAGCGGTCGTTGGTCCGGCCATTGTTGTAATAGATTCAATCGCCATAATTTATTACTTTCTATTAATGTCTGACCATAATATCACGTCAAATTTATAGTTGTGCGTACATCCAATCAGTATTCATAACACTAAACTGCCAGCGGGTTTTTTGATAATCAGAATGGGGTTTTCTCAAATTTCATTAATTCTCGACAAATAATTAGAACTCCAGAATTGCAGAGCATGTTAATTTATACGTTTTGTTATTGTAAAACTGCGTTCTATTTTGGTGATGTGTGCCACTGGGGAGAGCTTTATCAGTGTTAAACATGCTTCGGATGTTGACATATTCCACGTGGAAGTGAGCGAGCTCAAACGAATAATATTTTTTACGTGTCTTACTCAGGACCGGCTCGTTGGGTGTGCAAAGTGTGCGGTGTACATAGCAATGTTCCCTCTAATTTTCCGAAGGTTATGTGCGCAAAATACATGATGGCTGTGCAACTTTGAAAAGAAAATAAAAATTTTGTGCGCCAAATAACGGTATTTAAACCTGCTTAATGAAATGGTTATTTTTTTATGACGACAATAATTAAAAACACTATATAATAACAATTAATTTATTCTGGTGGTGGTATAATTGGTGTAACTTTTGTGCGCTCTGTAGTAATGCATGTGGACGCACTCGGCAAGTTGTGTGCGCGCGCACACGCGCACAGCTTAGAGCAGTGATGCACAAACCGTGGCCCTTAAATATCTGACTCAAACATATTTTTTTCACGTAAAACATTTATTTAATAAATGTAAGAAAGCTTTTTCTTCAATGAAGGAGAATAAATCGGTTCATAGAAACAGGCTTACAAATATTATGTCAAATTAAAAAAAAAAAATAGTTAACTTATGAATTGCATATAAATGAAACATAAATCTTTCACAATGAAACGATTTTTAATAAGCAAGTACTCATTTTTTGCGTGGCTTATTTATTTTCGAAATAACACGGTAAAAATAAAATAGTGGAACCTATTACGCATTGATCTAAATTCACTTAATCTTTTTTACATGATTTTAAGGCTGTTTTACGTGGAACGTATATATGTTTTGTATAACAAAGGATTGAGCGTACTTTAAATCATTCTTTTATTTGCTGCTCGAACCCACGATAATTTGTTTTATGCGGCCCTCGAAAAGGTAAAGGTTGTGCATCACTGGCTTAGAGGGAACACTGGTACATAGCCCCGAATAAAATAATGAAATTAGTGCTTTATTAACCCTTTTCTTACACAAAATTTTGTGATTATTTCGTACGTAAATAATTTATTCTTGCATAATAAGCTGCTGCATGCGTAGCAGTGTAATGTTAAAGAATACAATATTATACTTGCGTGGGTGAAAATCCACCCCACCCAATTAGGCGTCCCGTCAGTAAATAGAGGGTTAGCCTATTCGCAATGCAAGGTACCCAAAGTCGGTGTCGATCAAAATAATTGGTGGTGCCAACTGTTCTGGAATAGGTTAATTTGCTTCCATAACATGGATCCCTCCACAATTGGACCTCGTTATTATTTATATATGAATTATTCCAACAAATAACTTGTTACGCAAACCGTTCAACAGGGTGGCCGCGTCAATCAAATACTCGCTGCCGAAATGTTTGGAGTGGTACTGCCCGCTTCATTGTTTGGCCCTAATAACTTGCAAAGATTTGTTCAAACGACAGAAATGATTAGAAAGGGCAGGGTTACCATCAAAATATAATAATAATAATATTTTCAAGTTTATGGTTTTGTCTGGATTCCCGATTCCAGCTAAAACAGTCTGACTCCGATTTCAAAGCCTTGTTATAAGGTAAATTAATATATTCCATATTACAAGGTAAAAAATAAAAATAAATCACTACACACAAACACTGATTTACGTGACTGATATTGCAATAGAATTCGCGTAAATTGAAATATGGGATTCATACAAAATTGAAGGATATATTCCAGTATATCCAATATTACATAAAACAAGTCTTATGGTCTTGAAATGATAATTTGATGAAAGAATTGATCAATCAAATCGATGATTTTAATCCAACGAAACACTGAGACTACCTAACTAACATTCCCACGTTGTTATGTGTTTTCAAAATATATGAATACTAGTTTGCAGCGCTTATTCCCATGTATCGCGGTGGAAGGGCGTTCTGGCACCCTTCTTGAAATTATTAATTTTTTAAATCAATCACTTTTGACATTTTGGCAATCCTTTAAAATACGTCGATCGGTGGCCACAGAGGAAAACGAGACTTCCGTGACGGATCCTTCATACAGCATGTTCTTCAATCGATTTCTGTTCGAAGGCATTGGTGTCTGTGTTGTCTGAAATATTTCCACTCAGTCATCAAATCTTAAAATAAATGGGACAAAGCCAGATCGATTAATATACCACTACTTCTGTCGTATCCCTGTCCTTGTATGCTTACTCTCTTTTAAAAAAAATGTTGGTCAAATGAGTAACAAACAGTCCTCGTAAAAAAAGCTTGTGTTGAAATACCTCCATTAGGAAGCCATATTCTTCACATTGGGAACGGACATAGATTAGACAAAAAGCTTTACAAGAAGTGAATTCCCCCACCTTTTGTTTTTTTTAAAGGACTGATTACATGCGATATTACGCGGACTACAAGGTTCTATGTGAAAATTTATGACGAAACAGAAGTAACAATTTAGCAGTCTTCCAAGTACCATTATTGGTATACATTTTTATTTTTGTTTCGTATTTTTTTTTTACATATAACCTTGTAGTACTCGGGTCACGATTAGTCGATCGCCATAAATATTTTGATCAATTTGCCGCTCTGGATATATTGCAAATTGCATGAAAACTCTATTTCACAATCAAACATAAATCTTAATAATTAATATTGTTTATTAAAAAGACTCACAGCAAACGTTTTGAATATCGATATGTCCTTCGTTCAACTTTTCTCGTCCGTAAAAGCATATCGGAAGCTGTCGTGCTTGGTTATATTCGGTTCACGTTGTTCGGAAGATGTATTGAGTTCATTTTTCACTGATTTTGTGTAGATTCTGCGTTATATAACTCAACGCCCGAATATATGCATTGCACAATAAATTAAAACCTACGTGGTACATGAACTGAGCTGTTACATCAGAAAAACTTTTATTGCTTGTTTTATGATATCCATAAAAAATCAAATGTAAATTGACTATTGAAAGGTCAGACACTAAACTTTGTTTTAATCGCGGAATTTGACGGTATTGCTTGTAGACATAACAAGGAACATAACTCGTTTCATGGAGACTTATTCAATATTTAAATATAAAACAAACCATGCAACACTCGTCTAACATTCAAATCTTTACTCTCCAATTGTTATTTTTGTGGATAACGACACATTGCTGTTGGTCGAGTGATAATACATATATATGTATATTTATTATATTTAAAATTAAATAAATTCAAGTGTTAGGTATAAATAAACAGGTTAATTTTAATCGTTCAAATTAACCAGTATAATCAGATTTTCACTTAACATTTAGAGGAGTATGGACGTACATTTACATCGGCGCCATTTTTCTGTAAAGGAGTACAGCACAGAAGCGTCTGTCTGTGGGTATAAATATGTTTTAAGTATGAATTACATATATTCATTGGAAAAAGTCACACAATTGTAATGTTAATAAAAACCAGTAATGTAAGCTCAGTATAGACTTATTCACTCCTCTAAAAGTTAAATTACCAATTCACTAATTACCAAGTGTCAGCTTAAGTACATTCGTGCTCTTAAAAGCCTGAAGATCCCATTGGTGACAAAACGAGTAGGGGGTTTAAAAAAATAATATTGAAATTCCACTATGCACGTTCAGTCGAAATTAAAAAAAAAACTGAAAACTTATTAGAATAACTTGCGTGGGGTGTAATTATTACTTTTTTCGTCCTGAATCCAAATTCTAAAGAATGGATTTTATCACGTATATTTATTCTATCATTTTTGGAGTTGTACCTACGAATATTTTTTCTTTATGGAATCGAAAGTATATGCAAATAATTTTTCATGGGATTTAACGGAAAATATTGAAACATAGCGAATTGTAGTGGGTGCCTCATTAAGCATCTTTAGAGTTTAAGTACCTTCTTAAAATTAACTGAATTATAATTAGTAATTTTAAGAAAGCTTAGTGAGCTATGTAGTTTTCTATTATTATAAAGTTCTTCCGAGGAATAATTATATAATAACTCTGCAAAGAGATTTATTATCAATAATAATTTAGTTTGTAAGCTTAATGTTAATAATAGTTTTTAATGAATTAAGATTGTTAATAAAAGCAATTCACACAAATCTTTGCTTTTTTATAAATAATCGAACGTTATTTCACATACATATTTCTTATGCTTTGTTATATCACGTACTTTTATTGTATGTGAATTTTATTGAGTCGTTGTCCATATAAAAGCTAATAAAATAACATATTATTTGATTAAAATATATTAACATTAAAACAATCGCTTCTATCTTGAATAAATAATAATACAAAAACTACCTTCTAACAATTTATTTATATTGTTAGTGTTCTATTTTTGGCAACCCTATTATAACTTCACTCAACTATTCAAGCATTTCAATCTGTATTGCAGTGATGCGAAACATTTTTACTTATACATACTTTGACATGTAAATGAATATTGTGTTGTAAAATATTTCCGTGCCTAAAAACCAAATTTTCTAGAATTCATATCTTTTGAGGAGGAGGATTTTGGGTATCCTTGCATGAAAGTGAAGCTCAAATGTAAATTTTAATTTAAAAGTGAAACTTTGACGAGATTTTGAATTTTGTAACCAGTTTAACAATCATTAAAAACGATCATTTTCTGAGACCGATCTTATTTTTTAAATTATAATATCAAAATATAGATGCATCACTGTCGATCTGACATAGATAAAAGTTTACAATTAATAGACAGCGACATTTGCCTGCCTTTTATCAGCCGTATACATGCCTACAAAAATAAAAATTCTTTTTGGCAAACTACTGAAGTCGATGAATGCACCAACTGAGTTATTCCAGAAAAATAAATTATATCAAAGAATCTTTTTGGATAACTAACTCATATTTAAATAATTTAAGATTTCGACTGAAGGTGCTTGGTGGAATTTCAATATTAAATTTGAATCGTTCAAATTATGTACATTCTCACAAATTTTGTGGCGTTCTTCAAAATCTTCAGGCGTTCAAGTGCACGGATGTACTTGAACTGACAGTTCAAGTTCATCCGTGCACTTGAACGCCTGAAGATGCCGAAAGGCGAAACCCGGGTCGTTAGTGACAAAATTTGTGAGAATGTACATAATTTGAACGATTCAAATTTAATTCAAATTTGTCAGATTTAATAATTACCAACTCTATGGATAAAACTAATTAATATACATACAAAAATTGTTTAGCTTCGCTGGCTTTAAAGTGTGAAATATGGTCGATTGCTTTGATTCCTAGATGATTTATCCAATTGCGGACCAAAATTATTGAGCTCTCTGCTTCTGGATGTATGGCTGCTGTGTGATTACACATGGCCAAACACTTGACTTCACATTTAATACACGCTTTTATACATTTCATATATTTTTTACTTGATGTACGGAGAAAGTGTACGGGATCCACACAAACTGTGATGAAGACACTTTTATGATGTTTAAAAAGATTTACATAATATCGACCCATAATCGGCAAAAGATATTAAGTGACAAAATTAGGTAAATTACGTTTTTAACCAATAATTGTTTTTTAATCTTGAGCGTCAGTGACAGAAATTTTAGAACGCTAATTTTTAAAGTCTGTATTTTGGCGTTTTTATCGTTTGTTCCACGTGGACTCCGGTTGAGAAACGCTGATCTACAGCAGTGTTTCTCAACCTTTTTGGGAGCGTGGCCCTTTTTGAGTGTCTTATTTTTCTGTGCCCCCCATACCATTGTTTTGTCTTCCCATGAAAATTATAATTTCAAAAACCCATTTTTTTTATAGCTCTTCTATATTTTCGAATCTAGAATGCCAGTAATTTATTTCATTTACGGATTTACAAAAAAATGGTTGCTCGACGTCCGCCGCTATGCGCTTTCCTGTATCGTTTTATCAATATCAGTGCCCCCCCTAAACTGTGTTGTGGCTCCCCAAAACAAAAATGAATCGCTGTGGCCCCCTTAGAACACGCTGTAGCCACATGGCCATGGCCAGTAATTTAAATAAAAACCTTGTCCTGTAAAATTTATAAATTGTCAGTTAAGATTTTCTGCCTATTATGGTTTGATATATTTACATTTTTACTGTATTTAAAACATTTTTTTTAAACGAAATCTATAATTGTTGCACACACACAATCTCTGTATGCACATCGCAGTGTTGTGCTGTGCTTTACAGAAAATTGGCTTAAGGCAGTGGTTTCCAACCTTTATGTTACTGCACCTCCCTTTGAAGAAAAAAATATCTTCGCGCCTCCTCATCCTTTATTTCACATAGTAATAAAGACATGTTTTAAAGGGTAAATAAATATTTTGGACCGTTCGCGCCTCCCAGGTTGGAAATCGCTGGTTTAAGGCATACGATAATATGATGTTTATTTGTCAGTTATTAGCTATATAAATACCGATTTCTTGGACAGTATTACTAGTATTAATTACTACAAAACGTCCTAAAAAATATGTATGATTGTTATCAAAATGGAGAACAAAATAGTTGAAACGTATCCATTTGTTCGATTCCAGTGAGTGGAAACTGTGTAAATAATTCTCGTGCCAAAATACTTCAATCCAATGGCAATTTGTTTTATAAACATTGAAATTCCAACACGTCTGGCATTCAAAATAATGTAATTGTGGCATTATGAGTATAATTTATTAGCTGCTGTGTTAACCATCTCCAGAAATTATGGTATTACTGAATATCAAACTATTTAGGCACTTGTGACGTCATAAATCGTTCACCACTATTCGCAATGCCTCAACCTAACGAATTCGGTGCCAAAAATTACTCGGCCGAGCAGCATTATTGATCGAGTAAGCGTTTACAGACATGCAAGTTTTTTTTAGTGAGTCTGTTCATGTTTACATTCGTTCAACATTCTCGTAGAAAAACTGTTGAGATACTTCCATTAGGAGGCCATTTGCTCCACATTGGGAGCGGAGATGGATAAAAAAGTATGCATGTAAAATTCCCCTGTTGCCCATACGATACTAAAAATGGGCAAAGCGAGAGCCATTCGTTGCTCAATCATTTATGCCAGTGGTTTCCAACCTTTATGTTACTGCGCCTCCCTTTGAAGAAAAAAATACTCTCGCGACTCCCCATCCTTTATTTCATATTTGTAGTAATAAAGATACGTTTTAAAGAGTAAATTAATATTTTGGACTCTTCGCGCCTCCCTTTGCAATAGTTCACGCCTCCCAGGTTGGAAATCGCTGATTTATGCTGTTCTAGCCATATTCTTCTATCCCTAACAAAGAAACGTTGGGCAACTGAGTAAAAGGTAGATAGTCACGTAGAAAAACGTTGAAATAAACTCCTTTTGAAGTTTATAGGCTCCACATAAAATGTTTGTATGTTTTCAATACTTCTTGAAAATGGATTATATTAAATTATACGAGCATTGTCAACTGACGTGCATTATCAAATATTCTCGTATAAAAACACATACATAATTAAGAAAGTAAGGATATGTTATTAAGGACGACAGCATTTAAAAATATATATGACAAGGATGTCAATACAATGTTTAGAAAATAAACATTTCCAAGAAAATGTCCAGTTCGTCAAATAAATACGTCAAAGTGTAAACCCAATAGTTAACTGTATTGGACTTATTACCTTTTCTATGATTCGACAATGAAATGTATATTTATTTGAAATATTGTCACCATATTTGTCATTGTTGGATTATTTCGAGTATCGGCATTCGAGTTGTGTCGATCACGACCCTCTTCCCATTCAAGCCTGTCCACTTGACTATTGTTCCTGCACGTCCCAGATTTTATTTCGATACACAGTAACGAAGTTACTTTTTCATCGTCTCACGTCGCAGATTGCATGGAATTTTCACTGTATATAATATTGAATTTCAGTCATGTTGAGAGGTTATGAATACAATTGAAAACGGATATAAGGTGATTATTCCAAGACTCTGGAGACATGGAAAAAAGACGATTCCAACTCCTACTATTATTTTTTTTGTTCAATTATTTTCATTATAACTTATATCAGTAGTTTCCAACCTTTATGTCACTGCACCTCTCTTTGAAAAAAAAAATCTTCGTGCCTCCCTATCTTTTATTTTATATTGTAATAAAGACACGTTTTAAAGGGTAAATAAATATTTTTGGCTGTTTGTGCCTCCCTTTGCTATAGTCCACGCCTTGCCAGGGATGCGCGCCTCCCAGGTTGGAAATCGCTGACTTATATGATATTTATGTTAGTAAAAACACAATATTCCTTTGTACTTCATTCCACTTTATTTAATACGTCAGGACCGGTTTCGCTCATTACGAGCATCGTCAACTGAGCGAAACCGGTCCTGACATATTAAATAAAGTGGAATGAAGTACAAAAGAATATTGTGTTTTTACTAATATAATGCCTTTCCACCAAGTATTGACAGTGAACACCCTAAAAGTGATATTTATGTATACCATCAGAGCATCTTTAGTCAGCCTAGCTAAGTGGCAGCACTCTGGTTGTAATTACACATTATATATTTTTTAACAATGGGTCTGAGTCGTAAGATCTTTCCGATTCCAAACAAAACTCCCAACTCCACGACTCCTGACTCCGAATTCGCGCATTGGATTATTCTATTATGATTATTACATTTCACCACCCACTACGGGTACACACAAGAGATTTTGGGTCGAGACTAGAAAATCCAATCCCAACCGACTTCCGAGACAAAAAGTTGATTCCGGGATCCTGGGACTGGTCCCAAAATCGAATTTTTTATAATGCTTATTATTTTATTTGTAGAAATGAAATTTAAAATAATGTCCAAAAGTCAATTAAACAATTTATTACATATTATATAACACATCTGGTGCATGTTTGAAATAAGTTAAATGACTCATTTCACCAATAACGTTCATGGAAAAACTCCACGGAACATCATATTTTTTCACCTACCACTAGCGCTTCGCTTACCTACGGTTGGCGAACACTGCTCGAAAGAGTCTACTACCACAAAAATTCAATATAATAAAAAACAATATTAATTTTAAAAGTAAAATTATAAATAAATACGCTATTATAGATAGGTCAACTTACATTAACCGTTCTTTCTTTCACGTGTTTGTTAGTATTTCGGATTCACACGTTTTATATTAGTTGACACAAGTTGTTATGCGATGTAACGTCTGCAGGTGATAAAGTTCTTCGAAAGAGTGTAATAGTGACGCATCTTGCCATCGTTATTTGCACAAAATGCTGATTTAAATGATTTTTTAAAAGTACACGATACTAGCAGAAGATTATTAGAAGATAGAAGCAGAATTAGAAGCCTAGTTCTGAGTACTGCACTGTTATGAAAATTAACTTTAATTTTTCACCCTCTAGATTCGATATTTCATAAAACGAGGGCCACACACAAAAAAGTACTTTAGGAGACCCACAGCACAGTTTTGGAGGGCCAGGGGAAAATCCTAGAAGCGCTAAGAAAAGGTCTCACGTCTTTTTATGTTGGGAAATCCGTAAATTCTTGTGTAAAATTTTCAAAGAATCAAAAAATATTTTGAAATCTAGCAAATTCTCACTTTGTTGGGCGCCACGGTAAAAAATGAGACTCAAAAGGAGCCTCGGGTCCAAAAATGTTTTATATAATTTTACCATGTCGATTGCCAATAAGTTTATCTCAACACATATATTTCTATGATAGATCGTTGTTGCAAATTCTTAACTTGCCTTTTTATCACAGAGTAAGAATATAAGGATATGACTAGGACAGGACTAGGGATTACAATACCGGTATTACCAAAACGAAACTTTTACTCACTACGTTATTAAACGTTGCTCGAGTTGAAAAACAAAACTACACATCCCGGATGCATATCTGCAATAATCTTTCGTTGTTAGCTGTACATATATGTCTTTAATTTGGGATAAAATATTTTTCGGTAATTACCGGGAAATTTTCCGATAGTTGATTATCGTTGATTTACCGGTAATGGAAGCCCCTAACAGGGAGACTTTAATTATTACTTAGGCTTTTGATTGCATAACTGTAAAACCGCATTAAAAAGAGACAGTTTGTATTGTTAACGTAAGTACCGGTGTGTGAAATTTTAAACTAATTTATGCAAATCACAAAATACACACCAATAGTTATGAGCAGGCGTCCATTTACCTAAATCTTTTGTGAATTTGATGCAATTTGTCACTCCTTAAGCGGCGTGTGAAGTGATTTGACCTGGTATAATAAATATTTACCTCGTTGTTTAGCCATTAATAGGGATGGCAATACCGGAAGAATGTATCGATTTCGATATTACGAATTAAATACAATTTGTTCAAATATTATTCATTTATCAAATTATTCAAAAATATTTCATCATTCATCACTAAAAACCAGGGCTGTGGTGTCGGAGTCGTGAAAAACGAGCTACTCTTTTTTTCTATAAAATGTATTACGTTCTAATGAATGCATATACATATTAAACGTGTAGGTCAATCGCTAAAATCCAATGCATACAATTCTAGGTAAAAGTGATTATCTTTTCCTTTCTATGTTGAAAAGGATGATCCGATATTTATTTTATCTGTTACTCGACGTGCATACTTTTATTTGCTCGGCAATATGTACGCATGAATTTAATTTACAATATTCACGATGATTTGAGAGCTTTTATGAACGCAGCTTTGATAAAAGCAATACTATATTTAAGAATAAATTCAAATAATTTTAAAAAATAAACTGAAATGATTTGAAAAATCGCAGCTATTTTTTCCCCCGACTTGACAGCTCTGGTTTTTACTATGGAATCAGTGGCAGATTAAGCACTTTGGAGGCCTTACGCGCAATAAATATTGGAGGCAACGTTTTTCGAATGACATTAAAGTGCTGCAAAATTCTTCGTAGGATAATAATGAATATTGAAAACTGAAATTAAAATATAAGGTTTTATATAATTTATGCTATTTTTGAGGCCCCTAAGATTTGGAGGCCCCAAGCGCGCGCCTCTTGCGCTTATGGGGTAATCCGCCACTGTATGGAATGTATAACACCACTTTATATTCGATCTTATGTGATAATCTACTTAGTATAATTGCTGCTAGATTCATGCTAAATGTTAAAACAAAAATACGGTTAGAAGGAACATGGTTTGTTTAATACAAATTCCGCATAACAGGTTTATTAAGCTATGCGTATACATTTCAACAATCAGTCAAAACATCCGCAAAACATTCTCATACTGACTCGTTCACGCACAGAGACTCACACCAATTAAAATGCACACGTGTGGACGCGTGGGTGCTCGTGGTCAGTCGGCCTGCTCAACGTGCGATGATCATGACATTGCTTCTCCGATAAAATTCAGGCCAATTTTATCTCATGCCTCTGTTATCATAGTCACCGCCGCAATCCGCTCGTAAATATCGGTGGAAATGAAGTTAACTTCAAGGATCCCCCCACCGTAGGTTACGATTAAAATCGTTTTTGGTCTTATTATTCTTTAAATCTATTTTCGCTCCCGGCTTGGAGCATATGACGTCCCAACGGAGGGGAGATATCTCTACAAAAGTTTTTCTGCGAGATCTGCTTGTAACTTGATTTCTAAGAGATTAGTAATATAAAAGATACGAGCTTGGACAGGGCTAGTGGTAAGCCGATCGCATTCTCTACGCTCCGCTATTTTGGGATTGGAAGGATGGGAGAGAATTTTTAGCAAATCACAAAACACCCATGCTTTCGAACAGAAATCGATACATCGATTTTAAAAAAAGCCATTAATGGCAATACAGTCACTGTCCCTAATAATATTACACGCAGACAATAAGGATGCTCGTATAGTCACACGGAGTTTCTGTACAACGGCTCTGTCCTTTTTTTTGCTGGAAATATAAGTCATCCGTGACGAATTTAGATTAACATAATTGCAATACAAATATATTAGCAAAAGAACTGTAAATAATTTGATGTATTGATAAAAAAATAACTAACGGTTTCAAAAAGTCCATTAAAAAAACGGAAATTAAAAAAATCGCATGTACTTTTGGTGGCTGTTTCTGTCCCCGCGGCTGATGATTAACTGAAGTCTGTACCCTTCTTAACCAAATATGAGTAAAAGCAACGATATTCAGGTAGAAAAGGGATGAATAGTGGGATCAATAGACAACGGTGTTTACTGTTACCATATGGTCACGCTCGTCCTTGGAGGTTAAAACTATTTTTTTTATTGATAAAAAAACTCGTCCATGAAGGGTTAATTCATACTGGAGGCACTATCATTGCCTGAATCTTAAATTCAGACATTAAAATAATAACAATTATGTCAATTAGCGTATCCGCTAATAATAATGTAATGTTTGCCATAACTGGTCTATAAAATTCTGACAATTTAATTAATTATTTGATAACCCGAAACGGGTAATAAAATTTAACACCTGTATAGGTATGGCTGTTTTTTTACTACGTTAAACGGTATAACTGTAGCGAGGTGTGTTTTTCGGCTATGGATACGTGGTCAAAAATTGGCCATCACTTTCATTAGCTACTTATACTTACATGGTAATATATTAAATTATGTTTTTATTTATCTGTATATTTTTTTTCATTATTTATCTGTCTATTTGTAATACAAAAGCAAGCCAATGCATGCACAGAGATTGTTAGTGTGATGTAGTGTGAATTATTAATCCATAGCATACATTCTCTCTCTCTCTCTCTCTCTCTGTATGTACGTGTGTCTGCATTCGCTTAAGACGTATTGAGTGAATGCTTACATGTGGCACTCTCATCTGGTAATTATAATAAAGCGATTAGTTAACCACTATTCCTGTATTTTTCCTTTTATTTCTACTAATCTCTTTGAAAAAGAGAGGTCAAGGGACTGATTAACAAACAGTTCTCATATAAACACTTCTGTTGAGACACTTCCATTAGGAGGCCATATGATCCACATTGGGAGTGGGCATGCATATAAAGAAAAGCATCACAATATTTTTTACAGAAAGTACTTTCACACAACATCTTTGTTTTTAAATTGTTCGCTTTTATTAATAAATCATAGCTTACATATTACGTCAGTTTTAATCTAAAAAAAGTTATTTTTGGTAATTTGTCATATCTTCGGTAATTTTCTACAACCCCGTTTTTTACCAATTATGATGGGTCGATTTGTAAATAATTAAAATTAAGCGATGAATATGTGGGGAAATACGATTACAAACATTAAACCAGGGCTGTGGAGTCGTGTAAAAAAAAGACGTCCCAGACTCCGACTCCAGCTTTAAAATAATTAACCACTTTTAACTTATATACATGTATACCATCAGATCATCTGTAGTCAGCCACGCATGAAATGTCAACACTTTGGACTATTTTGTTTGAATACACATCATTAAATATAATTTTCAAAAAAAAAAAATTGAGCCGCTCATTTTTCACAACTGCGACTCCGGTCAAAACACTGCGACTCCGACTCCACAGCTCTGATATCATATCTTCGGTAAATTTCTACAACCCCGTTTTTTGCCAATTATGATGGGTCGATATGTACATCATTAAAATTAAGCGATGAATAAGTGGTATTAAAATACGATGACAGACATTAAACATTTGAAATTGCAACTAAGTCAAACAAGCATATTCCGACAAATACTTCACTGGACTCTCTTACGTTCACACAAAAAATATCGACATCAGAAGTAATACCATTAAATCAGCAGTGAGCTGGTAATATATTAACAAGGGGCTCGGTAAATCTCAGCTATAATGTCTTCATACCATGGATGATGCATATAACGTGGCTCGCTGGCTTTTTTGCGGCTAGTTGGTTGTCTTAGCAACAAAGTCTTCTGTTTCGTATTACAATTAAAAAAGAAATTGCAGTTAGGTGCTGATTTGATCTTAAACTAGGGCTTCCAATTAACCGGACTTAAACACTAACCGGTTTTCGGTTTTTTTCTGACAAATAAACCGGGTAACCGGTTTAAACCGAAATAACATGTATTTTGATTAGCTAGGTATGCAAAAAAAAATCGTAGAATTTTTTTAATATTTGGCATAACAGCTAATACTCCAATTTCAAACAAAAAACACGACATTTATCTTAATGGGACTCTAGTTACCAACCTGTTTGCTATGGCAAAGTAACAATTACTATTATAACATGTGAAAAAATATTTTATGATAAAACAATATTACATCAAATAAAAAAAATAGATCTTGATTATAGAACTCACCAAAAGAATGATGTTTAAATGCATTCAATTTTTAAAAAATACCAACTGGATAAGACAAGAAATCCAATGTTTAGACAAAAATAGAGTAAAATACCAAAATATTCACTTGTCAAAAAATGACAAATTATTTGAAAGAGTCATTTCTGTTCACAACATGGACAACTTTGAGACAGAAGTAGATTATTCTACAATATATATATATATATATGAACATGTTTGTTGTATTTTGTGAATTGTTTCCTATATAACGGAGTAAATTCATTATAAAACATTTTTCTTTTTGTAAAAAACAATGAAAAATAAGAAAAGAGTATTTTTGATAGAACCCGGTTAACCGAGTGAAATAAACCGGTTTTCGGTTTTTTTCAAAACACGCGATAAACCGGTTAACCGGTTTCGGTTTAAACCGGTTTGGAAGCCCTATCTTAAACGAATGATTTTCATAACTTAACAAGGGACTCGCCGGCCACGCCGAATTTTAACAAGGAGCTCGGGCGAGTCCCCCGAGCCCTCTTCCAGCCCACCCCTGCATTAAATACTGTGAAAGCTCTTCCCCGTGTTATCCAACTATTGAAAATGTCCAGTGTTGGAGGAACACGCCCCGAGTGAAGATTACCACCGCCGGAGAGATCACTTCCACGGCCAAGATGACGCGCGAGATAAACGTCACAGCACGTTATTTAATCTTCAATGTTAACATAATGTTTTAGTGTCCACTTCTCTGAATTTGCGACGACGTAACATTTTTTTTTTGTTTTTGTTTTGTCGTCGCGGCGTTTTAAAACTTTTTTAAACATACCTGCTTGTTGCTTGTTTTTTTGACACGTGTCTCGGTTATCTTTTTTTCACGGCTTTGTCAGATATGTAATAATATTTTGTAATTTAGACAGGGCTCGGTTTGATATAGGTATGCAATGGATGTACATATCAACGTTGGAAAGGAAAAAGGACGTAACCTACACATATCAAATATTACAGGAGGCGTAAAAAATGCTTCCTTTGTGGTCGAGTGGTCAACATCGTTGGCTACCGCTACGGAGGGCACGGGTTCGAATCCCAGTACGGGCAGTTTTATAAATTGATTTTTCAATCGATTTATGAATTTCTGTTGAAAGGCATGGATGTATGTGATGTCTTGAATTCCCCCCTCCCACCCATCCTATCCTATGAACGAGGCGTATCGAGAGCGATTAGCTAACCACTAGTCCTGTCCTAGCCCTTTCCTTCTATTCCTACTCTCTTTGGAAAAAGAGAGGTTGAGCAACTGAGTAACAAGCAGTTCTCGTAGAAACATTTCTGTTGAGATAAACTCCATTAGGAGTCCATATGCTCCATATTGGGAGCGGACATGGTATAAAAAAAAAAAGTGTTTTGATGATTTTGTGCCCTATGCAAATTATGAATTATACACAACCTTGAAGTGCATGGAGACTTCTAAACTGGTGTTTAATTGGCAATATCTAATATTAATGAAAGAAATTGTCTAGGAAAAACCTTTATTACAGTCTTTTTTCGTGGTTTAAATTTTTTACAAGGTCATCTTTTTCAATCTTAAAGCTTAATTTAGATACTAATTCGGCATTTGCAATTTGCATCCTTTTGATAGAACGTGTATCAAAATTGATACATTGTGATTATCGAAAAAAGTTTTGAAAAAACTGTGGATTCTGTCCTTTTCCTTTCCACAGTCGATATGTATGTACAGTGGAAGCTTGCTTTATTGTCCTAGTATTGATGTTTTTTATCCATGTCCGCTCCCAATGTGGAGCATGCGGCCTCCTAATGGAGGTATCTCAACAGAAGAAGAAACTGTTTGTTATTCAGTCGCAACCTCTCTTTTTTAAATAGGGTAGTATGGATAAGCTTAGGACAAGACTAGTGGTAAGCTAATCACAAACACCCATGTCTTTGTATAGAAATCGATTGAAAAAAATCTGTTCGTACTGGAACTCGAATCCGTGAGATCCGGCACGGAAGCCAACAACGCTTACCTCTGCGCCATAGAACCCGACTTTATATATTTTTTCCATGTCCGTTACTAGTGTGAAGCATATGGCTTCTTCGTGATTTTCTACGAGAACTGTTTGTTTCTCAGTTGCTCAACCTTTTACTACTTACGAAAAGAGCATGGACAGAAGGATATAAGTAAAACAGGGCTAGTGGTTAACTAATTGGTTTATTTTAAGATTGGATGGGCGTTTTTAAACATTACAAGCACACATGCCTTCGAACATAGGTCGATAAATCGATTTAAAAAAATGCTGTTCGTACTGGGACTTAAACACGTAAGATCCGCCACGGAAGCCAGCGCCGTTGACCGCTGCATTACAGATCCGACTTCTGTCATCGGTAACACTTTATTAATTATCAAATAAAATTTAATATTTTTCTAATTGGTGCACCCCTGAATCTTTTCCAATTTTTAAGTCCTGCCAATGTCGGCAGTGCGGTGTGTCGATTGAGGTGGAATAATAATAATAACGGCGCGTGGTCCTTCTCCGTACCCCCTAATCCTCCGTTTGAAGACGCCGCTGAAAGAAATTGTCACTTATGGCATCGGCAAAGGGCTCAATGACATATCCTCGTCATTATAATCCACACAAAGCTTGTTAAAGTGGAATATTAATACGGGATAAAGATTGGTAATGATTGGGCGATATAAGATAATATTGACGCTCTTATCCGGTATAAAATGTAAATATTACATGTAGGTATAATACATTCCGTAACGTCAATATAAAAACATACATACAGATGTATGTGAAAAGTAAAGTGGAAGAATAACTAATATAATTGAAATTTAGAACGTTATCTCATTCGCCTGATCTTTTTTAGGGTCTGTGTATTTTAGTGTTTTGACTTGTTATAGTTTTTTCCATGTGGACCCTGTTGAGAAACGCTGATCTAGAAAACTGAAAGAAGTCTGTCAATTTTAATTTACTATCAAGATAGACATTCTTTCTTCTTTCTTTCGACCGGTGGGATTCCGGCGTCCCGGACGTCTGTCGGGTACTATCCATAGGATGTACTCGGCGGAACTGAGGGATGCTGGCATGTCATGGGAGGAAGCAAAGCAATTGGCAGGAGACAGGGAAACATGGAGGTGCCGCGTGGCGGCCATATGCTCCACATAGGGAGCGAACATGGCCAAAGAAGAAGAAGAATCAAGATAGGCATTGGCCCTATTTACTAACTGCATTTTAAAAATTCCTTTAAGTAATTTTAAAAAAACCTTCTGTAAAATTTATAAATTGTCGGCCTCGATTTTCTGCCTTTTACGGGTCGATATTCCTTTTGGCTCGTATTTTTCCTGTCATAATTTATATTAAATGGTCATAATATTTATAACGAAATTTAAAAAAACCTAACCTAACCTAACCGAAATGGTTATAAAATATTCTGACCGTATAATGTTTTTATTCTGACCAAAAATTGATTTAAATTCTCACCATTTAATTTGTTCCCATTCCTTGTCACTATGAATTCAAAGCGAACACCTACTTAAAACTACAATGGCCACGGCCCACGATATAAATGCTTATATGTGTATTATTGAGCACTTATTTCAAATATAAAATAAAAAAAAAATCAGATAATTACTCCAATTTTATCAATCATGTACACAAGTCATTTGTCAACTGTTTACTAGTTATTCGCATAACATCTTCAAATATAGTGTTGTCAGATTAAGTACTTTGTAATTGGGTTGTGAAAAGCTTATTGTTAGTTAAGCTTATTCCATACGCAATGTTTTGGTGTAGAAAGTAACGAAAGCAGGTTAAATCCGAGCACATGAACGCTTTTAACATGAATCTACGCAGCGATGGGCTGCCAATACGGTAACAAAGGGCTCGCTAAATCTTATAGCTATTCATGGTGTTCTGGGGAAGGTGTGAATTTTTTTATCACTCATTTATCAATTATACCCAATAATTATTGAAACCATCGAATGTTACTTTATACACTTATATGCACAACAGTATACAGTATATTGTAATTTATTCAATATCAATAACTGAAAAATGTACGTCAGAAAACCCAAATGTACTTTACAACTTTCTTAATCTAAATATATTGCATATTTATAGATTATATAACGTGAATATCTGAGAAAAATGTTTATCTTAATTTAACAAGGGGCTCGCCGGCTTAAGTAATATTTAACAAGGGGCTCGCGCGAGCCCCCTCTAGCCCACCCCTGAATCTACGATTGAAATTAATATATCTATTTGGGGATTCGAACACTTGACAAGGCAACTGAGTAAGACGAGCACTCAGCTAGGGAACAGGCAAATATGGGTCATTCATATGGTCGCAAGATAATATCATGGAAAATTGTATGCGTACTATTGATAGATATTAAATGTAATATTTTTATCTAGCGTTCATTCAAAGAGCAATCACTATGATATAGGAGCCCAATTAAAAACAAATAAGACCAAATAATAGTAAATTGTATAAATGCGTGGGCATGTAGTTATCAACAAAAATTAAACATTAATTAAACACGTAACTTTACATTGTATATACGTAGGGACTGCAATCCCGGGAACCCTGAATGTATTGGTATATTACCGGGATTAAAAACGTATATATGAAACTAATTATTTTTTTTTCATATGAAAATAAAAATAAAACTGAATCTTTTATTGAATGTTTAATGACGTCTTAAAAACTAAATATTGAGTTTTAGTTGACATATTTATTGAAAAATAAAAGTAACAATTATACACATTTTTATCTTTGGATTGACAGAAGACAATATTAAATACACCCAATCCTTTTGTATTCGATGTATTGATTTCGGAAATTAAAGCATAAACAAGTATAAATGTATTTAAAAAAACTTGCATATCCGTAATTTGATGCACTGGTTCCAACAATAAAAAAATCACGCTAAAAGAATCAAAGATGTTTGAGAAATAAATTTGGCTACATTAGAACAAGACAGCGTCCCGTCACGTCAGTGGTTATGGAGAGACGTTGGAACTGGCTTGGTCACGTCCTGCGGATGCCTCCGGAAAGCCTCAATCCTGCCTGTCTTTTCTTTCAACCGGTGGGATTCCGGCGTCCCGGACGTCCGTCGGGTACTATCCATAGGATGTACTCGACGGAACTGAGGGATGCTGGCATGTCATGGGAGGAAGCAAAGCAATTGGCGGGAGACAGGGAAACATGGAGGTGCCGCGTGGCGGCCATATGCTCCATATAGGGAGCGAACATGGCCAAAGAAGAAGACATTGGAACAAAAAATGTTTGTCATTTACATATTAACTTTCTTTATAGATACAACTGGAAAGTGGCGTAAAATAATATACATTTTCATTTACTGTTGATGGCAAAATGCATTCGTTAAACTTTTTTTACGAACTCATGAATTTGCTGACAACTTGACATTTCGGTGAACAAATGGCTAAATAAATTTGACGCTTTTAAGCTAAAAATATGAAACATGAAGAGATGGTATATTAATTTTATTTCTGTAATCATGGTTCTTTCCAATCTCGAGATTGAAAAAACCATTCCGGATTGCAAGCCCTATAATACGTCAGTTAGTCTGTACATTCGTGGCGAAACGCATTACGAATGATGAAGTGTTTTCCGACCAAAGGAGCCCCACGGTGGCATCGCATCTCTTCGGACACGTGCGTAGAATTCAGAGGTCCACAATATCTTCTGTGTTATCATTCGATCAAATCAATAAGTGGTAATAAATAGTCAAAAAAAAATGGAAACTCAAATTAACAAACGTCCATTTTACTATTTAAAGTTATTTCACATTACGCATTCAAAAATAATCGCCATATAAAGATATTCTTTTTTAATACAGTTGTATTTGTATATTTGACTGAAAGATAAACGAATAAATAAAATTGTGTCTATAAATATTATAAGTACATATTTCATTCCACTAAAATTGTTTCATTTTGTTTTAGCCGCCTGTGTGGTCGAGTGGTCAACGTCGTTGGCTTCGGTTACGGAAGTCGCGTGCTCGAATCCCAGTACGGACAGTTTATAAATTGATTTTTCAATAGATTTATGAATTTCTGTTCGAAGGCATGGATGTATGTGATGTCTTGAATTCCCCCCTCCCATCCTATCTTATGAACGGGGCGTATGGAGAGCGACTAGCTTACCACTAGTTCTGTCCTAGCCCTACACAGTAACAAGCAGTTCTCGTAGAAACACTTCTTTTGAGATAAACTCCATTAGGAGTCCATATACTCCACATTGGGAGTGTACATAGTAAAAAAAAAAGTTTTATTATGTTTATAGCTATTTCGGTTACATGCCCTCTTTGGAACTGACGGTCTAACGATTACCTTCGACAGCTCTAAAGAGGGCGTGTAGCGACTAAATAAAATTAAACATATTTAGTGGAACTAAATATAGAATTGTTTTGTACGTATATAAATGAGAAATCATTTAAATTTACTTTAATGTAGTGTATTGCAATTAAATTTTAATAAAGAAACATCAAATAATACTAACTTTGACTAACTTTGTTAATTCGCCACTGTTCTGGTAGAAGTTGGTAAGTAACATAATGATAGTTCTGAGTAAACAGGAAATGATTTTTTTTAGCTTTAACCCGTTAACAGCTAGAAAAAAATAACGTTTCTTGTCCTGTAAGCTAGCAATTTTCTAAAAACTAATAAAAGAAAACTTAATATTCATTTTGTGAGTCCTTAAAAAATGTCGGACCCTTTTTCAATGATGCAAACTCTAAAAAATATTTATTGACGTCGTAATAATGACGACACACCGGTGGGTCGTTAGTTTTAGAGTGGTTAAGAATAAAGCCTAGCATCGATATTTTATGTTACTTTTGATATATAATTATAATATCAAAATATAGATGCATTAATGCCGATCTGATACAAATAATAGTTGAAAATTAATAGACTGGGACAATTGCCTGCCTTTAATCAGCATTAATAATATTCGCCAATAAAAATAAATGTCTTTTTGGCAAACCAATATAAACAATGCAACTGCAGAATTATTCCAGACAAAGAATTTATATCAAAGAATCTCATTATATATTCAACTCATTTTTGACAGTTTTGTTACATACTTATCATATTCTGCCAGATAGAAAAAATATGTATAGGGCCTCTAATTTCGTGATCTCGTAATCCCGGGATTGTCTAATTACTAATCCCGGGTTTTCGGAATTCACTATAACACATTAAAATCCTTTTAATCCACTATTTTTTTTTGCGCTGGAGTCACTAGCTGATGTAAGTAATTTAAGATTTCGACTGAAGGTGCTTGGTGGAATTTCAATATTAAATTTGAATCATTCAAATTGTGTACACTCCCACAGATTTTGTCACTAACAACCCGGGTTTCGCCTTTCGGCATCTTCAGGCGTTCAAGCGCACGGATGAACTTGAACTGACGCTTAGTAAATGGATGTTTCGTGTTTATATAGTAAATAAATAAATTTTAGAAATTAATAGGGCACAGTTACATAGTCTTCCGATTTTAAACGAAATATTAAACCTTCCGGGCTCTCCACTTCTATACCCTATATAAATAATATCATAAAACCTTTGCCGACAAACAAATAAATATAATTCTTAAAACCACTCACTACTCAAATCTTTGGGAATTCCCATGAGCTTACCCTTTTCGCCAGCGATGGCTTTAGACTCAGTGATGCATTTATTTAATATATAAACACGAAACATCCATTTACTAAGCGTCAGTTCAAGTTCATCCGTGCGCTTGAACGCCTGAAGATGCCGAAAGGCGAAACCCGGGTCGTTAGTGACAAAATCTGTGGGAGTGTACATAATTTGAATGATTCAAATTTGATGTAAGTAACTTTAAAAAAATGGAGCCAAAAATGGTCTTTAGTCAAAAAATCTTTTAGAATCTCTTAATTTCTGTCTTATTTTTTTAGTGATCATTCCCAGGATCCCGAAATAAGTGTAAATCCCGAAATCCCGGGATCAAAAATAGGTGGAATATGTAATATTACAATAGTAATGAAAGTACTTGGTAAATTCGAATCTCACACTTTAACGTGATATATCGTTTAGTTTTATTTAATTTATAATGAGCAATTGAAAGGTTTCTTGCCACTGAAAGCTTTGATGTATACGAATGTACGTAAACTGATTGATATCAAAGGTATATTAAGCATTGTTCAGGTGTAAATCTGATACATTGCTCATAATGCGTGCATGTGATATGCTTACGAAATAGGGCTATTATTAAACTGCTGGTTAGTATTTTGATTGGAAATAGATAGCGAAGCGTCGGCAACGTTAACTATTATTCATTCACCTAACTACGATTATAATAAAATAAAATTGTTTATTTATCTGAGACAATGCATACAAATTGTAACAGCAAAAAAATGCCAAGACTTTTTTTCACACTCTATTGCATTGATTGAGACCAAGGATTTCATTATCTGACAATAGGGTTCACAATACAGATCCATGATCCCGGCATTTCGGTATTTAAAAAATCAAAACTGAATTTTGAATGTATGTAAATAAACCATTACATAATTTAATAAAATTATTCGCGATGAAAAAAAGGCCCATTGGAGGTCCAAGTGAGCCAAGTAGTATTTTATAAAAAAAGGTTAGATGCGTTGTAATATTCTACACGTCTTAAAAAGGTGAAGTAACCTCAGTTAAAATAAAATTTAATATTAGTATGCCCGTAAAATAAAAATATGCAATCCACCAAAACACCAAGTTTAGTATAGACGTGATTGTACTTAAAAAAGTTTTACCATTTTACTACTTGGCTCACTTCACTTTTAGATAGCTCTATTGAAATATTTAAAATCTACTGGGAGTATCAATATTGATAGGTTACAGAATTTATGAGACTTTTAATGATGCTTTATTGTTTTTAGAAACCGGAAACTTTTTATGAATGTCAGTGAAATATGGAATTACCAATTTTGATTTACTCGCTCGGTATTGTGTTTCTAATTGGCTCTATTTTTTTGTTGTTGATTTATTAAAACTTTCTTTATTACAACGGTAGGTATTTACATTTGCAATACCGGTATTGATATATTCATCCTTAATTGCAAACCCTACTTTAAGCAATTTTGGAAATCATTTGAAAGTTAACTTCGCTTTGTTACGGTGTACGTCCAGTATAATAGGCAGTACAATTTATAGCAACTGATGTCGAGTAGAACGATGAGTACTCACCATAGAAATTTAGGTAATCTAAAGCATAGTTCCTCAACGTTTTTGAGGCCGTGGCCCATCTTGAGTCTCATATTTTTCCGTGGCCCCCGTACCCATACTCATTAGTTTTTTGAGACTCTGGACAAAACTATTTTGTGATCTGGGCTTTCGGTATCCAGTGATTGATGTCTAGGAAAAAATTAAGAAATTGAGATTCCAAAATAGTTTTTAACTCGAACACCTATTTTTTTTATTTAGCTCGTTGACTTGAAAAAGTTGGGAAATGATAGATTCTATAATTATTAAAAAATGTGAGAGCTTTTTTTTAGCTCTCGTCCCCAAAAAATAGAGATTTTACGGTTTCAACAATCATTGAAACATATGAGACATTTTCATATTTTTTTAGCTCGCTTTTTCAAAAAAAGTAGCGAATGACGGTTTTCACAGATCTTAAAAAATGTTAGACCTTTTTATTAGCTTATATACCTATGTTTTACCCAGTTTACTATTAAAATCATCTTTTCCAGGGATGGGCTGGAGGGGGCTCGGGGGGGCTCGCGCGAGCCCCTTGTTAAATTTCGGCACGTCCGGCGAGCCCCTTGTTAAGTTGAGAAAATCATTCGTTTCATATGAAATCAGCAGTACTTAGCTAAAATTTTTGTAGAAGGTTACATTTTATTATGAAACATAAGAAGTCTTTATTGCCCCTTAAATTTTGTCAAAAAATACATTTACTTCAGCTGCCTAATAAAAGAGATCCTTTTGGTTATTGTCTTTTGTCTGACTATGTTGAAAAATACCGATGTTGGGTATTATATTGTTAACAGATGTCTAGATTTTTATGAAGTTACATACATACAATGCTTTACTGTAATTATTTTGCAGTTTTGGGATAGGTTTCTTACATTTCTTTTTGGTTTTATTATAGCCTTCTTCCTGGAACTACAAACATATTATTTATCTGTACGTAAGATAATAAACCAAAGCAGTCACTTGTTTGTTTAAGAAAGTGATATTATGACGAGCTGGGGTTTTGAAAATTCATTACATGCTAATAGTTATTAGTAATGAAGTGAGCGAATTATTAAAACTAGGGGGAATAGATATTTTTCAAACTAGTCTTTCTACCAAGGTACACGATTTTGAAATAATCAGATAAGTTTATCTTATAATGCAGATAATCCACTCCACCCGGTGTTGCAGGAATATTGCATTGAAAATAAAGAAAGGTGAGACATCAACATTTTTTTGAGTCACAAGAAGCATGGCGGGCTAAGCAAACGAGAGGCCCCGGGTGCAATAAAATTTGGAGGCCATGTTTTTCGGATATCATTAGAACGTCATAGAATTCCATGTGTATATTAAAATGTGCAAAATATTTATATTAGCCGTGCAGAAGCTAAACGAGGTTTAAGGGTTGTGAAGCCAACTGTTAATCAAGCATGTGTAATGTTTGAATAAAATCAAGTTTAAAGAGTTTATCGTCAATCCTTGGTGTAAAGCAGATAAACACAACCGTTTCATCTAGCGGGCCGCATTTTTTTAATGATGATTTCAGGCCCCGGGTAAAATGAAATTTTAAGTACGCTTAATCCTTTCTTTACAGGGGCATAGTGTAAAAAAATGCCGTATACATAGATAAACGAATATATGTATACGGCATAGTTTACATTGCATTTGGTCGTGCTATTTTGAACAGGAATTCGCAAAAATTTTAGAACTAGAATTCGGGGTAGTTATTAACATATTAGAGGTCTGCAAGGGCCGAAATTTTACAAAATTACCAGGTCCGAGCCAGAAAAACTCAGGCCCGACCCGCCCCGGGCCCGAGTCTAATACCACACTTGTTACCCGAACCCGACCCGAAGCCCGGATTTATACTCCTCAGCCCGAAAAGAACCCGTTGTTTAAAAATTCACTACAATTTACGATTCACTATAGAACTGGTTATAATTAAAATTATCATGGGTGACTTATGAGACGAACGTAGTCCGAAATATTTTTCTGAAGAAATAAATTCCTTACCCGGGCCCGGCCCGAGCCCGAATCTCAATTGCGCTTACCCGCCCGAACCCGCCGGGTAGGAGCCCGAGGACCAGGCCCGGGCCCGTGCAAACCTCTATAACATATGCTTTTATTGTGAACTATTTAGAAATTTATTGTTTCAAATGCTAATGCGATCTTTGTCTTTGTAAATTTCAAACTAATTCTTTAGAAATTGCCATACAATTTGTAGTATAAAACTGAAAAATCATTGAGTATATTTCTATTCTGCATCGTTATCGAAAAAACTTGCTCACATTTATTAAATTCAATAATTTACTTTTAAAAATATGTTAATTTAAAGATAATACATTCAATGGTAACAACAAAAACAAAGGTGCCACATGTGACCCTCGGGCTACGGGTTTTGCATCGTCTAAAGCAGGGTTTCTCAACGGCGGACTACAGCATGTCTTAATGGGGCCTCAGGGGGTTTTTAAGAATAGCCACAGTACAATTTTGGGGGGCCACGGGCAAATTTTTCGAAATCCGTACATTGTTGTTTTAGAAATTGGAATATTTAAGAAGACCTAAAAAAAGTCTCACGACATTCATTTTGGGATATCCGCAAATTTCTGGGATTTTGAATTTCAAATTCTAGGAAGACCTAAAAAAAGTGGGGTTTCCTTTCGGGTCCCAAAATTCCTTATAAGACTTATACTTCAGTAGTGCAAAACAGGTATGAGGGGGGGGGGGTCACAGAAAAATAAGACATTCAAAAGGGGCCACGGGCCCAAAAAGGTTGAGAAACACTGATCTATAATGTGTAGGCATTTTGGCTGACATTTACCGAGCCCCTTGTTAAGATTTTGGCAGCCCACCGCTGATCTTTTCCTTGGATCGTTGTTTGTTCGTTTACTCAGTAAAATGGCAAAACAGTGTGTCGTTTTTAATGGAAATATTCCATTAAATATCACGAGATTTGGAAAAAAGTATTTCGGTATCCAGGGATTGATGTCTGGGAAAAAATTAAGAAATTGAGATTCCAAAATATTTTTTAACACCTATTTTTTTATTTAGCTCGTTGACTTGAAAAAGTTGGGAAATGATAGATTCTATAATTATTAAAAAATGTGAGAGCTTTTTTTTAGCTCTCGTCCCCAAAAAAATAGAGATTTTACGGTTTCAACAATCATTGAAACATATGAGACATTTTCATATTTTTTTAGCTCGCTTTTTCAAAAAAAGTAGCGAATTGACGGTTTTCACAGATCTTAAAAAATGTTAGACCTTTTTATTAGCTTATATACCTATGTTTTACCCAGTTTACTATTAAAATCAACTTTTCCTTGGATCGTTGTTTGTTCGTTTACTCAGTAAAATGGCAAAACAGTGTGTCGTTTTTAATGGAAATATTCCATTAAATATCACGAACCTAACCTTCGCAGGTTTTCCAAATAATTTATTTTGGGATTACCAATAAAGTCTGTGATGCACAACCAATTTTGCGTTAGGAACATTTTGTTTTCCAATTGCCATGTTTTGTAGATTATGATATAATATTTCCAAAGTTTAGACATCTCAATAACCTAATGCCAAATATTCCAGAACTTTCTTATACTATTGATATTACTTGAATATCGATCGTCAAGTTCAGTGCAGTCAGACAGTTATAGATAACCTGTTTTGAGGTAAATGGAAAAGCAATGTTCAAATGGTTTCCGTAATCCATGTATGACTGTTACCCGAGATTTATGCAATTTTTAAACAGGTGTTTACATATTAGCTAATTTGTACGGGCTCAGTAGTATGAAACTAAGAAATGTTCGTGTAATGACCCAGAAAACACTTGTATATATTTCTGTCGCCTGCGTGGTCGAGTGGTCAACATCATTGGCTTCGGTTACTGAGGTCATGGGTTCGAATCCCAGAGGGACTTGTTTTATAAACTGAATCGATTTAAGAATTCTTTTCGTAGACATCGGTGTTTGTGATGCTTAAATTCCCCCCTTATACCCACCCTACCCTTAAAGCGGGGCGTAGCGAGAGCAATTAGTTAACCACTAGTCCTGTCCTAGCTCTATCCTATTATTCATACTATAATTTGAAAAGCGACTGAGTAACGAGTGGTTTTCGTAGAAACACTTCTGTTGAGATTAATTCCATTGAGAGTCCATATACTCCTCATTGAGACTGGAGATAGTCAAATAAATCTACAGAAGTTTATCGGTTTTAGCATTTTTTTAAATTATTTGATTACTGAACCTGAAAGAGCGAAAAATTGTACACATAAACAAAAAAATAGCAACAATTTTATTTTAGAATAATTTTCTTAACAATGAACCGGTCGATTGAAGTACAATAATATTTTAACAAATTTAATGTAATTGCTTTTGAAAATACTTGTAGAAAGTGTCTATTTTTTGACAAACTTTCTGTGTCAAACTAACACTTCCTATTTATTGCGTGTCATATAAATAATTATTTTAGTTTAGATTGCACCTGCACTGCAGTCAATACATAAAAAAATATTGAATAGATAAATACTTTCACTGGAGTTGATATATAAATACATTTTTAAGTACTTCTCACAAGCTGACATTTCTAGGAAGACAGTTTTAAATCTGTGCGTTGCAATAACTGTCTTTTGCGTTGCAGGCCACGAATTGTGTATCACTGATTCAAGTACATAGTTAATGGACATTCGGTCAAAAGGGTTAAGCCAATAAGAAAATGTTCTTTTTCTTATTATTTTCCTCGACTGTCAAATTGAAAACAAATTTCTGGTAAAATTAAAACACATGTTATTTATTTGCTTAAGGGAACATTTCATTCAAGTCTTTCAAAGTCAATATAATATATTTTTTACTATCATTCGTTAGATTTTTCTCGGCCGTTTGACCCTTTCAGAATTTTAAAAACTATTTAAAGAACTCTCAGCACGGAAGTAAAATTAATAAGCCAGTTTGTTTTTAGTAGGTGATCCCATTTTCCATGATTGATCTATTTTCGATAGATGTCCAATTTGAGAAAGGTAAGCGATAAAATTTTAGTTTATTGATCATAATTTACATTATTTAAAATACATCAGCTTAGCCGCAGTTACAAAACGATCATTTAATAATACCTAAATTATAATTATACGTATAAATAAAAAAAGTAACAACTTACTTTTTAAAAGCTTTTTTCTTTTTAACGGTAGTATATATATGTATTTTTTTATGCATGTCCGCTTCCAATTTGGAGCATATGGCCTTCTTATGAAGGTATCTTAACAAAAGTTTTTCTACGAGAACTGCTTGTTACTCAGTCGCTCAACCTCAACCTTTTCCAAAGAGTAGGACTAGTGTTTAACTAATCGCTCTCGCTACACCCAGTTATTAACACTTCCCCTACAGTGCTAAAAAATGCTTCCGATATGTTTTTTAAGAACCAAGTGAAACAAAATGTTTTAAAACTTATCCCCCTTTGATGGACGGTAAAAACCCAAGACGTACATTTAAAAAATATTTAATTTTCACTTGGTCCTTAGGGGCCAGCAACATATTGGAAGTATTTTTTTAGCACCGTGGGAGAAGTGCTAAAGGATCGGAAAGGATGGGAGGGAATTTTTAGATATCACAAACACCCATGCCTTCGAACAGAAATCGATACGTCGATCGAAAAAAATCTGTTTGTACCTTCTAGGGGTCTAACCTGTGAAGTCCGGCACGGAAGCCATAGGACTAGATTATATTATTTGTAAATAAGTATTATATAAAGTGACATAATCTCCAAAAATCATATTTATTAACATATATTAATTAGAAACATTTACAGGATTAACGTTTTGATTTAAATGAAAAAAAATATACTTAAAATACTTTTTAAATTTGAACGATTTAATTTTAATATTGAAATCCCACCAAGCACCTTCAGTCGAAATCTTAAATTAAAATCCTTTTTATTAAAAATATTCTTCCGAGCTTTTAGCTTGTTTCAAAATATTTTCGCCATCTTTGCTTGATATTTTTTCTCAACTGATTAAAATTGTTATCAGAAGTCTGTTAATAAAAAGTGTAACGCCAGGCTGTCTACAAAAAAAACGAGCCTCTTGTAATTTATATGTAAGTTTTTCGTATAGAGATTTTTAGAGGCAATGCGAGACACGGGATTTTCTGTTGAACTCGGGACAGTCCCGCTTAAATAAGAACGTCTGGCGACCCTGTATGCGGTATACATTTATTTTCAAAACGACAGCTGTCTATTATATTTAACAACTCTTCCCATCCAGCATATCCGATCCTTATACTTCCTTTATCTATACTCTTACTTTAAACAGATACTTCGTAACTGTCGACTTCTTTAGAATTGCTGCATCATGAGCTGTCTATAATATGCATCGTTGTTAGCCGAAACGAGTTCTGTCTGTTACAATAAACGGAATTTAAAGAATAAAAGAATACATTTTTGTATGGGTTCTGTCTTGATAGTTGTAAAAGGCGATTTTTAAAAATATAACATAATTCTTTTTTACATATTAAAAATAATAATTGAATTACAGAAATACCTCTATTTACAAACTGTATTCACAATTGAAATCAGCCAGTTTTTACTGATTTACGCATTCTGCCAGTACACTGACGATATTGTAATATTTCGTCCGTTTGCTACAAGAAGTCAGTAAATGACATGAAGGTCAAAACTGAGTTAGATGTCATGATTTACGTATTTTTTCATGCTTTACCTAGTAACATATCGACTGTGAAAAGGAAAAAGGACGTAACCGATACATACAAAAAACGTGTTTTGATGATTTTGGGCCATATGCAAATTATGAATTATACACAACCTTGAAGTGCACAGAGACTTCTAAACTGGTGTTTAATTGACATAATCTAACATTAACTAAAGAAATTGTCTAAGAACAACCTTTATTTCAGTCTTTTTTCTTGGTTTTAACTTTTTACAAAGTCATCTTTTTCAAACTTAAAAGGAAAATTTTTGATACTAATTCTGCATTTGTAGGTTGCATCCTTTTGATAGAACGTTTATCAAGTTTGATACATAGCGATTATCGAAAAAAAGTTGTTTTTAAAAATATGTGAAAAAAAAATCCTTTACACAGTCGATATATAAGTCATTATTTCAAAAAAATACGTTTTTTGAAACATAATTATACACCCTAATAGTCAGTCAGTGCATTCGTTGTTCATGAATTTTGCAAAAAGTAACTATGTGCGGTAACTTACTTTTGAAAACATATCTGGAATTGACAGAATAAGTATTTGTGTATTTTTTAGAAACTTTCAGATTATGCTTAGAAGGATAAGGCCAGGACAGGACTAGTGGTAAACTAATCGCTATCGCTACAACCGGTTATTCACGTATTGGAAAGGGGTAGGAGAGAATTTTTAGACATTACAAACACCCATGCCTTCAAACATAAATCAATCGAAAAAATGCTGTTCGCGCTGGGACTCGAACCCGTGAATTGAGGCGCTTCCGCGCCGCAACGCTAACCGCTGCGCCATAGGACCCAACTATCTACAGTAGAACCCCTAATTACACTACCCCGAATTACGGGCTGGCTTGAAATATTCGCCACAAATCTCCCAATTGCACGGTCGCATTCCATTGTTGATACTACGAGACGGTCGTCTGTGCCGCGCATACAGTCATATATTGGCTAGCGTCTGTGTATTCAACACCTGTCAGACTATATACGTATAGCGGGCGACTGTCTTTGTGTGGGATTTTGGCGCGCTTTGCATTTTACCTCTTGATAACTAAATATTTCGTCAATATTTTTTTTTTTTTGCAAAACTAAGGGAAATCTTAGTTTTACATTTTTTTGCGAAAAAAACCAAATCCCTAATTTTGTATCAGATTCACACCCCCCAATTACACTACCCCGAATTACACTGTCCCGAATTTAGTGTAAATGGGGGTTTTACTGTATATATATAATCTATTTATAGGTATTGAAAATATGTGATGATGCTTTAAAATTACTATTTATTACGAAGCCTTTATCGAATATTGTCTATAAATATTATTTAATTAATCATCCAAGCTGAAAATGAGTAATACATTTCGATCGATGACAGTTAGAACCATTGCAACAACAAAAAAAAACAGCTGTTCGTTCACTAGGTCATTTTTAAGATAATCAGAGGTCAATGATATGTGTCAGACAATAATGCATATTAACTAATTTTTATTGAAATAATGCGATAACACCAGCACTGGTATCGATTTATCTCCATTGCCCGAAAATTTCATAAATTATTTTGAACGATTGACAAGATTTATGGCCGATCATAAATTAAAAACAACATTTTTGAACGAAACGTCTGTCCATTTTGTGTTAGCCTAGATTCGTTTTCGACACTGCTATCTGAATTTGGACACGAGAATCTTTTATGGAGACTTCCACCAGTTTTACCAAATAGTTTTTAAATATTTAAACTTTTTGATACGGTTAAAATATGGGACATGCCGCGAGAGAGAGCTCAAAGATGTTTTGTCTCGCATAAGGATTGCAATAAATACCTGTTTTGTGTTTTTTTGTCCAGAAAATATCTGGATTTAAATTGTGTAAAATATTTTTTTAAAAATACAGAAAATTAACAGAATGATATCTACATTGGTTAAATACACTGAAACCCCGATTATAAGTTGTCCATGGGACTATTAAGCAAACGAAACATGCGGGAATGCTAGTTGTACTTTTGTGAAGCTATAGAAGAAAGGTATTAAGATTTAATGGGTTATATAATACAAAAGTCATAACATCCAATTTTTGACTTATCGTTCTATAGAACTAGACCAGGGGTGGGAAACCTTTTATTTTCTAAACGCCGCATTCATTTTTCTGATTCGACATAAGGCCGCAGTAAACATTGACTTGGGAATCTTTGGCCGGAAACAGGATTTTACGGTCAGAATATGTCAGGAATTTATGAATTTACATAAATTTACATAATTGGCCAAAAGGCCGCACCAGAGTAGACAAAAGGCCGCAGGTTCCCCATGCCTGAACTAGACCATCGATATATACTCAGTTCCCTAAGAAATATGCAATATTGTCAATGGCTATTAGGTTGCGTGATATCATATCAAAGTCTTGACAATGAAGAAGCATTGCAATACCGGTATAACATAAAAAATATAAAAGTCGTAATTTAACTAGTTGCTAAGAGTTTTGCCCTAGTGATTAGGCGGGTCTGGGTTCAAGTCACGTCTCTTCTCCTCGAGCTGATTTCAAACGACTTATCTAAACACTCCTACGATTTTTTTTAATTTTAAAAATAAAATGAACATCGCAAACTAAATTTAACTAAAACATTCTGAATACTCAGCGAGAGCGATTAGATGGCCGCTAGTCCTGTCCTAACCCCTTTCGTTTCTATCTCTTCTCTCTTTGAAAGAAAGGGAGACCGAGAAACTGTGTAACAAGCTTGATACCTCCATAAGAAGGCTTTTTTAAAAAAATTATAAAATATTTATTTATAAAGTCGGAAGCCGGATGAATGAATATCTTAAAAGGGTTGGATCCGTCTTGCGAATCGTAGTTTATTAGTAAAAACACAATATTCCTTTGTACTTCATTCCACTTTATTTAATATGTCAGGACCGGTTTCGCTCATTACGAGCATCGTCAACTGATAAGAAATATAATTTAATTATGTTTGTAATTACTTTCAATCACCATTCTAAATTTATTAATCTGAGATGTCTTTTTAATTATATGTTAGAAGTGTTGAACATTTTAATTTTGTATTATTTTAGAATCACTTTTAATGTAATTGGTAATTTCTTTTCAATGCCAATTGTTGTTTATAACTGTTCGTTTTTGTATAAATAGCATTGTTAAATTATATTTCTTATCAGTTGACGATGCTCGTAATGAGCGAAACCGGTCCTGACATATTAAATAAAGTGGAATGAAGTACAAAGGAATATTGTGTTTTTACTAATATAATGCCTTTCCACCAAGTATTGACAGTGAACACCCTAAAAGTAATCGTAGTTTAGTTAAACCTGACCTAGTGTGTATAAATAAAAAAACCTTATTTATTATACAAAAGAATTTCAGTTTTAACAAAAACCTCGATTAAGTCCGTTATATTGTATGTATATTGATTTTCCTTTAAATTTAAATGATACAAACAATTTTATGTACCGTTTTAATTTGACATATAATCTGCCTTCTTTTGTTTTATTCAAAAACAAAATTCGAATTAAGAATTCGAGTTCTTAAATTAAAACTTTTTATTTTGTTCGGATCGATTTCAAAATAATAAATAACCACGTAGCTCCACTTCACGTTTCGTACATTTACAACTCACGTCGTTATCATCTTGGATCTCGAAAGCAATCTACTTCTATGAAATGCGGTGACATTTTCAAAGTACACAGTGTGGTAAAATATTCACATAATGTATTTGAAGCCACTGTAGGGCTCAAAAGTCAACTGCATTCCTTGAAAGTTATATAATGATTTCGTTAAAAATAGTTTAGCGTGTTTTAAAGCAGTTGGAAGTTATTCATTTTAGTTTTTATAGACTGATTAAAATGAACGAAGTCCTAGGTAAAACAATTTGACAAAAACGTAAAAAAATTCAGCATAAATTTGTAGTAAATTTTTGAACGTTTATCTATGTATAATATAATTTAAGATTTATAGCTGTCACTTGTCGGTTACTCGGGAGCTTCTTTGACAGTGTCAAAAGTTATATGTAGTTAGAAACGTCCAATATTTTTAACGTTTTTTTCCCAACCTATTCTCTCCTACTGAATCTATACTGCCCTCCTAAGTAAAATACAGTCGTAAAAAGTTCAATAGTTTTTTTGTCAGAATCAGGCATTATTCATTTACTTTTTTTATCCATGTCAGCTCCCAATGTGGAGTATATGCCATCATAATGAAATTATCTATTTAACTAAATTATCTAATTATTTATTTATTCTAACAGTTTTCTCTACCAGGACTGTTTGTTACTCATTCGCTCAACCTCTCTTTTTACCAAATAGAGTAGTAGGTAAAGAATGATAAGGCTAGGACAGGACAAGTAGTTAACTAATTGCTCTCGTTGCGCCCAGTTATTTAAGGATCGAAAAGAGTTGGGGGATTTTTTAGACATTACATACACCCATGTCTTCGAACAGAAATCGATAAATCAATCGAAAAAATGCTGTTCGTAGAACACACTTTCACAACGCTGACCGTTGCGCCATAGGACATGATGATTTAATCATTCATTTACCTTTAAGTATAGTATTATTTTTATTTGGATATTGATTTATTGGGATAATATACTCTTAACGTAGAAATGTTGATAATAAGGGTTGTGACATTGTCTTGGCAAGTGTCTTGAGGATCCTTTTTTTGAAGTTTTTCGATTTATAATTTGTTGCTACTCAATATAAAGTAATGAAAATATATTTACAAGCATCTGTAACACACTTACTCAAAAAATATGACTCACGACTAAACTTAAAAGTGAGTTGTACATAAGCTTTTTCAAAAATCATTTCATACTTTTTGGTTTTGTTAGGGAAACCTTTTTGTTAAAGGTTTAAAAATATAATAAATACTATGTCAAATTGCTCTCGTGAAATAGCAATTTCGTGGTTTGATTATTGAATTTTAACTCGTATTTATAAATAAACTTACCGATTGTATTCCAAAGTTACGTGCTTAGAATGTTGCAGTAATACATACACATTATGAAAACAATAAATAGCATTTCCTTTAGAAATTATTCAATAACCCGTATTGAATCGTTAACATAAAATGTGGGTATTTTATTCGGAATAATTCCACACCCCCTGGCGCCGACTGGACACATCACAAAAATAATTACCACGAACGAGTTGATTGGGAGTACACGGGATGCAACTTTTCTTCACTTTTCTGAATAATGTGTTTTCACATTATTCAGAAATTAGCACATTGGTTACGTCAATTAACATTTTTTGAGTTCAGTTACATGATTTATATTTTAAAGTATGGTTAAAGTAAAATGATTACTCTTAGAAATGGATGATTTGAATAAATATTTAACGGTTGGTTTCTTAATAAATATTCATCATTAGAATGTATATTAATTCAAGAACCTGTCAATATTCATAATACTCTTGGCAGAATTGTATGTATAAAATCGCGAACAATTTTATTAAAATATGTGATGGCTCCTTTACATTAAAAATTCAATTAATTTTTCAGTACCGATATACAGTGGAATCCCCAATAACACTACCCCGAATTACGCGCTGGCTTGAAATATTCCCGCAAATCCCCCAATTTCACGGTCGCATTCCATTAGTAACGGCAAACTAAGAGACGGTCGTCTGTGCCGCACATATCGTCAAATGTTGTCTAGCGTCTGTGTATTCAACACGTGCCAGGCTATACACGCATAGCTGGACGTCTGTCTGTGTGCGGGATATTTACTACTACAAAAACTAAATATTTCGTCCATATTTTTTTTTGCAAAACTAAGGGAAATCTTAGTTTTACGTATTCCACGGAAAAAAACCAAACCCCTAATTTTGTATGAGATTCACATCCCCAATTACACTACCCCCAATTACACGGTCTCGACTACAGTGTAAATGGGGGTTTTTGCTGTACCGGTATTTTCATTTAAAAAAAAAACATGAATATCGGTCTCAGTAATACCGGTGTCGCAATACCTACTTACAGGCATTGTAATTATAAATAGCTATCTTACACAAATTTTTAATTCATTTAGTGTTCTTGCATTTTTAAACCACATTATTCTATATTTTATATCTTATTCTTTCACTATGTTTTGTATTACTTCTTTTACGGCGTGTTGAGCGAGAAACACGTATGCACTTTTACTCTTTTCTGCACTGCTTCAAACTGGGTTTTTCGTGTTGGATATACATTGTCCCTGCTTAATTCGATATGGAATAATTATAAAGAGGCGCATGCAGGCATAATTAGCGATTTCACCATTTTAAATGCAGCCCTCCCAAGATGGCGACCGATTATTATTTACGCACAAAAAAAGGAAATCGGACAATCTTTGGCAGGTTTTGAGATGTATGATGCGCTATAATACCAGTGGCGTAATATCAGAATATATTTTTCAATGTTTTTTTGTTGTTGATAAATTTACTTTTAGTTCAATATTATATAAATTTGGATTTAATTAAAAGAAAACACTTTGGACATAAAAGGTTGCAGGTTCCCCATCCCAATAATTTGCTTTCAAAACATTCATTCTTTTACAACTGTTTGCTATACGTGTTTCGTTTCTTCGATGATTATTAATTAAAACTGAATTAACTAAGAAAAGTGGATTTATAGTATGTAGCGATGGCAGTCACAAACGAATATGCTAATACCGGTATTACAAAAAGTTTGAATAAAGCAAAAGGGTACGGCCAATCGGGATCGCAATACCGGGAGAGTAAATTAAATTCGGTGCATGAGTACTTCATATAAAATACCGTCTAGTAGAGGTCTGCATGGGCCCGGGCATGGCCCTCGGGCCCCTACCCGACCCGACCCGCAGGCCGGGTTCGAGCCGGGCCCGGGTAAGGGATTTTTTTCTTCAGAAAAATATTTCAGACTATTTTCATGTCATAAATCAGCCACGATTATTATAATTATTACCACTTCTATAGAGAATCGTAAGTTCTTGTAAATTTTGCAGGTCTCGTTGATTGACTGTTGCTGAGATTTTTCATTAGAAGTTCAAATATGTATTTTAATGAACATTCAGACTTTTGAGTGAACAGGAGATGAGGGTGGTTTTAATATAAATAATTATTCCTTTCGAGAGTTTGTTGTCTCCTAGCAAATACAATGTAAAAAATGTGTACCTTTAGAAATAATATCATAAAAGATAAAATTACAAATCAACGGTACGTCCTTGTTATTGTCCAAAAGGAAATAAGTAAATACGTGGTCATCTTATACTTAATGAAGAAGCCAGGGTATCAGGATAACAGCAATCATATTAATTTAATTATTTACACTGTGACTCCGACAATAAACTATAAATTATTTAAATAATTGCTTCCACGAATTCCCCTTTCTCCCGCGATGATTGTTCAACTGTAATATTATTATATATAATTAGGGTCCATGCGACTTTTTAAGTATCTTCATTATTAAATCATTGGGCCTCAAATTATTTTGTCATATTTTAACAAGAAAATATTACATAACCTCGTAGATGATTTCACTTAAATTACTTATTTCGTTTTATTAATGTAAGCTGATTACAGAATGAAAAAAGTAACTGTCATATTTTTCATCGACTCGTGCTTTAGAATTATTTATTTTTTAAAACTGCCATTACGTATTTTATCAATAATGTTGATCTGAAAATTTGTCCCATATTGTTTTTATAATTTTAAATAAAAGGATCTAAATTGGAGGTGGGGAACCAGCGGCCTTTTGGCCACTCTGGTGCGGCCTTCTGGCCAATTCTGGAAAAACGAGATTTGGAGATATCTGTGGAAAAAGTATATCGAATTGAGGATTTTAAATTTTTCGGTGCTTACTGCGGCCTTTAGAGAAGAAAAGGTTCCCCACCTCTGATCTAAATCAACTGATTTTTTCCGAAAGTACCGAATGTTTTCACTTCGAAAAAAATAATATTACAATAAACGAAGTCCCGTAAAATCATTTTGTACTATAATATTTTTTAGCCACTGCAATAATATTTTTTATTATACATATATTAATTTGTTTTTTTCAAACATAAGTTAATATTTTAACTTCAATAAACATACTTACAAAATGACGTGTTTTTCATTAAGCTTAATGTTAATATTTAAGCTAAATTTAAGTTTAAATTCTTCTTTGAAAGGTGGATATTTTGAAAATAGGACGTATTGCTAACTCACTGTCGATATAGACCCAGAGCAGTTCTGCTCGACGACCCTCCATAGATTTTATGTCGTCTAAAATTGACAATTTTAGAACGAAATTTTAGAACATCACGAAAATGACTCTTTGTTTAAAAACAATTTGTGTACTGTATGTGTGTATGTATGTATGCGCGCATGTGTGTGTACATGTACGGATATAGTATGGAGGCAGCATATGGAATGTGATTTGCAAAATAATGCATATGGAGTTCTCGTGAACTTCTTATCTCTGTAGTGATCGCGCCCTTCCGTCTGCAAACGACGGTAAGGGGATGCAATTTACAATTTTTCATAATCTTTATCGATGAAGGAGACTGGAAGAACCTTGGTGCGTCCTGGTACTTGAAGCTCCATAAATTTGATATCCAAAAAAAAAAACTCACTGTCGATATTTTGCATATTAAAGTAACAATACCATTACTGACGCTCACAAACGGCGCGGCGCCGGTGCTTTGACTTGTGTAATAAATAACGATTTGTGGTGTTAAGTATGGAGTACAGATTAGTGGACCACTTAGGTTGGTTTTTCTCACACGCTATTCCTATCATAGCCATTGCCATTTTTTCTATCTTTTTAACATTATCAGTTCGCAAACTTCTATTTCATTAGTAATTATTAAATTATATTTGTAAAACTAATGGCATTGACATAAGATAAGATTAGAAATTACATCATTGATATAAATTAAATGGTATAAATTCTTTTTGACTCGCAGAAACGTGACTGTCATTGTTTCTTTGAAGTAAAAATAGTAAAAAATTCACGAAGATGATTATTTAAAAAAGATTGATATTGGTTTTGGCACTAAGTTGACGTCAGATCAATGATGATAAGATATGATATGATGGCGTACTATTAAAATATACAATGTATGTATGTACATATATGCACTTTATTTCGTAATTCTTGTGGAAATAAATACTTTGCCATCTTCAATCCTAATACAATTCCAATTAATTGTTAATTAAATCAATTACATTTTTTCGTCAAAATCGCAACTATTTAACCTTTCTAATGTAAATAAATTGTGTAAAAATGCATGGTAATCTAACCTCAATTTCCGATCCTGGGAATTGCTATACACACACAGAGAGAGAGAAAGAGATGCTAATTATTTTTTGGTTTACAATTCCATGCTTAAATATTCTATAAAATGGAGATGTCAATTATCTTACATTCAACGGATTTCACCTAAAAGTCTTTTGTTGAAATGCTGAACAATACTAGTTCTAACGATTGCATGATGCTGAAATAACTTTCAAATATATTGTGAAACTAAATATTTTGGCAAATCAATTGGCATTTACTTTGTAGAACTCCATTTTAATACGGTGAAAGAATATAAAAGTATTTTAGTTTTACAAATATTATTCTATAAATGGTTGATAGCTTTTACGGCGTATCCCCTCATCAGAACTATTCTTATAATGGCGAAAGTTGAAATATCGGTCAACCATATATAAGGGTATTATTTGCAAACACGGCTCATTCCAAAATGGTTAAAAATTAAATTTTGAAAAACAATGTACATTTTAAAAGTATTTTTAGTTTTACATTACTTTGGAATGATATTTTGTATGTTATCAAGCCATGCTTGAGATTGATTTCTAAAAATACTTCCAAAATTTATTTTTATCTACTATATCACCTTTATTGTTCATGTTTCAACAATTGTTCCAAATCAATCAATAATTAATTATCAATTATTTTTCATCAGCATAATATTGCATGGTGCAAATATTGTCTACTTTTAATTATTCCATGCAAAACTACATCAAAGTTCTTCCGTTTATTGAATCCCGCACGCACTCCGGACTTGAACAGCGGTTTTTTTAGTTGGCAAGATAAACACCTGTCCTTGTATATAAGTGATATACAATTATTATTACATGCCGCCAACGTATCTGACTACCAAATTGTGGGTATAATGTCCGAGACGCGTATCTTCCAATCAGTGTGGATTGAGTTTAATAAAATAATAATATACATTGATGCTTGAAGTTTCAATTATTCCAAGCGACTATAATCAAGGAAAATTTACGAATGTGTACGTCATATTTTGTCGAGAAATTTTAATCAGTCAAGTCAAAAAGTGATTTAATTTTTGTACAAGTAGATAGATTGTATAAAATAAACTTAGTTTTTATAAATTTAATTATATACGTAACCCGTTGTCGAGAAATTTTAATCAGTCTCTGATTTAATTATAATAATTGAATAAGGATTTAAAAAGTGATGTAATTTTTGTACAAATAGATAGATCGTATAAAATGAACTTTATTTTTATAAATTTGATTAGATACGTAATCCGTTGTCGAGAAATTTTATCGTGCTTATATTTGTCGTGTGTAATCTCAAACGGCAACATTTTTAATTTAAATAATCGAAGAAGAATTTTAAAATAGATTTAATTTTTGTATAACTACATGTAGTTTGTATTTAAAAGTAAAACTCCGTTAAAAAAAAAAAACTATTTGTGTAACCCGTCGTCGAGATATTTTAATCAGTCTCTAACTGCAGCATTTTAAGTTTTAATAATTGAAAATGGATTCAAAAATTGAAATTAATTTTTAGAGTTTGTGCTTAAAAAACTTCTTAGTGTAACTAGGTGTTGCCTGTTGTCTAGAAATTTTAATCACTCCGATTGGAACACTTCAAAGTGCTCGTCATAGGCGAAACCAGTCCTGATCATATTAAAAACACCACTGTAGCGTACACCGAGTATTGACGACGCTTAATGGAGACATGGTTTACAGAGTGATTAATCATGCACAACCGGATTGAATTAAAACAGAATTGACTTCATTCTTATTAATTTAGCCTAGATATTTTATCTGTTGGCGAGAAATTTTAATCATTATCTACCTAGAACATGTTAAGTTTTAATGAAGGGAGAACTTAAAAAAGTTACTATATTTTATAGAATTGGCAACCGCGTAAAGATGAATGTCTATTTTACTTATCATGGCATTTGTTATCGAAATATTTTAATCAATATCTAACTGACATATATTTTAACTCCCAGTGCAGTCAAGATGCAAACAAATATTTTATTTTGCACACATGTTTTTTTTGTCAAGTCGATCTTTGTTGACAGCGTAGAAATTGAGAGTCGTCCGTTTATTTACGTATACTATTACACATACCTTACATTGAATAATAAACGCTTAGAAAATTAGTTATAGTAATTATATAAGTGTCCCTGTAGAAGTTAATCTTTATGTTATATTGTAATATAGCAAACGATAAATAGTGGTTTTGAAAAATATTTATGAGATGTTGAATAACATCATAAATATATTATTCAATGTTTCTTATTAATACGATTGAATTTAGGAATAGTCTCGGTTTTTAAAGTACCGGGACACGAAATTTCTATTTACCGGAATTCCCGGAAATCGAGAAAATGTTGCAGAGGTGGAGAACCTCCAGACTTTTAGTAAATCTGTTTCCAATGTGCAATGTTCTACAACATCTGCTTACCTCTCAGTTGTTCAACCTCCCTTTTTTAAGAAAGTAGAGATTGATAACATTAGAGAGCGGATTAACCACATGAGAGGCCCCAGGCGTAATGACATTTGGAGGCCTTGGAATTTTCTGTCATGAAATTGACAGAAAATTCTATGTAAAATAATTGAAATCTGAACAAAAAGTAAATGGGCTATAAATACAATATAAACTATTTTTGAGGTCCCAAGCGCGCACTTCATTCGTTTATAGAATAATCCACCACTGTTCAGGACTAATGGTTAGCTAATCGATTTCGAGAATCGGATAGAAGAGCATTTTTAAAAATTACAGACTTCCATGCCTTTGAGCAGAAATCTACAAATCGATTGAAGAATCAATTAATAAAACTGTCCAAGCTGAGATTCAAACTCCAACAGTTAACGGCGTTAGACATGCAAAAACGGACACGGAATGGATACGTACTGGTATCGCGTATAAAGTTTCATTAATAATAACGATGCATACTATTTGAAATTCATTATAAAGTATCCACATTCGATTGTATATATTACGTTGTGGAATAATCCACATCAAAATAAACATTACATACATAAACTAAAACAGTAAAGCAGTGATGTCTCAACAGTAAACATATTTGGCATCACAGATTGATAATTAACTATTGAATGATCAATAATTAAGCAATCGAGCTTTTCAGCCATGTTGTTTCTATCAATTTTTGTTCGTAATCGATTTTCTTTTAAATTTTGTTTATATTACGGTTCTTACGTTCTACAGGTAACAAAATAAACAACGCTCATTCGCCAATCAACTAACGAAGTGACGCCTTTATAAAACGTTGAGAATCTGCGGGATTACGAGCAACACGTCCTGTATGTATCCTATGCAAGCGTCTGGCAATCAGCTCACCCTGTTTGTTTCCACAAACTCAAGGTCGACTACCTGTAAACACCACACGAGAAAATCGCTAAGTAAACATGCTTATACTATGGTATTTTAAACGGTGAATGGTTTAAGTCTTTTATTGTAAGCATTTTTTAAATTCTTGGGTGATTGTTTTGCCTAACCGTATGATAAATTATGTTAAAAATATTTATAGAATGAATGAAAGCAGATTGGAACACCTTTGCTATGTTTTTTTCTAACCCTACGTCTGCTGTGGTATTTTCATGCGCCTTTACAAAGTATATTTTTATTTTTTTATATTTTTAAAAAGCACTCTTCACATTTATTAATTGAGGCCAGGACTGGTTTCTTTGATAACTATAATTTTCAACTGAATGAAATATACATTGATACAAAAATAAGAAAGACTAACAAAGGGTTAACCAACAACTTTCAAAAGCAATATGAAAAGAATTTTTAGATAGTGATATAAAATATGTATAAGTGACAGTTAGTTTGCCGACTTTGATTAAAATATTTAATACGTTTATATATATTAAGCAGGGCTGTGGAGTCGTGTAAAAAAAAGACAAAATTTCAGTTAGGTACTGATTTGATCTAAGACGAATGATTTTCTTATCTTAACAAGGGGCTCGCCGGCCGCGCTGAAATTTAACAAGGGCCTCGCGTGAACCCCCCCGAGCCCCCTCCAGCCCACCCCTGGAGTGATACCGTTTTGTTGGCGTCTAATAGTATGAGTGATATGGCGTTGCTACGTAACCAAAGGGTTAAATTGACTCAAAATAATTACAAAACGTTATCCGAGGTATATATTCCCTGTCGCGGATCGGATATAGTTAACAAAAAATACACAATATAATATCATTTTGTAATTTATTATTCTCGCTTGATCGAAATAATTACTGGTAACAATTTTAAAAAGTGGTACGCAGACGTCAGACGTGGAATGTTGTACCATTCATTGTAAAACAACTCCATTAAGCTGGTACAAAATGATGGATTTAATCATACAGTACCCCCAACAGGTAAATGATTATTTCATTATAACCTCAACCGCAGTACGGGAGCTGGATGGAGATCATGCCAAATTATGATTGCTCTTCGCTGCCATTTATTTTTGTGCCGAATGTACTCGACATCCAGGGATTAGTTATCGCACGTGAAAAGTCTGCAAATGTGGTTAAATTAAAGAAAAGGATTATGAATGATTCAAATAACCTAAACTCCAAACATCAAAACTTAAACCTACAACTTCAAATCTCTAGAGTTTAGACCAGCCATACTCAACCTTTTTTTCCTCCGGGCCGCATTCCGATTTTTGCTTATCTACGTGGGCCGCAACATATTTATAGTAAACTGTAGATATAACACATACTATACTGCATACATATGTATGTATTATGATATAAAAATAAAACTTTTTATTTTATGTAAATATATACATATCGACTGTTGAAAGGAAAAAGGACTTAACCCACAGTTTTTTCAAAACAGCTTTTTTTTCGGTAATCACAGTGTATCAAACTTGATACACGTTCTATTAAAAGGATGTAAGCTGCAAATGCCGAATTAGTATCTAAATTTAGCTTTAAGACTGAAAAAAATGAGCTTGTGAAAATTGAAACCAAGAAAAAGACTGAAAAAAAGGTTTTTCCTATAAAATTTCTTTAATTAATATTAGATTATGTCAATTAAACACCATTTTAGAAGCCTCCGTCCACTTTCAGGTTGTGTATATTTCATAATTTGCATATATGTAGCCCAAAATCATCAAAAAACGTTTTTTGTGCCTCCTGTAAAATTTGCTATGTGTGGGTTACGTCCTTTTTCCTTTCTACAGTCGATATGTATACATTTATGTATTCATGTATTTTTCAAAGGAAAAAATAGCAATGAAACAAATAAAAAATACCAATGTATCCAAAATCTTAAATCGCTTACTTAAAAATGAATGTGAATTTTGATATTGAGTCAAAAGAGACAAAATAATTGGTGACTATAATTATTTTGGGCCGCTGATTGGGCCGCAGGTTAAGTATGGCTGGTTTAGACTATGTAGAAAAAGTCCAACCTGCACATCAAAGAAAATCAAACTATGTATGTCTGATTCGTCATCTAGGTAAAATGATAAATAAAAATGATGATAATTGTTTACCATTTTATCCTACGCAAAATACGTCAACAAAGCACCTTAACCACTTGAATACCAAGCGGACACAGGTGTCCGGAACATATGCAAGAAAACACGGATGTCCAAGACATTTAAAAAATCAAATACTTGGTATTCTAATAGGATATAAGCAATATTTTTATGAATATGTGTAGTTCCATCTATACTGAGTCAATATAGGTTTTTAAAATATCGAATTCGAGTGTATATTAGGCAAAATTATTTTTCTCAAAAACACGCAGTATCTCTGGGACATATTAATGATTTATTTGCGCGGTATTCAAACGGTTAACCGGTGTCACTTATTTTTTGCAGATTTTGCGGACTCTTTAATACTTGCCGAGTGAGTGAAATATGACAGTCTGAACGTTACGTTTAGTACTCAGCCTAGTGATCCGACGAGTAAAACGAGCGAGCAAGTGAATTGAAACATTTTTTTGGGATAAACACAATTTTGTTTTTATAATACAAATATTTATTATAAAACACTTATCCTTTTAGTGGTTTCCAACCTTTATGTTACTGCGGCTCTCTTTGAAGAAAAAAATATTTTCGCGCCTCCCCATCCTTTGTTTCATATGGTAATAAAGACACGTTTTAAAGAGTAAATAAATATTTAAGACTTCGCGCCTTCCTTTGCAATAAATATTCCACGCCTCCCAGGTTAGAAATCACTGCTTTAGGGTGTTCTCTGTCAATACTTGGTGGGAAAGCATTATATTAATAAAAACACAATATTCGTTTGTACTTTATTTCCTCTTTATTTAAAAAGGTTGTTATGAGCGAAACTGGTCTTAACCTTTTTAATTAAAATACAAAGGAATATTGTGTTTTTATTAATATAATACTTATCCATTAAGAATTGTCACTTAACTTAATGGTTGCCACAGACGAGATATTTCGTATTTTTTTTCCTGCTCAACCTTTTCCTTGTCAATAACTAATTAAATTAATATTTGCAAATTATAGCCGGCCTGCTAGGTAATCACTATTAAGTATCTACGGCTACTAAAAGGTTAACACTGCAAAAGTCAGATTGTACTGTTTTATTATCAGTAATTTCTTTTTTATAATCAAAATCACCAAACACATAGTAGATTTACCATATCTGAGTCCACCCGATACAGGTTATTTTTCCCCCTGCCGCGTTCTTGGTCCGGCGTCATAAATATCCGTGACTTTTTTCGTACGCCTGACCGCGTTCTACATTTACCTACTGTACTCGTCTTCTTTCGTTTCATGTATCGTTCTTCGAGTGACATAAATTTTAGCTTGACATTCGTCGTCTGCATGTGTAAAAATACAACTGCGGCCTTTTGACTTGACAGTAGGGCAGCGTGAAAAGTTTTAAAGCCTACACAATGTTTTATTTTATTGCTGTCGATACATGAATGACGGCAAAATAATGAATTGCAAGTAAACCGGTTTTAAGCATACGCATTTTAAGTCGATGACTTCAATGTATGTATTGTTTATTGAGAATATAATTGGTAGTAGAATAAGCCCTCGCATAACACGATACATTTACAACACGGTTAAAGTATGATACGTATTTGTTATTATTAATAATCGATTATAAGTTACACGAATTCAAAAATAAAAGTTTATCGATTTTTATTATTTAATACCAGGGCGTGGAGTCGAGTGGATTTTTGCGGTTATTAGATATTACAGTTTTATTGAAATTTACATCTTTGGGGACAAAGATTGTTGAGTATGTATAAAGTAAAAATGTGCAAATATTAAAATTTAGTTTCAACAAACCTTGTTGTCAACGATGTATATTTCACAGGGTTGTCGAGTCATGTAAAAAAAAGACGACTCCGACTCCGAAGATATTTTTCAATAATTTTAACTTATATATATCGACTGTGGAAAGAAAAAATGACGTAACCCACAGTTTTTTCAAAACAGCTTTTTTTTCGGTAATCACAATGTATTAAACATGATACATGTTCTATCAAAAGTATGCAAGCTGTAAATGCCAAATTAGTATCTAAATTTAGCTTTTAAGTTTAAATTAAAACCAAGAAAAAAGACTCAAATAAAGGTTTTTCCTGGTCAATTTCTTTAATTAATATTAGATTATGTCAATTAAACACCAGTTTAGAAGTCTCCGTGCACTTCAAGGTTGTGTATAATTCATAATTTGCATACGGCCCAAAATCATCAAAACACGTTTTTTGCGCCTCCTGTAAAATTTGATATGTGTGGGTTACCTCCTTTTTCCTTTCCACAGTCGATATGTATTCCATCAGATCATCTTTAGCCAGCCAAGCATGCAATGTCAGCACTATGGACTATTGTGGTTTGAATACACAACATTAAATATGTTTATTTTAAATGTTTCGAGCCGCTCGTTTTTCACGACTCCGACTCCGACTCCACATACATATAATAAACAACAGGTAAATCCAGAATTTCGTTCAGATGTGTTTACTTCTTCTGCCTACTAAATACAACATTGACACTCTGAATTTAATTTGAATGTTTGTTTTATGTTCCGTGTAAAAAAAACTCACTGCACTGCAATTTAGATGGCACTACTTAACCTAACTCGGATACTTTGTATGGTGTCCCAGTGAAAACATAAATAAAAACACCTCAGTCATAAATTTCACGGATTTCTTCATCATAATAATATTAAATAAGTGAGTTTCGTGTATAGATAGCGTTCTAACTTGTTCTCATATCACTAAATACTTGTTAATATCGTACCAATTTAAAGAATCGATATTTTACTGTCCGAATCCAGCTTGATGCGTGGGAAGGTATTTATTTATTTATTACTATCTTTTGGTACGATACATAATGTTTAATATTCTCGTTTGAATTGAATCGTTGCCAGTAATTAAAAATGTGTTTCCGATACGGCAGATGTTTGGCGGCTAGTTTGCAGTATCAATCAGAACTGTGGACTCCGACTCTAATTTTTACAAATCATTCCTGTACTGGCATAAGTTGCCATGTAACAAATTAATAGTTTTGAGCGCTGTTTTTTTAAATACCGTAACTCGCTTCTCGTAAAGCTTTTTACTATTAGTTTTTTTCCCAAACCATGTCCGTTCGTAATGTGGCGCACATGGCTTCCTAATAGAGATGTATCAACGGAACGTTTTTACGAAAACTGATGGTTAGTTAATTTAATTTTTCTTTTTTAAGAATTAATTGCAGGGCTGTGGAGTCGGAGTCGTGAAAAATGAGCGGCTCGAAAGTTTTTTTTTTTAAAATGATGTGTATTCAAACCACAATAGTCCATAGTGTTGACATTGCATTCTTGGCTGACTATAGATGATCTGGTGGAATACATATATGTATACATATTAGTTAAAATAAAAATATTGAAAAAATTCTTCGGAGTCGTCTTTCTTTACACGACTCCACAGCCCTGGTTAATTGTCGCTGAGATAATCTCTGTTATGCGTCCATATACATTTCTCAATTATCTTCTACTTACAGGAAATTTAGTTTTTTCATGGTTCCGCAGATTGCCGTTTGGGAAACGCTGCTGTAGCCTATAGTCATGTCACTGTCCCAATTATATTACGGTTATTTCTTTGGTATAGAAAAAAATACACACTCGAATCGTAACTTTTTAATTATGACTTACCAATCAAATCGATATTCTATCGTGTTGCTTCTGCGTGGGCGCTGATATAGTGAGCCGACTCTACTTTTCCCGTTCGGTACAACAAAAGGTAAACTCTCGTGCATTATCAAAACATCGTAAATAATTTGTTACCATACGGGGCCACTGCCTGCCTACTGCTTCTAATGATTCATTTATGTTCGTCCAAATCCTTTGGTATTATTAAAATCCCAAACGCACGCGTGTCTATTGTCGGGTTGCTGCACAAAGCACATGTTCTGATGGCATTTCGTTGGTTCACCAAGAAGGTTTCCCAACTCTGCGTTACTTTTCGTATGTTCAATTGGTTTAAATGCTTTTATTCTTTGACGAAATTCGCTCCCTTTTGGAGCTCATCAAACCCCCCCCCCCGAAGTTTTATATTGTTGCAAGTAAAAAAGTCATCTTAAGTAAAGAATGCAGACAAGCAGTGCCAGATTACCGTATAAACAAATGAGTCGCGCTTGGGGCCTCAAAAATATCTTATATAATATTTTTATTATTTTACTTGGAATTTTCTGAAGTTATGTTATTTGAAAAACAGGGATTTCAAGGGCCTCCCATGTGCTTAATCCGCCACTGCAGACAAGTTAAAAATATTGTTATTTATCTTGTCAAATGTTTTCTCAAGTCTTATTAATGAACTAGTAAAAAAATGTACTATCTCTACACTATTAATTGAAAAAGAAATGTCAAATAAGAATGTGAATTTTTGGTCAGACAACTGTGCTGGGCAAAATAAGTGTTTCTCCGAAAATATGACATCCTCCGAAAATAAACCACAGCTCCATTTTCAAGATTTTTGTAAATTAAGCCCTCCCCTGAAAATAAGGCCTGGTTGAAACAGTGAAATAATTGGCTGTGCGCAGGGCAGGGCTGATAGTCAAAAAAATGCATTTATATAGTATATATTATATAAATGCTAATGCTAAATATATTTTATATAGCCCTAACACATATTTTGGACTGAAAAGAATTTAAGACAGTGTCTTATTTTCAGAAAAAGACGATATGTACTTATTAAGTTATACCAAAGATACTATGGTAACAACGGGAACAATCACACCCAAGATTTCAAAACATATATTAAACAAGACTTAATTTAAATAATTAAACATTGTCAGAACTTCAACCTAGTACTATTTGATAGCTATGGTTAAAACTTTTACAACTAGACAACAAACGCAGATATTATGACAGCAGAACAACGGTAACGTGTGAATGGTATGCTTGATATGTTGAACGGTGGCGTAATTAACGCTCACATAATCATTTTACATTATTCATTTATTTGTGCAACGATATAGATTTCTTCAAGAGTGATTGAAATGTTGAACAAAATGGAAAATATGGGTTTCGAATGATTTGTAACGCTAAATAAAAACTGGGAAATTCAATAAATTCACAAAAACAACATAACAATGCCAAATATTCATAAGAATACTGTCAGTTTTAAGTTTACAATATGTTATTTACGTTCATTCAAAATTCTACTCAATTTTCAATCTAGTTTGGTATTTGTGGTTATTTCGTAACGTATCCAAAATGTTGCATTGGACGATGGCATTGATCTCTAAATAATTACGACTGACGAACTTTTTTGACTGTTTGCCCCCCCTCACTAATGATCTTGTCGACTTCTTAATCCGAAAGAATAATTCAATTTAAAAAAAGATAAGATAAGAAAGATAACATGAATAAACGAAACATGAACTTGGTTGTACGTTTTGATTTAATGGGTCGACTTCATTTTCTCGATAACGCCTTGTTGTATTTTATAGTTTTCTATGAATAAATTAAAACGTTTCTGTGTAAAATATTTATTACCCTTACCGAGAGGTTCAATGGCTGGTTAACAATCAACTCTAATTAAGTCGTGCGCCTCATCCGGGAGTGAGAATTAGTTTATGAATATATTTTTTTACCATGTCCGTTCCTTACGTGGTATCTATGAAATCATTATGTCGCAAAATTAATCAGAATACATATTTAACAAAAACTGGTTTTTGCAATTATGATCTCAGAAAGAGTAATTGTGGAATCAATCTAATCACTCCAAATTTTGAGCATTTCAAGCGATGTAATTTAATGAGAACTGCTTGTGAGTCAAGTACGTTAATAATTTGATTTAAATTATATATATAAAAAAAACATATAAGTATTATTGTAAGCATATACGAAGTTTGTTGGTCATTTTTTAGTGAGCCTAGTTTTCAGGGGCGGGATATGGGGAATTATGAAAAATAATCGGTATTCTATACCTTTGTAAGTAAATCCGTCAAATGATTGAAAAATCAATTTATGAAAGTGTCAATTCGATTAGTCGAACCCTTGACTCCTGATTTACTTTACATCACACCCTTTCCACTTGATTTTTGATAATGAGGACATTAATTTATTCTCATCATTGTCTCATTAACGTCTACGAAAATGATGTTTGAGTGACAAACTTAATTTCGAAGTTCGGTTAAACAGTCACTGTTAAAATGTCAAATTAGGTAAGTATTCATATACTTCAGATTAGGAATGCAAAATAATGTATTCTGAACAATTACTTTATTACGTAACACAATTTATGACGATTCTTTTCAAATGATAATTATTGTAGTTTGTCAAAGAAAACGTGTAAAATGAATTTATCTCAGTGCATTAATTATTAACTGCAAGTGTTTTGTCAGATATTATCATATTATTATTACTTAACTGAAAATAGATGTGCCATTTGTTATTTTAAGGCTAGCTGATTTGAATCACAATGAAAATCAGCTGCCATCGTGAATAATCGACAAGTCTTGGAGGCAATTCTTCATTATTTTGTTAGAAAGTGTAATTGTTGCGTTACATTGACAGTTGGTCCTAATTTGGGCATCCAATCCCGGGATTCGGGATCCCGGGATCCCGTTCAATTTTCTGATCCCGAAATCCCGGGATTGACATGGTCGCGATCCCGGGATTGAGAAATTTTGAGTAAATCTCGAAAAGTGAGATGAAATTGGCAAATTGTCGATTCCAATTTCCCCGGTGAGCTAAAAAAAAAAAAAACGAGGTTTCGTGAGAATTCGGGGAAAAAGTATACCAAATCGGAGATTTCAAATTCCTCGGTAAATTTATCTCAAACCCGGGATTGAAAATTTATCAATCCCGATATCCCGGGATTGGAAAAAGGCTCCGGGATTGGATACCCTAGTCCTAATCTTACGCGGTTTCGTTGTTACGTGAATGAGATTTTTTTTTAAATATGTCCGTTTGTTTCATATATCGATTTCTAAGGATTCTATAATTGAATTTGAAAATAAACAATTGGAAAAATGCTTTAAAACCAGTGGTGGTCGGTCAATGTGGCATTGGATCAATGCACCCCTTGCATATGCAGGTGCGGTTATATTCTATGAAATAATATTTAAACATAACATTTATACTGTTCACTCATTTTAAATTCTTCATGTATTTATTGTCTAAAATAAAATGTTCTAAAATACTTTGTCCCAAAATAGCATTTGGGGACGCAGAAAACCACAATATATTAAGTGAAAATTCAGCCGTGTAATATTGGTTATTATCCCTTTTTCTAAAATAGGTCTATACAACGAGCTTACACCTATTCAATTCAAAAAAAAAATATTTTGATAACCGGAGTACTAAACGATATTGTATTTTTTTTCAATATTTATATAGAGACGTGGTTACAAAGTATGTAATAGTTATTAAATACAATGTAACCCTTTTTATAAAAACATATTTCAATAGAGAGAGGGTCGTTAAATTTAACAATGTAACGAAATGTAAAAGGAATTGAATTAATTTATCTCAAAGGAAGATCTTATCAAGAAACATTGCAGATGTGTCCAAAATTTGAAACAATATTGCAGATACCACAATATGACAAAATAACCCATTTATGATAATTCTTTTTATTTCGACACATTTAGAAAAGTTTTTTTAATATTATTTATTTCTCGTTTGAGACATGCAGCTGTTCTGTTATTTGATTAAAAAAGATCCATTTCTAAAAAATAGTTTAAACATGAATATCGAATTGTTATATAATGAAGAATTATAAAAATATTTACCTACACATAATTTGTATAAAATATTTTTTCTTCTCAACACCTTTGCTGGTTTTTAAATGTAAAATATTGTGACTTTTTAATTTCAATGAATTTAATTGATTTCAGTGAGTCATTTTAGGGTTGCCAACGGTCCCGGAATTCTTATTTCTTACGGTTTTTATACTGTCGTCGGTTAAATGTTATTGATGCGCAAACAATTTTAAAGAATCCATTAAATACTTAGGTACTTATTTCTAGACTTTTCACAAAAACTTTTCACAAAAATCAATTTTAAATTCAGTTTTGGGCCGCATGTATTTATAATTAAGTTTAACTTAATATAACTTTAAAGGCCTTAATATGTATCAAATAAAACAGTGCTTCCCAACCTGTGGGCCGCGAAATTCAGTAGAAAGTACAAATATCTATATATTTCAGTCTGTCAAACCGGTGCTTCCCATATTGGGGGCCGCGGAATTTCCTTAGGGGCCGCCACGGGAATGCGGGATTGAGAAATTTGGATTCCGGGGAAAAAGTATAGCAAATCGAAGACTTCGAATTCGTCGGTGAGCTAAAAAAAACGAGTTACGGAGACAATTGAGGAGGGCCGCGGATTGTTTTTTTTTAGATTTAGGGGGCCGTGGAACGAAAAAGGTTGGGAAACACTGAAATAAAATACAAAATATGTACCAATTACACAGTTTTAAAAGTTTAAATTTCTCGCGATAAGCAAAACCGAGCTTTATCACTAAAAATGTTCATACAATTGTGGAATTACTAAGTAATTACAAAAAATGTGTTTTTTTAAAAATTCAAATCCGCTCCAAATGTGGTAACCCAGTTGCTCAGTTGTTCTACTCTATATTTTTTTCTGAAAGAGTAAGGACAGGACTAGTAATAAGCTAATCGCTCTCCCTAAGCCCCGTTATTTTAGTATTGGAACGGTGGGAGGGAATTTTTAGACATCACAAACATTCGTACCTTCGAACAGAAATCGATAAATTGTTAATAAAAAGTCCTCGGATTCGAACCCGTGAGGTCTGTCATGGAAACCAACGACGTTGACAACTGCCCCATGGACCCGATAGAATGGAAATAAAAATATTCTAAGCTTAATCATTTATATTTAAGTGCTATGCGACTCGTAGTTACACCACTGTATATTAAAATGTATCTCACAGTGCGCAGAAAAACTTCTGAGTAAAAATTAGTGGCCTTGCCGGACACCACATTTCCATATATTATGCATTTTCGTATATGTAATTTATTTAAATTAGAACCAAAATTAATTTTAAAACTTTCACGCATATGTTTTTATTATTATGATGTTTCCGTTTTCAAAGTGTTACATTTAACACCTAGAAACCCGTCCACGTGAAGGCCCAGAGGTTTTTAATTACCCTTTGTTTTGTTTGTTGCAGTAAAAGGTGAAGATTTATCTCCTGCGGAGAACGCCAGCCATACAGCGTGAAGGTGCTAATTATATATTATAGTGGAGCCTTAGTTACGCCGATTAAAAAAATGGTTGAGTTATAAATTGAAAAAGAAGAAGAAGATCATTTGGGTATTCAAAGACAATCACAGTTGGATATTAGTCGCGATGGATCGGGGATTTTTCATTCTGAGGTAAGTTCTTGATTCAAATATAAATTAATATAAAGTAATATAATTTATATTTACCTTCAGTAATGTTTCTTTAACACTTAAGTACCAAAACGTCGAAAATAGGATCGAGAAGCGATGGGGTACAAAGTGACCCCAGACAAATTTGCATACTAACATTGCATTTATTGAGGAATCATAAAAAATTACAATAAATATTAGTTAGATATTCTTGGTATTTAGTAGGGCAACCAATCCCGGGATCCCGTCCAATTTTCTGATCCCGATCCCGGGATTTCGGGATTGAGAAATTTTGAACAAAGCCCAAAAATTGATCCAATGTTGCCATTCAGTTTTTTATGAAACAAGTTTCTTTTAAATATATATTAATTAATTTAAAAGTATCAGTTACATCTTCTGATTTCTAGAAATAAACACATTTTAGTTTTAGAATGTAACAACATTTTTCACACGTAAATTATATTGCATAAAAAAGCAAACGTCAGTGTTTGAAAACACCTGGCGCGTAGGTAAAACATATATCACGGTTAACTTTTACGACGTGATAATAACGAAGTTCAGCAAAGGCTTTGTGTTTTTCCGATTTTTTTTTGGTTCATTTCACCACCTTGCCAAAAAGTTTGTTTCATAAATATATATGTGAAAAAATATGAGACACACGTTTTAGACAAATAATGGCAGATCAAAGAGCATACTTATGTCTAAAAAGGTTTTGAAATTTTTGCACTGACGTATGTATACAATTATATTATATCGAATGTAATATTATTATAACACATATGTTTTAAAAATAATGTTACTTGTAAAACTGTAAAACATTTTCATCAGTGCTTTTTTCCCCATGTAACGCGGTGGAACGGAGTTTCGACACCTTTTTTCTTGGCATTTTTAATTTTTCAAATCAATATTCGATTTTTTTTTTTTTGCTTTAACTAGTTTTAGCACCTTTGACATTTTTTAATTCATTAGAATAAGTCGATTGGTGGTCACTCGGAAGAAAACTAGGCTTCCGTGACAGATCTCACAGATTCGAGTCCCAGTACGAAAAGCATTTTCTTCAATAGATTTCTGTTCGAAGGTATAGGAGTCTGTGATGTAGAAGTCTGCACGGGCCCGGGCCTGGCTTTGAAATTTGGGATAGACTTTCGGAGATAATCTGGGAAAAAGTATAGCAAATCGATGATTTCAAATTCCTCGGTGAGCTAAAAAAAAAAAAAAGGACTTTCGGAGATAATCTGGGGAAAAGTATAGCAAATCGAGGATTTCAAATTTCTTGGTGAGCTAAAAAAAAAAGACTTTCGGAGATAATCTGGGAAAAAATATGGCAAATCGAGGATTTCAAATTCCTCGGCGAGCTAAAATAAGGAGTTTCGGGCTTCGGGTCGGGTTCGGGTAACAATTGCGGTATTAGAGTCGGGCCCGGGCCGGGTCGGGCATGAGTTTTTCGGGCTCGGACCGGGTAGTTTTGTAAAATTTTGGCCCGTGCAGACCTCTACGTCTAAAATATTTCCACGCAGCCATCCAATCCTAAAATTAATGGGGCAAATCGAGAGCGACTCTCTCTCTCTCTCTTTGAAAAAACCTCTCTTTCAATAAAGATGTTGAGAAACTGAGTAACAAACAGTTCTCGTAAAGAAAATTCTGTTGATATACCTCCATTGGGAAGCCATATTAATAACATTAAGAATATACATGAATAAGGAACAAAGCTTTACAAGAAGTGAGGTCCCACCCACCTTTTTTAAAAAACAAAACACTGAATTACACGGTAGAAACTGTTTTTAAATCGTAACATAAAAACATTTATTTCGTTAGATAAGGATGTGTTAATGGTTTCAACTGATATGTAAAGAACAATAATTATTATAAAACAATATTGCATGAAAGCTCTACAAAGCTTTCTCATTAGACTGAATAAACTATATTAATAGGTTATGAATAAAAGGTAGAGGAAAAAAAATGCCACTATTTCATCTATCATTGAGGGGTGTATACAGCATAATTCCTCATGAATCACGTGTCTTTAGGGTACATCGAAGTACCAATATTTTTTTTGTCGATTAATTTTCTACAATTATTTACAAGACGTTTTACGAAAGGGGGCATGCATTACCGAGGGTCTCTGCTTATTAGAAAAGAATAATCGTTGTAAGGTCACGCCTTTCTCAAAACATAAATAATATTTTTTCAACAGGGGTAAGCCACCTTTTATTCTGTACAATACATTGTTAATTCAAATGGTCGATCATATTACATGGAGCAGAAAGTAATGTTTTTTTACCAATGTGTACAGAAGTCTCATAACATTTTTTTACCGTATTAAAATGTGATACAATTGGTAGAAAAAATGAAGATAGATTTTTTCGCATAAAGAAGACATTAATAGCTTTGAAATGTAGCCTTGAAGGCTTTCGTTCGTTATAGTCTTGTATTGTTGAAATTCTTGTCATTACGAAATCTGTTTTCCGCTGCTGTTGATTTAAATACTTACCAAATAAACACAAACCTTAAAATATTAAAATAAAAATAAAAATTATACCATGTCCGCTCCCAATGTGAAGCATATGGACTCCTAATGGAGTTTATCTCAACATAAGTGTTTCTACGAGAACTGCTTGTTACTCAGTTGCTCAACCTCTCTTTTTCCAAAGAGAGTAGGATAGGGCTAGGACAGGACTAGTGGTAAGCTAATCGCTCTCGATACGCCCCGTTCATAGGGTAGGATGGGTGGGAGGTGGGAACCTAATTACATGAGATAAAATTGTCATAATGATTTTTTAATCTCCACTCGAAGGGTATAAAACCCATCACAAACAACAATCAAATTTAAAAAGTTGTACTTTGGATTACAACTCGGACTCATTTATTCGCTGTAGTAAAGTTCTTACCAACTAACTACAGAGATGGACTTTTTTAATTATTTGCATATCCTTTGCATATACAAGATCGCGTCTCAACTTTTGTCAGTTTTGAGTTTTTTAATGTAATGCATTCAGATTTTCGATACACACATATTCCTTTAACTCGTATCCAATTAAATAAATCATGATTTATTTAACCCTATACAAAAACGATGGCGAAAAACTAATATAGTCATGTGCTATGTTCAGCATGAAGAAGAGGATGGCATGGGTGGAAACGTCTTTGCTTCCTTACTTATTAACTTCCTCAAGATATTGAGAAAAAAAAGATTTAAAACGACAGCAGTAGAATAAAATAAAATAAAAGTATGTGTCTCCTGAAAACGTGTACTTTTTGAGATACGAGGTTGTAGAAAATTACGGAAAATATTATTTCAGTTAACGCGTTTATCGATTGAAATTAAATTAACTCTCGCGGCTCGGAGACTAGCAAAATACTTCTCTGCCGATGAAGATCGTTTAGGGACCCCAGTGGTTTCCTCATTATTGGCCTTATTCTTATGAATTTCAAAAAAAAATAGTCTAAGGGCTTTAAAATATCTCTCTGCATCATTCCTCATACATTTTTTTTTTATAAAAATCCGTGTTTTTTTAATAAATAATCATATTTTAAGTTGCGCGTAAAAAAGACGTCATCCCAGCACACATATGAAATCGCAACTGACGAGATTTAGCAAATGCGCGTAAAAAGACGTCATTCCGATACAAATATTAATTTGCAACTGACGCGTTCAGCGACGTTCAGCCTAGTTATCTTACGAACGATCGTTGATAAGCGGGCGCTTATCTCGTTATCGCATTATCGCGTATTAGTATAAATTATAAAAGGTCCAAAAAACTATGATATAATAATAACTTAATTATAAACATTGTATCACCCATATTAAAATAGATATTTAAGAAAATGTGGGTATTGGGGTCGCATTTCTTGAGCTTAGACCCGGAAAAGTTATAGAACTATAAATTTATTCACTATCGTTTTGAACATACATATTTTATTTTATCAATAATAATACTGTGTCATACAAATCTGTTAAAATCAGTACGAAATGCTCGTATCGAAAGCATGTGACCATTTTTTTGTCAGTATGAATCATCGTGTTTGTTTAAATACTCTTCATTTATTCTTTATTCTCCGGTAGTTAATCCGCACGGTTTCCGGAATCCATTATCGTTGGTTGCCGACCTCTGGTCAATATATATCGCCATCTGTGAACAGATACTATCACTGTAATTAAGTCGGATTAATGTGGAATCAATTGAAAACGATAAAAAAATACATGAATCATACGAATCCAACCTTAAGCTAGTATTTCGAAACGCAGTAATAAAAAAAATAGACCCTCCACGTTACACGACGATCGTTTGTAAATAATGTTATAGGCCCTTACGAGAAAAAGAGTTAATACAAAAACACAGGTGTGAAAGTATGGTTTTTATTTTTGATTACACCTTTACTGAACTATCTTATTTATAAGGTATCAAAGTATGTATGAACATAAAAAATATGTGTATTTTGTTATTTTCTTAATACACCCAGGCCTCGATTTGCATGGTAGATTAGGTCCACGAATTTTAGCGTAAATTAGAGCATTGTCGGGTCCTATGGCGCAGCGGTTAGCGTTTTGGGCTACCGTACCAGATCTCACGGGTTCGAGTTCCAGTATGAACAGCATTTTCGATGGATTTATAGATTTCTGTTCGAAAGAATGAGTGTTGGTGATATCTTAAAATTCCCTCCCACCCTTCCAATCCTTCAATAACTGGGTGTAGCTAGAGTGATTAATTAACCACTAGTTCTGTCCTAGCCTTATTCTTATTTCCCTACTACCCTCTTTGGAAAGAAAAGGTTGATCGACTGACTAACAAAAGTTATCGTAGAAAAACTTCTGTTACTTGAGTTACCTCCATTAGGATGTCATATGCTCAGTACCGTCGCGAGGTTATTTGGCGCTCTAGGCAACGGTTATTGGCGCGTCCCCTTTTTAACAAACTGTGGAATATTTTTTTTTATATGCAAAACCACTTTCAATGTGAATCACATGGCCTCCTAATGGAGGTATCTCAAAAGAAGTTTTTTACGAGAACTATTTTTTAGTCAGGCGCTCAACCTACCCTTTTCGAAATATATATAACGATACATAATTATAACGAACAGATACAAGTATAAACTATTATTTGTTATTAGAATAAAAAAATAATTTGATTACTCAATTTATGCGCCCCTTAATGATTTGCGCCCTAGGCGATTGCCTATTTCGCCTGTATGGTAGCGCTGGCCCTGCATATGCTCCACATTGAGAGCAGACATAGATTAAAAAAAGGCATATTACTCATACAAAATTTGAAAACTGGTTGTAACAAAAATCGCGTAAGTGAACACAAAGAATATGGTGAAATGGGAAAATGGTTTAGCAATCCCTAAATTTTGGTTCAATCCTCGTGAAATTGTTAACACATATATGTAGGTCTTCCTAAGGCAGTATTTGGGTGGTTAACTTTTATTCGGACACCCACATGCATTGCGTCCCATATTTATTCTGCGAGAATGTCTACTTTTGCGTTATTACTAAATTGTCATCGATTCATTTAAGGGGTTTAATGTAGTTCACAATTTTTGTCTAACAATGTTTACACATTATATTTGCTTAGTAGCGAAAGTGTATTTTAAGTGAAACTATATTTTTATGTTTTATGGATACATATACAATAAAAACTACACTACTGACGTATCAATGAAGATTATCATTGAAACAGAACTTGGCAGTTGAGAAAATTTCATTTAATGACCAACAAAGATATGTATATATTCTGATAAATCATTCAATTCTTGTTTTCAGGCATACGTTTATACTTAAGGGTTGGGTAAGGTTATGCTAGGTGCTGTGTAAAACGTACCTGTCAGATATGGTTTTACTGATACTGGGCAGTGAAATTGTAAATTCATTTTAAAACAAATTTTCACTGCCAGCGATAATACCGACCCTTAATAGGCAAAAAATCGTAACCCACAATTCATACATTTTATTGGTGAACGTTTTTTTTTTTAAATATGTTTGAAAAGGAAATTCCTTACGTGCAGTTAGTAAATAGTAATATGGTCAAAACCTATCCTGATATTATAATAAAATTGTCTGATTACTTTCAGTTATTTAGATCAGTGTTTCTCAATTGGGGTCCACGGGGAACAAACGGTAACAAGCCAAAACACTACAATGCAACAGTTTATTGTCGCTTATGTTCTCTTGCCGAATATGGATCGATATATTCATAATAGTGAAAATGTATGTAGCTTTACTTGGTAAACTTTCGCTGTAATATATAGTCTGCATATTTTATAATATGTACAAAAATGGATAACTATTTGTATTTCAATTTGATTGAAAAAATTGAGTCTTTGCTCCCGTTTTTACGGCTCTTATTCCACCCAAAACATTGACTCATCAGCCTTGGTTAATTGTCAAGTAAATTAATTTATATTTTATAACGTAACAGGTGGTACGGATAATTACGCTCATGTATTATTCATTATTGTTTATATTTTTAAAAATCCCACGATCAAGTTCCATTTAGTTTAATTCTCGTGTAATTATATTTAAATATAATCAAATCAATTCGCCAATTAAATTCAACACACGGCCATTAAAAATTTAGTCACAACATTCGCCAATTTTCAGTCGATGAACCCTGTCTTAATGCTTTGTTTGGGTATTGTTAAAGATAATTGTTATGCAAATAAAATAGATAAATATCGTCAAATCACAAGACTGTGATAAGTTTGATAAGGCCACACATGCGGTCAAACAGTTTGCACACGTTTTAGTTATTGTTGCGCAACTTATTTTGTAGAGGATTTGTACTGCCCTGCTAAGTAAAAACACAGTACAGATCATTTGCTCCGTGATACCTCATTGGTCATGAAAACATGTTGATACTGGCTAGGACACTTGCTCAGAATGACTCCAGAGTGTCTTAGTCTTAAATATTCTTCAGACCGATGGAACTGCTTTTGGCTACTTGTAATACGTAGTACACAGAGCAGTTTTAGGATGCTGGCATGTCGTAGGAGGATTGAACCCTTAAATGCATACTATACTAACTTTCGTTTATAGCATAGATTTTAACACCCAATGGTAAAATACAAATCATTCTTATTTTTTTTTAAATTTATGTCGTGGTGGCAAGTGGCTGTTAGTTTTAATCTGCAATCAAAGAAAAGGAGCCAAGTTTTTGGAATTCTTGATTTTTGAGTAACATTTAAATTCATTTTTAATTGTTAAATTTTCGCCGGGAAAAAAATATTACTGCATTCTATTATATACAGTGGAACCCCGATCTACGTTCTCGCATTGTTCGTTTTCCCGCATGGATCGTTTATTTTTTATAGTCCCGGCCAAACACCCATAAGAACAATGTAAAATAATCCCGCATTAATCGTTCCCCGATTTTTTCAGTAGAACGCCGATATATCGTTCTCTCGCTATCTTTGTTTTTTTTGCATGGATTGTATATTTTTAGCTCGACCTTGGTCGAGGTCTTGACCTCGGAATAACATTTTTTAATAATTCCACGTTAATCATTCCCCGATTTACCGATTTTTTCGATCTATCATCTAAATATTATCGTCCCGTCCCAATTATTACCCGGTTTTTATTGAATATTTATTTTTTCGTTTTCTAACTTAAGTATATTAAAGAATACAATTATATAAAAGTTTGTTGAAATTTAAACATTCGTTGATATTATTTGAAGATTTCCCGCATTATTCGTTGTTTTATGACGGTCCCTTGGAAAAAGTAGAATCGGGGTTTCACCGTACAACAATTTAATATTTACGATAAAAATATTTGTCAAAATAATTTCAGTTAAACAAAACATTGTAATTGATGTGGGTACTTTTTATTAAAATCATGCATTTTTATATATAAAAAAGTAGAAAATCATACATTTAAGGTTTAAGATGATGGGAGGGTGCAAACAGCTGTTTTAGAGTGAATATTGATTGACCCATAATCGGCAAAAGAACTTAAATAAGCGGCACAATTCGGTCAGTGACAAAAAATTTAGAGCGTTATCATTTGCGTGCTATTTTTAAGAACCTGTGCATTTTATTGTGTTGACTTGTAGTTTTTTCCCGTGGAATCCGGTTGAGAAACGCTGATCTAGAAAACTGAAAGTAGTCTGCCTATTATGGGTCGATATGTTCAAAGAAGTATGTGAGCTTTCTTTACAATCTAAGCTCTCGGGTCTGTAGTATTTTTTGTATTTACAATCTAACTGTTTTGGTATAAATCCCAGATGTTCCCAGTGAAGACAATAAAGTACTTGTCTGTTAAAATTGTGTGACCTTTGAACATGCAACAGTATTGCAACTGAAATGTTACGACTTCCTAGTAACTTGAGGCTAAATTCCAAATACAATAGGTGATATTTACAGTATGCAGTTTGTTTTCGAATTTATGCATCCCCTGATAATATTATTATAATAACACAATGGGATATTTGATCCTCTCCTTTGTTCCCATCGAAAAAAGTGATTCAAACCATTGAAATTGTTTAGTTACGTACTAACAAGGCATCGACCTCATTGCATTCAAATCGCTGTTGGTTTACTAGGTAACAAAGGTGTCACTGGGTGTTTAAAAGATTTGTTATCTATTATATCTGAATGAGTGCATTTTATTCGAAACAGTTATCGTTTTGGTAAGACACCTGAATATGATGTGCAGTGTGCTATCAACGGTGTGCTTGAAACCGTTGCAATTGAATATTCCATTATTGTTATTAATATTATACATCTGTTAATTCCTCATTGTTTGATTAAAACTCTTTACAACATGGGTGGCCAACCTTTTCAGCAGCCGGGCCAGATTTTAGAAATGAGATTTCCTACCGGGCCGTTTTTTTTCTTAAATTTCTTTTATTATTCAAAGCAAACAATAAATATATTGTCTTTTTAAGATGATATAACAAAAATGAGAATCAAACATATTTATTAGATTAGAGTTAGGCAATACAAAAAATAAACAAAATATAATAAATTTTAGTGAGACGTTTGATTTTGTTTGTCAGAACTAAGTGCATCAATGTTGATAACGATTGATGTTGTTGCTACACGCAAACAGTTTTCCAAATGCTCATCAGTGATTCGTGTTCTCATTTGAGATTTAATATGCTTCATTCAACTAAACAGCTGTTTCCAAATAGCGAGATCATCAATAGAGCATGTTTGTAAAATGCAGGATATTTCTCATTTTTTTTTGTAAAACTCTTCCAAGCCAACCTGATTTCTCCTTAACTGTGCATCACAGCACATTTCACAGTGTTCCATTTGTAAAATTCCTGGCAATAAATTCACATCTACAGAGAATGGCGTTGCAAATGCAGCAAAAAGTTGTCACGATAGTTGAATATTCTGAGATACTTCCATATATGAGATATGATACGAACTACGCACGTTGGAATGTTCTTTTGGTGGTTTTATGTACACTGAAAGAAAAAAATGTATGCATATGCTCCGCAGGCCACAAGTAGACACCCAGCGGGCCACACGTGGCCCGCGGGCCGCGGGTTGGCCACCCTTGCTTTACAATGATGCGATTTTATCACGGTGTCTATTCCAAGAACAATTTTATCAATCTCTATAAAGTACCCTCATATTTCAGGGATCAAGTAAATCAAAAATGTATGTACAGTCAGTCCTCTTTTTATGCGGTAGATGCGTTCCACGATATACCGCATAAAAAAAGACTTGACTTCCATACAAAAAGTGGGGATACGTTCCATGAATTTTAACCTTTAGAGGAGTGAATAGATTTATACAGACCTTACTTTAATTTTCTGCCTTTTCTTAACATGTCAATTTTGTGACTTTTTCCCAATGAATATATATATGTAATTCATACTTAGAACGTATATATGCTTACAGACAGACACTCCTGTGTTGATTTTAAACTAGTTTTATAATCATTTACAGAAAAATAGCGCCGACGTACATGTACGTCCATACTCCTCTAAAGGTTAAAATCTGCTTAGCTTAAAAAAAAGCCAGTTAAGATATACCCAGAATCGCATAAAAAAGTGTGGTGTTTTCGATGATAAATTGTTTATGCTGTTTATACCCAGAAATCCAATTTTAAGTCTCGTTGAAACTTAAATGTGCGATCAGAATTTGAATCATTTATGATGAAATGATTTTATAAAAAAATAATTCTATTGTGCAAAATCATTATAAGTAATACCTAGGTAAATGTAAAATATTTCTTATTTGAATCCTCACATTCCGACACCAATTAAAGATGGCGGCACAGGTAATATTATACACAAGACAGACTTGTGGAAGCTCTCCCTCCATCCATTCAAACATCGCCCGAAATAAACTTTCGCAACAGAACTTTATTTTTTATTTTCGGGAATCGAACGCATATGAATGCATTCGACCAAAATGATTTATGGAAAGAAAAATAATGTTTCGCGCCATTTTTTTACCACTCGCGCCTTTATTTTGGCGCTCAGTCTATTTTGAATCTGCTTGATCTAGCAACACCAGCGAATGCCAAACAAACCATTTGTATAATATGTTTACGTTTGCGTTATGTTTTTTAGTGCACTTCTGAGGTTTTGTGGACTGTTCCGCTATCACGTTGCTTGCTTTGTTTCTGTTTCTATTCTTTCTGCGACAAAAATGTGTCAAAACATTTGAAACAAGTTTTTGTCTTTGAATTTTGTGAAGAAGATGAAGCGATTGATTGAATTGGTAGAACTCCATTTTTTTAAGTAAAAAATATCAACGTATTTAGTTCTACATTTTTTTTTTTATAAAATGAGTGTAGCTATTTCGGCGTGCGCCATCGTAAGAACTACGAATAATCTTACATATACTCAGCTATTAGAGGTCTGCACGGGCCCGGGCCTCTATTCAGCCCGTTCCGCGTGCCGGATTCGGGCGGGTAAGCGCAATTGAGATTCGGGCTCGAGTGAGGAATTTATTTCTTCAGAAATATATTTCAGACTATGTTTGTGTCAGCTATGTTGATTTTAATTATTATCACTTCTATAGAGAATCGTAAATTGTTGTAAATTTGTTAAAAACGGTTTTTTTTATCGGACTGGGGTGTATAAATCTGGGCTTCGGGTCGGGTTCGGGTAACAAGTATGGTATTAGACTCGAGCCCGGGCCGAGTTGGCTCGGTGATAACTATCAGCTACAGTGGAACCCCGATCTACGTTCTCGCATTGTTCGTTTTCCCGCATGAATCGTTTATTTTTCATAGTCCCGGCCAAACACCCATAAGAACGATGTAAAAGAATCCCGCATTAATCGTTCCCCGATATACCGTTTTCCTCGATCTATCGTTTAAATATATTGGTCCCGTCACGAATATTATCCCGATTGACCATTTTTGGAGAATATTTTTTTTTCACTAGTTTTTAAACAGTTTTACATCGCATTTACATAGTTACATAAATAAATAAGTTTTTTGAAAATTAAACATTTTTTTGGTATTATTTGAAGATTTCCCGCATTATCGGTTTCCCGCATTATTCGTTCATTTATTACGGTCCCTGAAAACGTAGAATCGAGTTTCCACTGTATGTATACTACCCTAGAAGAGATACACAATACATCTTGTTATTTGCTATATATTATATATATAATTACACGAACCAACGTTTTAGTGACGGTGGTTTATGAGTTATAAATTTTCTGTTCATCAAAGTTATTTTTTTTATCGACATAAAAGGAAGGCAAAGACGTCTTCTTTACTTCAACGGTCGTTTGAAAACATTTTTATGTGAATTTCTGAACACTCCAGTCATAATAGAAGTTCTTGATGCTTTTATTTCCACTGTCGAAGGGGATTTTGCCAATATGTATGACGTTTTGTAAAAAAAAACAAACCATTTGCAATGAAAAAAATACTTGGAACGCTAAAAACACTTAAAAACAAGCTAGCTTATTATTTTATGTATTCCGTACTTTTGTTTCATTAGTAATCTTTTATTTTGATTATTCTCCAATGGAAAATATCACCACAATTCTAACTGAAAGAAATTCTAGTTCTGAGAGAACGGTTAATGAAAAATTTAATCTTTTAATTTAAGTTTAATATAAGATTTCGACTGAAGGTGCTTGGTTTAATTTCAATATTAAATTTGAATAAGGATGAACTTGAACGCCTAAAGATGCCGAAAGGCGAAACCCGGGTCGTTGGTGACAAAATCTGTGTGAGCGTACATAATTTGAACGATTAAAATTTAATCTTTTAAGATCTTTTAGAACTTTTTAAATACATAGATAAACTAAATTCAAAAAAAAAAAATTGTACTAATTTTCCCTTTTAATTTATCAAGATCAGCACTGGTTTCGCTCATGACGAGCATTATCAACTGATTAGATAGTAAAATGTCACAGTGTAATTACTGTAATTGATACAAATCAAAATGAAATAAAAAACGATGTAACAAACGATTGGTATTGAAAAGAATGGTAGAGAAGAAGAAAAGAAGAAATAAATGTTTAATTTATGAATATGTGAAACTAAATTGACTAACATTAGAAAGTTTATTGCCTCTAAAATGTAATTAAGAAACTCACCGAAGAGTAATTAAGATGAAATGGAGACTAATGACAAACATAATTATAATCTCTGAAGTTTTTACAAAATAAATTTATAATGTCTTTACACCAAGTATTGACGACGGTGAACACCCTAAAATTGTTTGTTAACTATAGTAACAACATATAGATGGTTGTATACCGATTCGATACAAATACATTTTTTTTTAACACTGACCCCATAAGAAACATTCCGACTCCAGACTATCTAATACAGTAAAACCCCCATTTACACTATAGTCGGGACCGTGTAATTCGGGGTGTGAATCTCATACAAAATTAGGGATTTGGTTTTTTTCCGCGGAAAACGCAAAACTAAGATTTCCCTTAGTTTTGCAAAAAAAAATATGGACGAAATATTTAGTTTTTGTAGTAGTTAATATCCCGCACACAGACAGACGCCCAGCTATGCGTGCATAGCCTGTAGAGGTCTGCACGGGCCCGGGCCTGGCCCACGGGCTCTTACCCGACCCGGCCCGTGGGCCGGGCTCGGGCGGGTAAGCGCAATTGAGAGTCGGGCTCGGGCCGGGCCGGGCCTTGGAATTTGGGATATAATCTTGGGAAAAAGTATAGCAAATTGAGGATTTCAAATTCCTCGGTGAGCTAAAAAAAAAGGACTTTCGGAGATAATCTGGGAAAAAGTATAGCAAACTAGAGGATTTCAAATTTCTCGGTGTTTCGGGTCGGGTTCGGGTAACAAGTGCGGTATTAGACTCGGGCCCGGGCCGGGTCGGGCGTGAGTTTTTCGGGCTCGGACCGGGTAGTTTTGTAAAATTTTGGCCCGTGCAGACCTCTAATAGCCTGGCACGTGTTGAATACACAGACGCTAGACAACATTTGACTGTATGCGCGGCACAGACGACCGTCTCTTAGTAACGGCAATGGAATGCGACCGTGCAATTGGGGGATTTGCGGCGAATATTTCAAGCCAGCGCTTAATTCGAGGTAGTGTAATTGGGGGTTCCACTGTATATGTATTTTCATTTTAAAGGGATATTAAAGAAATAGCCTTATTATATCATTTAAAAAGTAAGTACAGTGGAACGTCGATTCTACGTTTTTCAAGGGACCGTAATAAATGAACGAATAATGCGGGAAATTTTCAAATAATATTTTTAAAAATGTTTAATTTTCAAAAAACTTATTTATTTATGTAACTAAATGCAATGTAAAACTATTTGAGCTAGAAAATAAATATTCTACAAAAACGGTCAATCGGGATAATAATTGGGGCGGGACGATAATATTTGGATGACAGATCGAGGAAATCAGTAAATCAGGGAATGATAAACTTGGAAATATTAAATATTGTTATGACGGGGTCTTGGTCGAGTAAAAAATAAACGATCCATGCAAAAAAACGAAGATAGTGAGAACGGTAGATCGGGGTTCCACTGAAAAAAACGCGTAACGAAATGCGAGGCAAAACTATTTATGAAAAATATCCAACGAAAACGGTCAATCGGGATAATATTCGTGACGGGACTAAAATATTTAAACGGTAGATCGAGGAAAACGATAAATCGGGGAACGATTAATGCGGGATTCTTTTACATTGTTCTTATGGGTGTTTGGCCGGGACTATGAAAAATAAACGATCCATGCGGGAAAACGAACAATGCGAGAACGGTAGATCGGGGTTCCACTGTAGTAACGTTTTTTGATACTCATCGAAAATAACTGCGTTCGTAACACTTTCCCATTAAACGCGAAAGATATTAAAAAGCTTGTTTATCCAAAACACACAGTTATCATTTCTAAAATTATCAACTTTGATACGGCAGTCTGGGAAATGCTACATTATCGAACGTTAATAAACTATTTTAAACCATTCAGCACGGCTGCGGTCGCTTCAAGATCAATATTTTTTTATTCATAAAAATTTAAACCCTTCCCTTGACATGTACATATGTGAGTCATTAATATTTTATTTCCAGGCCAATTTTAAAGGTCTGTTGAGGTGAACCATCTTTGTATGAAATTGTTATGATTTAGCTGGCTTTTTAACCGAATATTTGTTGAGAGCTCGTCCTACTCAAGTATGTATTCGAATATGTACTGGATAAATCCGATTTATGAATTTCTGTTCGAAGGCATGGATGTATGTGATGTCTTGAATTCCCCCCTCCCATCCTATCTTATGGGGCGTATGGAGAGCGACTAGCTAACCACTAGTCCTGTCCTAGCCCTATCCTTCTATTCCTACTCTCTTTGAAAAAAGAGAGGTTGAGCAACTGAGTAACAAGCAGTTCTCGTAGAAACACTTATGTTGAGATAAACTCCATTAGGAGTCTATATGCTCCACATTGGGAGCGGACATGGTAAAAAAAAATCAATATTTTAGGGAATTTATCTAGAGTTATTCTTTATAATTCCCACAAACCCACTACTGAAAACGTGGCTCATACAGAGATTGATAAACTCCGGTTTAATTAAACCAGAGATATATAATAAATAATTGGGGGTGAGGTGGCTTAATTTAGTGAAGAATTTTTAGATTGGAGGAAAGATCATACAGCGCCCTATTACGTCAGCCATCTCAGGGAGATATTGGATCTGGCTGGGTCACGTGTTGCGAATACTTCTGAAGAGCCACACATCTGCTTGACTCTTCTTCCGACCGGTGAGACTTCAGCGTCGTGGAAGATCGTCGGGCATAATATATTCGAGGTTACTGAATGATGATGAAAGCAAAGCGATTTGATGAAGACATCAAAGGCGAGAACAATGAAATTCATAGACCTCTCCACTTTCTCTCGAATACATTTTTTCCTGTATCTATGATGTATTTTGTTTTTAAAAACAACGTTAATAGAAAAGAATATAAAATATTTAAAAAAAAATGTATGCGGTATTTAACGGCGTGTCTCGGTCATTGCAATGACCTCGCTAAACCATTTTCGGACCTCAACGGGTTAGCATTAACAGATGGCCAATGGATCTATTTTTAAAACATTTAAAAACGTAATTTTATATTATTTTAAATATTTTTCAGCTATACACTCAAAAACACACTTGTTTCTAGAAAGAGTTGGAAAAAAGGTAAATTTGATTTTTTTATGGTCACGTCCTGCTATTGATTTGATAATGCGTTAAATAAAATAAGCACACACAAGCATTTTATCTGGAGACGTAACCGTGGACAAGTTTTCACTAGTCTTAAGCTAACTACACAGTCAAGGTTTGGACTTTTTAATGGAATCTTTCATCCGATGATTTTATCCAGAACTGTGGATTCCGAGTCGAAAAAACCAAGAAAAATAATTTAAAGATATTGAAAAATTATTAGTCTATTCAACATATTGGATTGGTGAAATCTCCTAAAATTATTCTGGTAACTAGAATGATCTGATGGTATACAGATATGTTAGTTAAACGGAAATATTTTAATTCGGAGTCGGTTTTTTTTATTTAAAGCCAGAGTCGGAGTCGTCTTTTTTTACCTGACTCCACAATTGTTATTTTATCCAAAAGAACAAATTTTTGTGATGTTTTTTTATCGTTTACCACAAAATCACAAACCAATTCGAAAAACTGGTCCAGAGAGTGCAATAAGACAATTTCTTTTTTCCTTGAGTTCTTCGAAACTACAAGTTGATTTACAACTAAGTCTCGGAAAACGTTATCTATATATTTTCTCCACTCCGTATTAGATCAGAGTTTCCCAAACTTATTGTGCACTGGAAAACTTCACAAATCTGGAAATGCTACCGGATCACAGCTTAGGTTGGTTAAGTCATTATCATAAATATATATTACGTTATTAAAGGCTTATTATTTATAATTAAAATCTTTTTAAAATATGATACATACAAATATGAGTAAACAAAGTTCTTAGTGATTTACAATCTCCGCCTGTACCTAGATATTTGACGTTTTAAACATCTGTTGAGATTTACCATCATTCGATTTGTTACATGAAGTAGAAGATGTTTAAATGTGTTTTAGAGTAATATTACTTTTTTAAATTTGTTTCACAGTGCTCCGCGGAATATAGTTTGGGAAGCCCTAGGCTAATTAAAAAATAATAAAAGCAATTAAAAAAAAGACTCAACTCTCGACAAAGCAAGTCTAAGCTAATTAATATTGGCAAAATTCAAAAATATGAAAAAAAAAGTTTGCTTCTTCTCTGCAAATAATATAACAGAAATTCGGTTTTATTTTTTATAATGTTAAAATATGTATTCCACAGTTTATTTTCTTTCTTACTAAGAACATTCAATTCCACGTCATATTAGCTGTTAATTTATACCTTTTGTAGCATATCTCGTTAAAATACCCTCTGTCAATTGTACGACACTTAACCACACGCTGACAGCCACGTGTCTGTCCACGAACACACCGTAAAAATAACACGCGTCTGTGCTACTGGATATCACAAAAATGGTATGAATACTAAATAATGATACTTATTTAATATTTGGATGTCATTTTGAATGTTTAATAAAAGTTGACGATAATCGTTTTTGACTAAGTTTTTCTTAATTATTTATATTTTATTTTTGAGGTAGATGATTGTTTCATTTTTTATTAGAGAAGGGCTGTAGTTTAAGTATTATGTCCAATGTACGCAAAGCCCGGGTTTTTGTAATTTAAAATTATTATATTGACATATTATACATACAGTGAAATCCCGATAAAACTTTTTTCAAGTTAATCCAGTAAAAAAAAAACGAAAAATGCGGGAAAGCTTCAAATAATACAAACAAAATGTTTGTTTTTTTCATTTATTTTTGTTATGGAATATGTTTTTTTAATTTATTTATAATAATTTGCCTTTTTTAATCTATGTTCGCTCCCAATATAGAGCATGTGGCCTTCTAATGGAGTTATCTCAATAAAAGTTTTTCTACGAGAACTGTTTGTTACTCAGTCGCTCAACATCTCTTTTTCAAATAGAGTAGTAGGGATAGAAGGATATGGCTAGGGCAGGACTAGTGGTTAACTAATCGCTTTCGCTACGGTAGGAGGGAATTTTTAGACATCACAAACACCCATGCCTTTGAATAGAAATAGATAAATCGACCGAAAAAATGCTGTTCGGACTCGAGCCCGTGAGATCCAACACTTACTGCTGCGCCATAGGATCCGACAAACGTAGGAAAGCATTTTATTTTAAATGGTAAAATATGTATTTTTCTTAACAAAACATATATTTATGATTTACGCATTGTCTTATAGCAGTGTCTGCCAAACTTTTTTACTTTACGGCACACTGGTGTATGGAATTTGTTCCACGGCACACCAAATAAAGGTGCTTTAAAAAAGGAAATGTGGAGAATGTGACCATCGTCCAGTATGTATGAATGTGACAAATATTCATTTGGATATCTAGATGTTGAATTTATTTAACATAATAGGCATTTTTTAGGCTTCTTCTTCCGCGGCACACCTGAGGGTTCTTGCGGCACACAGTTTGGCAGACACTGCCCTATAGTGAGGCGCACTACGTACGTTGGGAAACACTGGTGAACTGGCTGAGCAGTGTTATGAACCACTGTACTTAACACAATGAATTAATAGTTACAACTTATTTCTGTTAAAGATAAAAATAATAACGTAAAAATACAATTATATAGTTTGTGAACTTGAAAAATACAGGAAACGATCTGAGTACCTAATTAAATTAATATTTTTCCGTGCGCGCTATTTTATGGTTTTCTACGACCACTTTTACCCAAACACCGGAAAACGGTCGTGAAATTTGCGCCTGTAATTACCCGTTGACCCTACAACCTCTCGTATTTGGATATAAAATCGTTGAGAAACGTTTTAAGTATCCAATTTTACAAATACACCCAAAAACCATCGATCATAAAGCGACGGGCACACGTGTCGTTGGCCGCCTCTTCTCCATTGTGACCCAGCACGGAATTATTGCCGTACCGAAAGTTGTTAATTGGGATGACTCCCTTTTGCGGGAGCAGCGCTGCCTAATTACTAATTAGATAAAGCAACGCATAACTGGATAAATACTTGACCCTTTACGGCTGCGAGTGTGGTACTTACTGACAGTGTGTGCGTAAAGACTTCACTTAACTGCCAATGTAGTGTAGCAAAACGATGTAAGTGTACGTAAACATAACACGGTATGCTTAACCTTTAGAGGAGTATGGACCAGGGGTGGACTGGAGGGGGCTCGGGGGGAGGGGGGGTCTCGCGCGAGCCTCTTGTTGAATTTTACTAAGGCTGGCGAGCCCCTTGTTAACTTATAAGAAAACAACATTTTCAGATAAAATTAGTATATAACTGCACTTTCTAATTTATATACTATCTACGACAGCGTCAGTATACACATTAGTATATTTTTAGCTATTAACATTGATAGGTTTACGGTAAATGGCACATTGTTACATATTTTACGTGTATTAATTAGTTACAATCGATTGCTTATTTAAGTATTATATAATAGCATAGGAGTAAACAAATTCGCTAATTCCTTAACTAAAAATTGCTTCGAGATTAAGCGAGCCCCTTGTTAACGTATTGGCAGCCCACCGCTGGTATGGACGTACATGTACGTCGGCGTCATTTTTCTGTAAATGAGTATGGAAGTACTTTAAACTCAACACAGGAGTGTCTGTCTGTAAACATATATATGCTCTAAGTATGAATTACATACATTCATTGTGAAAAAGTCACAAAATTGTCATGTTAAGAAAAGGCAGTAAATTAAAGTAAGGTCTGTATAGATCTATTCACTCCTCTAAAGGTTAATGTATTTTTATGTTGCCATTTCGCTACCCGAGAACTACAAGGTTTATAAGCAGGGCTGTGGAGTCGTGTCAAAAAAAGACGACTCCGACTCCAGCTTTACAATAATTAACGAATCCAACTCCGAGGAAATTCTTCAATAATTTTACTTTAACTTATATATTATATATGTATAGCATCAGATCATCTTTAGTCAGCCAAGCATGAAATGTTAACACTTTTTTGACTATTTTGTTTAAATACACATTAAATATATTTTTCAAAAAAAAATCGAGCCGCTTATTTTTCACGACTCCGACTCCACAGCCCTGGTTATAAGTGTATATTTTTCGCAAAACAAAACGAACAATGAAGTAGTCTTCCAAGTACCATTAATGTTTTGTGACGCGATGGGAAGGCGTTCCGACGACTTTTTTCTTGAAGTTATGATTGTTTCAAATAAATATTCACAATATTTTTTTTTGCTTTGAAACCTTTCTATTTAGTCAAAATGTTATGTTTATTTTGAATGTAATGTTCCGGGTACAGTAACACATAAAAAATATTAACATAATACAAAACAATACCAGGTCTATAGATTTTCTCTGTGGAGAGAAGTGTCTAATGGTTGATAATATATTGTTTTTATGATTACTGATTGAAAGCATGGGACGCTGTGAAAATTCCCTCCCACTCTTACAATCACATTATTTACGGTGCAAAGCGAGAGCGATTAGTGAACAACTAGTCCTGTCATTTTCTTTTTTCACTCTCCTCGATAAAAGGGAGCTAGCATACATATGTAATTATAATTGGAATATATGTATATAATTTAAACATCTTTATTCTATTATAATAATTAAAACTTATTTTTCTCACCAATACGCGACCCGAGTACTACAAGGTTATATGTGAAAAAATAAATAAGAAACAAAAATAGCAATGTACACCAATAATGGAACTTGGAAGACTGCCGCATTGTTACTTCTGTTTCGTCAAAAATTTAACATATAACCTTGTAGTACTCGGGTCGCGAATAGTCTATGAAATTCCATACACTTTGTATGGGACCCATGCTCCGTGGTAACAAAAAGTTTGCGGGACACTGGTTTAGTTAATAAAAGCGTCAAATCCAGCAGCCGGGCCGGCTTGATCTTTAAGCTCGGTCCTAGTTAGGGTTGCCAAGTGTCCCGGATTGGCCGGGATTGTCCCGGCATTGGAATCGCTGTTCCGTATCCCGGATGAGTACTAAATTATTTCGGAAATTCAGAGAAAACTTTTAAACTCCGATTCGAAGTCTCGGAAGAGCTAAAAAACGAGTCACGCTGGTATTTTTGGCAAATCGGTAAATTCCTAGGTTTTTGGATTCGAAGTCAGGAAATCGGACAAATGTCTCGGATTCACTTGCAAGAAATCTGGCAACCCTAGTGCTAGTCAGGCCAATATCAAATTTATTTAATTTTCTTCGACTTTCTCTAGTATAATTCCAAAATAGTCGATGCGTTGGCATTATTTACTGTAGTGCCATTTTTTCCTAAAATCGTGTAACCTGCACGCGAAACATTACTAACTGTGGCTTAGGCGGTTAGTAGAGATTCCAACTCGGATATCCGGATATCCGATATCCGGATATATCCGACCCTTTTTAACTATTCGATATCCGGATATTTGGGAAAATATCCGGATACTATTCGTTATAATTTTTAATGAAATATTTTACAAAATCGGCGAAAGATGATATGAATACTGGGGCATTTACTACCTGGGAGAAACCATTACTTAAGAGTAGTGTTTTTTTTACCTTCCCCAAACTCGGGTATTATGAATAAATATCTCATCTTGTTATCTTAATACTTAAAAGTTCGACAAATCGGCTCGGACTCTAGGCAAAAAAAACCTTTAATGCCGAAATTTCATTCATTGAAGAAATGCCGTTGCAGTAATCTAATGCAGCTGCAAATTTTCAATATTTTAATATGATGGAATAGTATTGAAATGTGTATTGTCTTTATCTAAGGCATTTCAGAAGTGGGAAATGATTTAGTGAGGATAATAATAAAGAATTTAGCAATAATAATGCAACGTTATTAACGGCCGAGGGAATTTATAAATTTGTATTCAATAAGTTGGAAAAATTTAGAAGTTCATTAAGTGAAGAATCTTTATATGTGATTAAAAAGAGAATGAACGAACGCCGACTAAAAAAAATAATAACACTCGTGATATATCTACAGAGTGAAAATGTTCCCAGTTCTAATGAAAATTTGATGCCATTTCTTTAGCACAAAGTATTATTAAGAGAATTCACCCAAATTTGTTATCTAGTAATAATGAAATCTCTCAGGACTCTGATGTTGAAATAACACCTCTCTCTTTTTCGACATCAGAATGCTTAATTCTATTTTATCTCTCGCGGAAACTGAAGACAATACAAATAATCTGAAAAAAGATTTTAAATACTTAGATCAATTTAAAAAAAGGACGGAAAAGTTGTACGTGTTGCTTAAAACACTTCTAACAATAAAATCAACTGCAACGGAACGAGTATTTTCAACAGCAGGACAAGTTAAAACTAAATTAAGATCAAATTTAAAATATGATACATTTAATGCTCTCTTATTTTTAAAATATGAATTGTTAAAATCTGAATAAATGACTTATATTACAAATGAACTCGTTTTTAATGTATTATTTTAGTACATAAATTTATATATGTAGTAATGTTTTGTTATTTTCATACTTACTGAAACTATCCGGATATCCGGATATATCCGGATAGTTTCAGTTTTACTATTCGATATCCGGATAGTTGAAAATGACGAATAGTTGGAATCCCTAGCGGTTAGTACAACAATATTATATATATCCTTATGTTAAGGCTTAGAAATATTTCCTAACCTTTAGTGGCAACGTTCAAGAGTATCATTGAAAGGTCTCGGTTGATTAAATTCAATAAAGCATAATTAAATGGGCATTTAATTTTCTCCGAGACTTACATTAATCAAGTAATGTGCGCATCTTTTTGATGCAGAGATGGTTTATCTGTGGTTGGTCAATCGATTTGATGCATTTTACGATATCAATTATTTTTTTAATTGACTAACGGAGGCTTTTATTACATAATTACGAAAGGCGGCTCGAATGTTTTCCGGCATTTTGAATTATTTTGAACCTGTCTATAATTATTGACATTCAATTGCATTTTATAACTATCTATATATTTGTCTAAGAACGATTACTTACTATCACATGAATTATCTATGCTATTTGACCAAAAATAATAACCGGTATTGCACTGCCAGTAAGTTTAAATTTATAGTTTTGTTTTGTTTTTAAATAATGCACTAAATTTGTTTGTATACAAGCTTTCTCGTTTTTGACAGAGGAATTGAATCGTCATCTATTAACAAAGGAAAAACATTTATTGAAATTGGTATTTTATTTAAAAAAAAGCTGTTTTAAAAACATGAACTACATTGTTTTTTTAATCCATGTGCGCTTTCAGTATGTAACATACGGCCTACGTATAAAGCTGTTTTTCTACAAGAACTGTTTGTAAATTAGTTGCCCAACCTTTGTTTTTCGAAGAGAGTAAAGATAGAATGATACGGCTGGCACAACTAGTAGTTAACTAATCGCTCTCGCTACACCCCATTTTTTTTAATGATCGTAAGAGTAGAAAGAGAATTTTTAGACGTGTCATTAGTCTTCAGGCAGAAATTGATAAATCGATTGAAAAAATACTATTAGTACTTGTACTCGAATCCTTGAGATCCGCCACGGAAGCCAACGAGCTTATACAACAGGGATGGCGAACCTATGGCACGCGTGCCCGAAGTGGCACGTTTGAGAATTTGGATGGCACGCGAACGATTTCCAAGTTCAAAAAAAATATTTAAGTTTAAAAAAATAAAATTTATAATAATAAATAATCTTTGAATTATTAATTTTTAAGCTTGTAAATAAAATTCATAAAAAAAAACATTTTTTCTATTTTTTTACTGCTTGGGCACGTCACACAATCAAGAAATAATATTTGAGGATTTTTGGCACGCGGACCCAAAAAGGTTCGCCATCCCTGTTATATAACATGAATTTTATGATTGTTTAATTTCAGGAGATTGTCATTCTGACATTCAACATCGAATCACTCACATATAAAATTTGTATTCTGTGAATTTAGAATTCAATATAAACCGTGTAATCTGTTAAAATTAATAAATTTATTGCATTATGTAGTCTTATATTATTTAACGTCAAATCATGATAAAATACTAGTTATCAGAGACAATTTAAGTAAGAAATTGTCTGCATTATGCTCATTCTGAAATAGTATAATGATGTTTTACCACAATCTATCACACGCTCAGCAAATTTACAATAATGCTTTCAATACAAGTATGCTAAAACTCCATCAGGTGAGTAGGCCATACCTGATCCCCCACGGGTCTGGATTCGAGGCTCTGTTGGACATAAGGCTTGTTATGTCTAGTGGGTGTCTAGGCTGTTCTATAAAAAAAATATTCAAACACGTTCAACGCATAAAGCAATCAGCATTATATTGCATAAACAATTTTATTATAAATATATTATCGTCATCTTTTTCTAAGTATTTGTAGACTTATTGTTATGAGAATCAAGAAACTCACTGCGCTGCTCAGTACAGGAATGCCTAACTGAAATCACTTGGTGGGCCAAATAACATAATACAGTAAAACTTCCATTTACACTAAAATCGGGACAGTGTAATTCGGGGTAGTGTAATTGGGGATGTGAATCTCATACAAAATTAGGGATTTTGTTTTTCCGCAAAAAATGCAAAACTAAGATTTCTCTTAGTTTTGCAAAAAAAAAATATTTACGAAATATTTAGTTACCAAGTGATAAAATGCAAAGGGCGCCAAAATCCCACACATAGACAGTCGCCCGCTATACGTGTATAGCCTGGCACGTGTTGAATACACAGACGCTAGCCAACATTTGACTGTATGCACGGCACAGACGACCGTCTTGTAGACACTGGAATGCGACCGTGCAATTGGGGGATTTGTGGCGAATATTTCAAGCCGGCGCGTAATTCGGTGTAGTGTAATTGGGGGTTCCACTGTACATCGTCTCTGATGGACCATTTATAAATATTTGAAACCTTAGTTTTTTTTTACCATGTCCGCTCCCAATATGGAGCATATGGACTCCTAATGGAATTTATCTCAACAGTAATGTTTCTACAAGAACTGCTTGTTACTCAGTTGCTCAACCTCTCTTTTTCCAAAGAGAGTAGGAATAGAAGAATATGGCTAGGACAGGACTAGTGGTTAGCTAGTCGCTCTCGATACGCCCCGTTCATAGGATAGGATGAGTGGGAGGGGGGAATTCAAGACATCATATACATCCATGCCTTTGAACGGAAATTCATTAATCAATTGAAAAATCAATTTCTAAAACTGCCCGTACAGGGATTCGAACCCGTGCCCTCCGTAGCGGTAGCCAACGATGTTGACCACTCGACCACACAGGCGGCAAACTGAAACCTTAGTACATAATAATATGATATTTTTATATTAACACCTCACAATTAAAATAATTTATTTTTATTATGTTTTTTTTTTTAAATTTTGAAGTCGTGCATAACAGTAGATAAGTTAAATTTTCATCAGTCAACGTGTTTCGACCCCTCGATTGTACGATTTTTAAATTTGAGAAAAATGACTCGCAGCGATATTTAGTGTTAGATTCAGCTGTAATGCACATTGCTTATTGCTTTAATTACGGAAATTCATCTTCAAGGATATTTATAAGATGCCGTAACACTGACTGCACACCTAAGTAAGCCGAAAGAGCAAGGTTAAGTCATAACAAAAGATATCAAAATATTCATCATGATTAAATTATATCATGAAAGTGAATCTGTTTATTAAGTATTGATATATTCAAGATTCTAGATTACAATGTGATAAAGCCTCGTTCGATTTTACTTTGGAAGCAGTTAGTCATAAATCAGCATAATAATTTATCGCTAGCTATAGTGTTTTCATAAAGTGCAACTGGCAGCTTTACTAACCACGCGTTTTCTTGTCGCCGCCTTTTCATTATTTAAACACCTGTTGGGCCTATTGGAAGAAGTCGATGTTCTTACCTGGCGTTTACGCAAAGGAAGTAGATTTACGGCCAAGTCGACTTGTTGAGCTTCCTACTAAGAAATAGCTCGAAGAATTTGCATGCGCCTAAAGCAGCATGAAAGCGTAAAAGTTGTTTTATCACTTTGAAGGTGTTAACTGTCAATTCTTGTAGGATTATTTTATAAATTTTCGTAAAAACGAGATACATTATTGACAACAATTTCCGAAATGATCAGGCTCTGTTTCGCTCGTTTATTAAAAATAAGTTATTTAATTATTTACTCACTTGAGAAGGACATCAATTTATTGTAAATTAAAAGGTCTGTAAAAAATAACGCCTTCGACACCGAATTGATATTTTCAAACATTTCTGTTTGACTAACATATCTGTAAACCATCAGACTATTCTAGTTCAGGGATGGCAAACCTTTTTTGCAAGTGGGTCAAATTTGATTTTAAAAAAATTTAAAAATCATGCCACGGGTCACATATGGGATCCCGGCATTGGGATTAGCTTTCCGAGAAATTTGAAATCCTCGATTTAGTATACTTTTTCCCGGATTGTCACAGAAACTAGTTTTTATCATTTCTAAAAATTCAAGCGGGTCAGATAATTTCTCACGCGGGTCACTGGTTCGCCATCCCTGTTCTAGTTTATTGTTTCTCAACGTTTTGAGTCTCATATATTTCCGTTTCCTCCATACCCGTTTTTATATAAGCACAAGAAGTGAGAAATTGAAAGATTCCAAAATAATTTTCATTTTTTTTATAACTGCTCGCTGGCAGATTTTACCCAGGAATTTAAGGATTTCACAAAATGAAAAGACGCGAGACTTTTTTTAAAATTATTATTTAAGCTCATCCACGGTTTGCCCGTGGCCCTCCAAAATTGTGCTGTGGCTCCCCTAATTTTTTTTCTCTGGCCCCCTGTTGAGAAACCCTGTTCTAGTTTATAGAATAATTCTAGTAAATTTCCCCAATCAATATGATGAATAAAATAATATTTTTTCAATATCCTTAAATTATTTTTCTCCAGTTTTTCGACTCCACCTCTCTTAAAACACCTGACTCCACGACTCCTGACTCCGATTCCACAGCCCTAAAAAAAAAATAACTTTTCCAATAGCAAAACGTTTTTCAAGATTCGAATTGTAATTTGGTTGAACTAACTAAAAGACAAAGGCGTATCGGAGCGTGTCTACGGTATTTGACATATTTCTCCATTAGGACGAATAGATTCGCGTATGTCAAGTAATTCCCTTTGTCCCAGCGACAAAAATCTGAGAGCTATTTTTAATTTGACGCTTCGGCTAAAGTGATGTCATAAAAATTAATGTCCCAGTCGCCACTGACTTCGCGCAGCTAACTTCACACCAGGGACTGCGCGTCAATTGTTAATATTTTATTAAACGTCACTATAAATTATCATAAATAATGTAACTATGCGTATTCTAATTTCGAATAATTGAGAATGTTGTGTGTTTGATAATTTGCACGCATTGTTTATCGTGTTCACATATGCGCCACAATTCTGCGCGGAATTTAATTAATAGCACTTTAAAACTGCGGTGGACTCACACTCTACATATGACAGAATTTATCTTGATAAAATATATTTACGTGAATATGACAAAATAGCATGCAATAATCACAATATCGATGTTTTTTTATTATTTGCCAGAAGATAACGGCCCACAAGATAACTCTCGGTAAAGATTTCAGCCATTTTTAAATTGAGAAATTCATCTTAAATAGCAGGTCTTTTACTTTTATTCTGTTTCCAGTCTGATATATTTTTTTAACTAAACTGTGAAGTCCAGCTTATGAAACCCATTCAAGGCCTGTAAATTATATATATTTAAGCCAGGTATGATAAGCTGGCCGCTTAAAAACAAATTATGATGGTTTTGGGCCAACAAATTAAAATAAAATTTAAAGTACATTAAATCCTCTTTTTACACGAGGAATACACTCCACGTAAAACAGCTGTGCAAAATAAAATCGTCTTCAAATAATGTAAATATAGATAAATGAAAGAAAGGTTCCATTAAATTTGACCGTGTTATTTAAAAACCGTGCCAAAAGAGTATTAGGTGTACTTATTTACAAAAAAATGTTTTTATTATGAATTATTTTGGTAAGTATGTTGTATTGATAATTCAAAAGCTAATGCGATCCATTTCTGGTCGATCTTTAAATATCAAACTAATTTGACGCAATATTTTAAGGAATTGCAAAATCGAATTGAAATTTTCATCAGTACGCCTATTTCTATGATGAAATATGTTTTGTTTCGTAAACGAAATAGTTTGCTTAAAAATATGCACTATATTTAAATATAAAGATGAAACATTTAAGGGCCATAAAAAAAATCAAACGGGCAGCATTTAACATAAAAAAAAACTTGGGTATACAGAAATTTGCAGACCATTTTGACGTATTCACTTTTTTCTTTGGTACATAGTGCCTTTTTATTTCCTGTATTCAACTGTTTATATAAAATATTTTACCAATTTATTCAATTATCAGCACATGCTTGGTTCGGATATGCAAGCAATTCAATTGCTGATAATAATCCAATACAATGACCGGTATCGTTTACCAGATGAGTAAATACACTGGACTCCCTTTTTACACGGTTTCGAAATAACGCGGTTCTACACCCCAGGATTTACTAACCTACTACTCAGAATGCTCAGAGAAGTTTATTCTTGTAAATCCGAAAAAAATTGAAAGAAATATTACACCGGTTTTGAATATCTCCGGTGATGAAAGCAAGTTTCTTATCAAATGTGCGGTATCAAATCGCAGGGTAAATAATCAAAAAGTAATACTATAGTTTATTTTATAATATCTATGCCGACTGAATGAATTTACAAGTTTTATATTAGCATTTAATGTGGAAAGAAAGCAAAGGGTTAATTAAGACTTAAATACATTGTAGCATGCTTGTTGCAACGAAACGACCGACGATGATATCTATTTTAAAAATACAGTTTTTACTTGATCGCGCACGGCCCTGGTTAATTTAAAAATTGTGATCTTGCAGCGCTCAAATATAACTAATGAAGTGATGATGAAAACAATGCAGAGTCTTCAAAACTGGACCAAAAATCTTAATAGAGAATACAAACTTTGTATGAAGTATTACGACTTCGTTTCAATCAATCGAGTTGATTTGTTTTAGTATCAACGTTTCCGCTTGAATTAGATCACTATGTATGCAGTTTCATTAAAGTCATTAATTAGAATAACCTTGCATTGTGATTAAATGTTAATCTAGCATCTTTGATCTTGTGGGAAAGTACTTAAATGTAATTAATTTGACTTAGTATGTAGGGTTGACACTCGTCCCGGAACGACTGTAAAATCCCGGCCCAAGTCGATGCTTTAGATTAGGGATTGCTATACCGAACGAAAAAATCCTTACTGGTATTATAAAATATTTAAATAAAGCAAAAATATGGCTTGTTGGGATCATAATATCAAATGAATCAAACTCGGTATTTCTAAATTTATTATAAAATGAGGAGCAAACATTCAAAAAGTGATTTGTCACACAAATACAAAGCTTGAAAAATGATGATTTGAGCGTTGGAAAAATCATGGTTTGCTTGAATGTATCAATTATATGATTTATTTTTTATAGGAAAAAACCTATTGCTTATTGTGATTTCCATTCAAAGTTTTTATTATTGACCATCTGAATTGATATTAAACGACATTTTTTAAAATTTGTGAAAAACCACTTTTTGAATGTTTGCTCGTCAAATATCATTATTTAAATGAACGGGTGATTTTCATGAATGATTTTGATGGATAACTTTCTTAAAATAACATCATTAAAAGCTGATATTCTAGAACAATTCTTAGCAAATTATTTCAATTTAAAGTCTGAACCGAACTACCGGTGTTTTTGTATTTTCACAACTAGTATTTATATTTTTTAAAAAACATCACGTATACCGGTATTCCGGTTTCAGTTATACCGGTATTAGAAAACCCGGAAAACTTGTTTTGTGTAAATCGATTTTAAATATTTGTGTGCTCGATTTCAAACATTTTAACAATTTATATTCAAATGATAACTTGTATATAAATTCGTTTGTTTCACGTAACATACTTGTTTTTCGTTTTGAAAACACGAACATTAAAGAGGAAATATGAGAATAAATACAAAAAACGTTAATTTGAATTAATGAAAAATATATGTTTATTATATATAATGCTATTATAATAAAATCTACATACCTTGTCTAATGTTATTTGGTAACTCTGTGTATTCTGGAAATAGTGATGTCTTGAAATTGAAATTGAAATCACATATTTTGTATTTTTTGATATTCTAAACCAGTGTCTGCCAAACTTTTTTACTTCGCGGCACACTGGTGAATGGCACTTGTTCCGCGGCACACTAAATATTAAAAAAAAAAAAAAACGGAAATGCGTAGAGTCGACCACTATATATATGTATGTATGTACACATATGCAAACGTGACATGTATTTATTTGAATACGTAGATGTTCAATTAATTTAAAATTGAAGAAAATTTAAATTAATAAGCATTATTTAAAATGAAAATTTTTGAGGCGTCTTCCTCCGCGGTGCACCTGAGATTTCTTGCGGCACACAGTTTGGCAGACACTTATAAACAAAAGAAGAATTTTTCATGTTGAAAAATTTGAAATAAGTTTTTAAAGTAAAGAAAATTTTATAGTGAAAGGACCTTTATTGAATATTATTTTTGGGACACGGGTTGAATCGTGGTTTTGACAACTTGTGAATTTAAGTTCAAACAGTCAATCTGAATAGGGAGGAGAGGAGTTAAGAATTCAAAAATATCGAATTAATCTTCACTCAAGTTGAAGTAGTACATTTTTAGAAGTTTTTTTTACCGATTATGGGTCGATATTTGCCGTATTTAATTCAGTCTCAATAACATTCGGGCCTACCTTGATTTTCGCAGATACGGGATATATCGCAGTTCTACTGAAATGGACATCGTTGACTACAAAGTATTCTCAACAATCCTTGTCCCCGAATATGTAAATTTCAATATAACTGTAATATCTAATAACTGCAAAAATCTAGATACGACCGTATGGTATTAAGCTTGTGGTAGTTAGTAAAATATATATCTTTTTTTAATAGCCATATGGTATTTATCAATATTAAGTTGTTGACTAATCAACCCTGTTGGAATCAGATACTGTTTCATAATACTGACCAAGATTGTAAGTCTGTCTTCATTATTATGCGAAGCAATTTTCATCACGGTCATGAATTATTTGATCTCAAATTTCCTCACAAAATAATGTTTTCCTACTTGATCATATTTCAAGTTCCGCCGGGCGGCTGAGCAGATTTTAAAAACAAGGTGTTGCCAACAACAATAAAAATAGTAAACGAAATCCCTATTTAGGGATATAATACACGGGTATTCACGATTGACTCTATTTTCACCCGGTGCACAAAAAATAAATTTTTTTACGCTATTTTTTCTGCTTTGATATACAAATATAATATATCATAAATAATTGTCATATATTGGTATAGTTAAATGAACACTTAATGTATATATATACTTTTTATTAACAATTTAAATAAAAATATTATTTAACATTAAATTATTTAAAAGTGTAGTGCGGTTGTTTTATCCCACTTTTAGGTGTTCACTTTCAATACTTGGCGGAAAGTATTCTTTTATATTGATCCCATATTTCTTGAAAATGATCAGAACCGGTTTCGCCCATGATGATCATTTTAACCGATCAACTATTAGGATCAATGAGAATGAAGGGATTCAAATTCTACACCCAAACACAGACAAGAATAAGTTGATATTCCAGGAAGTTTTAGAAATAAATCGGGCACAGTTAAATACCAATTTTGAATGAGCAGGTTAATCTGTCAAATGCCCCAGTTTTGTATCCTATAGGTAAGTAAATATTATTATAAATCTTCCAGCAAACAAAATAAATATAATCTTGAAATTACTCACCATTCAAATCTGAAGGCATTCTTATGAGTAAAATCGTAGTTTAGTAAAAAATAACAAACTCAAAGGAAAGTGAAACAGCGTGAAACGAGTCTCGCGTAAATTGATTGATGTATTACATAAATCTATGAATCTATGCTTTTAGTACACCTGGCTTTTCAGAAAGCGGTGTCAGGTGGCGACTTTGGGTGTTACGGTTCAACGACTCGCTTCCACTATTAAAACAGCCGCTAAACAGGGATTTAGCTCACCTGGATATCGTTTTACTTTCATCAATACATTTTAATACAAAATAATAACACCGCACAGTGTGTCTAGACGCAGTGCACACATGTGAAAAAAATCTGTTTTCAATGTCGACAAAGAGGCATTGCTCTCGTCCGCATGGCCCGATAATATGTTTTTTATTTGATATTAATCGTTGTCTGAATTAGATATAATGTTTGATAATGTTTTTTGAATTAGCGACAATTAATCACGCGGCGCGATTCATACTAATTTTTAGCTACCGGTAACAATTACACTAAGCTACATATTTTTTTGTCTTCTAGGGGAAACTTTAAATCCAAATTAAGATGATTGGATTCAAGCGACTTAAAAAAGTCATATTGTGAGGAATCTAACATCAAAAATACCCAGTTAGCTGAACCTCGATCTACCGTTCTCGCATTCTTCGTTTTTTAATGTAAAATAACATTATAATATTTAATAAATGTATTATATCATTTGATATCTATAATGATTATACAGTAAGCATGTTTTATCGTTTTTAATGGTCACTCAAAGAATATTGTCAAAGCGGAAAAAATCTCAAAAACATGAACCCAAGAACAATGTACATATCTGGAGTTTTCTATAATATTATATGATTCGTTTAAGATTTCGACTGAAGGTGCTTGGTGGAATTTCAATATTAAATTTGAATCGTTCAAATTTAATATGATTCGATTGTAATTCCATTAAGATTTTTTATAAATCATTTCAATTAAAAAAATAATGTATATTCTCTAATACTTAACGTAATACACACATACCTAATCGATTTTGTTTTATAATTGCTGTCAAAGATTCTGTAGTCGTGAATTTCCGCGCGAGAAGAAAATGCTTAGAAATATTTATAAAAATGTATATAATGTACTCAGTGGAGTAGCAAGGGGAGTGCGAAAGGGGCGGACTGACTGGCATTTTCAAAAAAAAAAAAATTTTTTTGTGAAACTATATTTCTGCATAGAAAAATAAGCCACCTGTATGTAGTAAAAACTCCTAGTTCATAGATACAAAATCGTAGAAGTGTTTGAAAAAGAAACTTGGAGGAAATATTGGGGGTGGCAGGACCAGTGTTCCCTCTAAGCTGTGCGCGTGTGCGCGCGCACATACATTACAACAGAGCGCACAAAAGTTACATCAGCTTTACCATCACCAGAATAAATTAATTGTCATTTTATAGTGTTTTTAATTATTGTCATTATTAAAAATCAACCTTTTCGTTTAGTAGGTCTAAATACCGTTATGTGGCGCACAAATCTTTTTATTACTTGTCAAAGTTGCACAGTCATATTTTGCGCACATAGCATTAAAAAATTAGAGGGAACATTGGGCAGGACCCCTTCCTACACCACTGTATGGACTGTTTTAAGGTTATAATAATATATATACAATAGATCAGGGATGGCGAACCTTTTTGGGTCCACGTGCCAAATATCCTCAAATATTATTTCTTGATTGACCTGGCGTGCCCAAACAGTAGAAAAATAACACAATAGAAAAAATAAAAAATGTTTTTTTTTCTGAATTTTATTTAAAAATTATTTAAAAATTAAAATTACAACAACATTTGAAAATTAATAAAACGGAATAAATTAATAATTCAAAGATTATTTAATCAAAATTTTATTTTTCTAAATTTAAGAAAATATTTTTTTTGAACTTGGAAATCGTTCGCGTGCCATCCAAATTCTCAAACGTGCCGCTTTGGGCACGCGTGCCATAGGTTCGCCATCCCTGTAATAGATTATAATAATCAATTTTGTCGTCACATGTTGATTATGTCTGACTTTAATCGCCATTACTCAGCGGCAGACTAGCGAAAATTCCTAATAAATATGTTCGATCTTTTTGTCAAGGCTTGTCTAGTTTTATGTATTTTTTTCTTTTCTATGTCATGTTTAAATAAAACTTATTTATTTTCAAGTAACAATATTTGTTAGCACACATGATTTTTGTTTCGGTTAACTCGTTTTGTAATTTTTTGACAGTTTTATGGCATTTAACATTTTCTTCGTGATTGCACCGCTGGATACCACATGGCGAGACACAGTCAAACAAGAGCCGTTTATTTTTTTAAGTAAATCAGTTATTATTATTAAGCCCATTATATATTTTATTGAACACGTTAAAGTGTAATCCTGTCATCAATCAAGTGTGATTGCCACAACGTTGTGCATGACAATGCTCACTTTTAATTTTGTAGCAAAATATCTCAAGTATTTATTAACTCTTCGAAATATGTAACTGTTTGATTATGCTTATTAACAAACAGTAAAAATCCGACATATTGTTTTGTGGGTCGATCTAAAAAGACGATGAATGCAAGAAAGGTAGATCAGGTTTATACTGCAATATGTTCCGTCATTATTTTTTCTGGATAGCTTGAAAAAAAGAATGAAAAAATACACATTTTCTGTACTTGAACGACGATCAAGGGACCGGTCAATTACGTCTTACCAATAAGGGCATCTCGACCGATTCATCGATCCCGTATTCCCGGATCGTCTTAAAACCGTTCCCGGTATTTCGAGATTCACTATAACATCTAGTTTAAAATCTTAGTTCGTCCTGATTTACTACCATATATTTTGATACTAAAACAATTAGCGACAGTTTACCTCGGTTTGTTTATATAATATGAATATTTTTGTTTAAACTTACATCAAGACGTCACATACATTCATGTCTTCGAACAGAAATTTATAAATCGATTGAAAAATCAATTTATAAAACTGTCCGTACCAGTCTGTGATGTCTTGAATTTCCCTCTTCCACCCATCCTATCCTATGAACGGGGCGTATCGAGAGCGATTAGCTTACCACTAGTCCTGTCCTAGCTCTATCCTTCTATCCCTACTCTCTTTTGAAAAAGAGAGGTTGAGCAACTGAGTAACAAGCAGTTCTCCTAGAAACACTTATGTTGAGATAAACTCCATTAGGAGTCCATATGCTCCACATTGGAAGCGGACATGGTTAAAAAATACTTACATACAAAATAAGTGGTCTAACACCCACTCATATTTTATAGCAGTCGTAAATAGGAAAAGACTCGATTTCGTGATCAGCTAACTAGTCCTGTTCGAGTACTATCCTCATATCCCTTCAAAAATGTCATCAACTAAGTAACAAGTAATTCTCGTAGAATAAATTATTTTGCGATAAGATTCATCAGGAGAGAAAAATGCTCCAATCTGGAATCTAACAAGATAAAAAAAATATGTATGACATCACTGACTATTATTTACTATTGAAGTATGTTTAAAATCGTTTCCTATATTTAATTATTCATAATCCAAAAAAAATAAAATGTTAACGAATTTTTCTTCTGTTGACACAGCCTGTAAAAGGAATTGACAATTGTCCAGTTTTACGGTTGTCAAACATTTTTTAGAATGAATAAATTAAATTATATATTTTTAATCCAAATGAAGCTTGTCGAAATATTTGTATTTTTTGTTGTTTTTATTATTGTTATGTTATCACTATTGTTTATAGACTTATTATAAATTAAAATTTGCTTATTCTACAAAATAAAAAGAGAATTTAGTAAAAAAATGTACTGAGAAATTTTGACAGTAGTTTAGTAAGCATTTTTAACTCTGCCAGCATTTAAAGCCCACGAAAAATAACGAATGCCTATTCAGGTTTTCAGGCAGTAATCTCATTCGTGTTGGAAATCTACAGTTCAATCTTAGTTATTCCACAGGTTGTGCAACAAATTGTGACACGTGTTTTGCGTCTTCGAAAAGCATCTTCTGACAAACTATTGTAAAGTTAGGTTAGTTTCAGTTAATCATTAATTTTATACTAAAAATTAACTTCAACAAAATTACCGCGGAATTCAAAAAAATAAGTCTTATTGACTTATTTAATTATTGAATATACAAAATGAAAATTTTTGATTTAATTAATTTAACATAACACTTTTTTTACTTAATTAATACAACCAGTCCTACGCTTTATGGCCTAGAATTTAGAACATAGGTAAGATATTAATGGTTTTTTGGGCCTTCAAGTGTGGTCTTTTGCCTAATTTAAAATTATTCTTTTCATTGCTGTCATTCATATATAAAAACATATTACAAAATACATTTAAAAGTATGTCTATTTAATATTATTCCTTATCAAAGTTTCTTGATCGTTGCATTATTATTTAGCACGGTTCCCCACCCTCAACCTAGATTGTCGACAGTAGTTTAAAATAGTATTATTCGTGGTAAACATTTTTTTTTGTGTACATATTTATTTATCATTCATTTTATAAAATACGCTTGTCGTGTGAGAGGGGTAATTTAAATTTTAAGTTTCCCGGTTTGGATGTCTATAAATCTGGCTACTAGCTCGCTTTGGCTACATTTTCTCCTTTTTGCGGTTCATTTTCTTTTACCAATAATTGAGAAGCTCTTACGATCTTTTTGAGCGTTGAGTTTTATTTAGGAAGATTCAAACAGTGTTCAAACTGTTTCAGAATTCGCTCACCGACTTGCCTAAAAAGCGATAAACAACAGTCTCAAAAATTGACAGGCGGAAAATAAATAAATAAAACCAAATTCCTGAGAAGTTTCCGAATTTCCTACTCTACTAAAATAACAACTTACAGAGTGTATGACGTAAGTAGGCATATTTTTGTTGAAATGACTGCATAAACACCATTTTTAATTACATGAAAATATCTTGTTAGATGTTTTGTTGGTGGTTTTACATTTACTGTCATTTTAACATGGAAATACCAGCTAGATATATTTTAATCATACACTATATGACTATGACACAGCCTTCGTTTAATAAACAATCATACATATATACCACAGGCTTGGAGCTGGAGCACGGAGCAGTGGAGCAACGGCATTTTGCCGGGAGCAGGAACGGAGCACGAAAAAATTGATCTTTGCTCCGAATATTGTTTAAACATTTTTTTTTCAATTACTACATACCTATAATAGTTCTCATAATTTTATAATCATACATTTTAAATTAACTTCGGGTTCTATGTTTTATGGCGCAGCGGTTAGCGTTGTTGGCTTCTATGCCGGTCTTATGGGTTCGAATCAGATTTTTTCGATCGATTTAACGATTTCTATTCGAAGGCATTCGATTTTGTGATGCCTAAAAATCCCCTCCCACCCTTCAGATCCTCTAATTACTGGGCGTAATGAGATCGATTAGCCAACTACTAGTACTCTCCTTCTATCCCTACTCTCTTTGTCACAAATTTTGAAAAATTCCGTTTAATTTATTTATTTATTTAATTAACATTGCACAAGGTTGACAAATTATAAATTTAAAACTTTTACAATGAAGAAAAAAAAATAGTACAACTTAATATTAAAAGAAATAGAAAAAAATAGCAAGGAAGTCAACTGAGTAAGCTCCGACGAACTCTACTCTAATACATAAAAAATAGTATTCGTCGGAACTCACCCACGTCTACGTGGAATATGTCGACATCCGAAGCAATATTGTTGAACACCGTTAAAGCTCTGTCAATGTCATGTTAATGCTAATGTCAGTTATGATAGTCCATTATAAAATCTATGAATGGAAATCACAACTACTGTTCAAAAATGGTTTTTTCATAAAAAAATTAAATCGTAAAATTGTTACATTCAAGCAAACCGTGATTTCCCCAATATTTAATTCATTATTTCCCAAGCTCTGTATTTGTGTGAAAATAGAATTTTTGTGGTAAATTTAAGTTATACTATTAAGCGACCCACGAATCGTAGCAAACTTCGGTTTGTGACCCTAGCGAAAAAACGGTTTAGTATTCATGTTTTAGATTAAGGCATCCATACTAATATAATGATTTTATTTCATTGTAAAGTTTACATCATTGTTTAAATAATGCCGACATAAAACATCGCATGTTTTAGTCCAATTTATTGTTTGAAGGGTTAATGTGTAGCTTGGCTGATTAACACCAGATGGAGTAAAGTGATGATTCAAAAATAGCAAACACACAAAGGAGAACATTCTAAATATGCGGGAATCATTAATCACGTCGTTTTCTGGGCTCCGTAGGGGGCCAATGAAGACCTATGTCCAGATGCGTGCGAGAAATCATCTCGTGGAAGGTTAAGCATAGATGATTAGGTGATCATTGTATCGAACCCCAAGAAAAATGCAGTCGTAGTTCTGAATTAGTCACTATGAATAATATTGTTAATTGTTTTATTAAAAATCTGTTTTAATTCTACACAATACGTCGGGAATTGCATGAACTATTCAATAGTGCAGAGGTTGTTCAATCTAAAGCAGCGGTGGGCTGCCGTTTAGTATCAAAGGAATTCTTGATATTCTGGAGGAAAAGGTGAGTTTTTCACTTCTTCAATTATATGCAATACTTAAATAAGCAATCGATTGTTACTTAATACACTTATAATATTTAACAATATGAAATTTAACGTAAACTTATCAATGTATATGGCTAAAAGAGTACTACTGTGTATACTGAAGCTGTCTTAGATATTATATATGTCAGAAATTGCAGTTGTGTACTAATTTGATTTGAGAATATCTTTTTTTCTTCAATTAACAAGGGGTTCGCCATCTTAAGTCAAAATGAACTGGGGTCTCGCGCGAGCCCCTCTGAGTCCCCTCCAGCACACCCCTGATCTTAACTAGTCCGATGACAAGACTGACAATCAAAATTTATCCGAGGGCTACATCAAGAATAATAATAATATAAAATACTTAAAGAATCATAATTTTATTAAAAAAAAAAAAAGAAGGAATAATCCAGTTGAAGTAACAGGAATAGAACAGTTGAAACTGGCAAGAAACTGGACTGTGTTAATTTCGCTTATTTTTGACCACATATTTACTATTTTAAATTAGTTAAATTTTACTATTTTATTTCTTGATTTTGTGTGTTGATTTTGATGTATTATGTAGTTTTATTTTATTTGTCTCTTTATATTTGTCAAGTACATGACGAATTGGCGTCAGCTGTTATGTCATGTACTATAATTTTAATTTTTAACAATAAATAAATAATGAAAATTTCAAACGTGCTAAACTGAATGCACCAAACGTGTAATCGGATGACAGCGAATTTTCTTTCAAGTCTCCGATGATGAATATTTTTGTCTGTCAATATTATCCAGTAACAATTGAATTGCAATTATATGCTTTTTAAATACGCACGTCACTGTATTCTCACGCTCGTATATTTATTATAGCGACCAAAATGTTTGATCCCACGGAAAAAAAATACATTCTGTACAGTGTGCCGTAGTGCGGTCAACGATTCATCCAAGCACTTTATTTTTTTTCAATTACAAGTGTTTGGCCGATGCAAATATTTGTACTATAATCGAAATGATTGTATTGAACAATTCAATCACTTCGAGCATTTTAATTGCAGGAAGTTTTTTTTTTCAATAAGGCTCTTGATGATTTTACTACACCGTGTTTTTATTTTATTTTTGCATTACAAAGAGAAGTGATTCTAGTCACCGTTCGCACAGTATATCAATGTGCTTTTATATTGAAGTACGTACACAGGGATAGTGAACCTTTTTGTCTGCTTATTTATTTATTTTAGCAATATTGTTTGAGTGACTATCTTTGTATTGATTGTTTTTTTTATCCATGTCCGTTGATTGTTTTTTTTTTAAATCTATTTCCGCTCCCAATGTGAAGCATGCGGCCTCCTAATGTAGGTATCTCAACAGATTTTTTCTACGCGAACTGTTTGTTACTCAGTCGCTCAACCACTCTTTTATAAAGAGAGTACAGTAAAACCCCCATTTACACTATAGTTGGGACCGTGTAATTGGGGGTGTGAATTTCATAAAAAATTAGGGATTTGGTTTTTTTTCGCGGAAAATGCAAAACGAAAATGTCCCATAGTTTTGCAAAAAAAAAAATATGGACGAAATATTTAGTTTTTGTAGTAGTAAATATTCCGCACACGGACAGACGACCGGCTATACGTGTATAGTCTGCTACGTGTTGTATACACAGACGCTAGCCAACATTTGACTGTATGCTCAGCACATACCACCGTCTCGTATTAACGACAATGGAATGCGACCGTGCAATTGGGGGATTTGCGGTGAATATTTCAAGTTAGCGCGTAATTCGGGGTAGTGTAATTGGGGGTTCCACTGTATTAGGAATAAAAAGATAAGGCTAAGGCAGTACTAGTGGTTAACTAATCACTCTCGTTACACCCAGTTATTGAAAGATGGGAAGGAAAGTAGGAGATCACAAACAGCCGAAAAAATGCTGTTCATAATGGGGCTCGAGCCTGCGAGATTCGGCACGGAAACCCACAACATTAATCGCTGCGCCATAGGACCCGACAATTATTACAACAGGGTATTACTTGCAAACTCGCATTGCATTCTAAATTTTTTGAAACATGAACTATGAATGTTTTTTTTTTTTTAACCATGTCCGCTCCCAATGTGGAGCATATGGACTCCTAACGGAGTTTATCTCAACAGAAGTGTTTCTACGAGAACTGCTTGTTACTCAGTTGCTCAACCTCTCTTTTTCCAAAGAGAGTAGGGATAGAAGGATAGGGCTAGGACAGGATTAGTGGTAAGCTAATCGCTCTCGATACGCTCCGTTAATAGGATAGGATGGGTGAGAGGGGGGTATTAAAGACATCACATACATCCATGCCTTTGAACAGAAATTCATAAATCGATCGAAAAATCAATTTATAAAACTGTCCGTACCGGGATTTGAACCCGGGCCCTCCGTAGCCGAAGCCAACAGCGTTGACCACTCGATGTAATTTAGTAGATAAAAATAATTTTTGAAAGTATTTTTAGAAATTAGTCTCAAACACGAATAGACAGCATTCAAAATATCATTCTTAAGTAATGTAAGTCTAAGAATACTTTTAAAATTTACATTCTTTTTCAAAATTATATTAAAGTTTCATTTTTTAACCATTATGGAATAAGCCTTGTTTGCAAGTAATTAATACCCTCAATTATTATCACCCGACAATGTTTTGAAATTGTGTTTTATTAATGATAAATATTTCTAAATTGTAAAATCGAAATATTGTGACGATAGCCGCAAGCTAGTGCAATATTGCAGCCATCAATTTAAGATATTTTTGTAGCGATGAGAGCTTTTGAATACGCTTGAGCGATGTTATTGAAGTGACTTGCAAAGAAGACACGCTTTGGTCGATACGAAAATTAACGTGAAATAAATGCGTTAAATTGCATACACGCCGGACCAAATATCTATTCTATAATGGTCAAGTGATGCAAACGAATAAACAAGGAATGGAGGAGGTATGCAATGATAAAAAAAAAATGCATGTGTTTATTTTAAGTTACAAGAATTGCTTGTTTTGTGAAGGGAATATCGTCATTGTGCTTTCAAAATGCTTCATGTATTGTATCTCATTCGCGTGATATATTTTAGGTCCTGTGCATTTTAGTGTTTTGACTTGTTTTCGTTTGAACCCCGGTTTAGATACGGTGATGTAGAAAACTGAAAGTAGTCAGACAATTTTATTATAATACAGTAAAACCCCCATTTACACTATAGTCGGGACCGTGTAATTGGGGGTAGTGTAATTGGGGGTGTGAATCTCATAGAAAATTATGGATTTGGTTTTTTTCCGCGGAAAATGCCAAACTAAGATTTCCCTTAGTTTTTCAAATAAAATAAATATGGACGAAATATTTAGTTTTTGTAGTAGTAAATATTCCGCACACAGACAGACGCCCAGCTATGCGTGTATAGCCTGGCACATGTTTAATACATAGACGCTAGCCAACATTTGACTGTATTTGCGGCACGGACGACCGTCTCTTAGTAACGACAATGGAATGCGACCGTGCAATTGGGGGATTTGCGGCGAATATTTCAAGCCAACGCGTAATTCGGGGTAGTGTAATTGGGGGTTCTACTGTACCAGGATAGGCATTGAGCATTATAAGTAGGGCTTATACAAAATCGACATTTAAAAAAAACCAGTTTTCTAATTTCAATGTTGCTCGAAAACCGGTTTTATCCGATTGGTTACGAAGTTGAAAAACCGGTTTTAGTATGTCACAAATTCAGCCAAAAAACGGTTTTTGAAAACCGACAAGCCCTAATTATAAGTGAAGTGAGGTTGCAAGTGGTATGTTAGAAGAAAAAAAAGTTGGATGCGTTGTATTATTCCACACATCTTAAAATACATATCATGAAAGTGACGTAACCTAAGTTAATACAAATTGCAATCGTGTAATCTCCATGAAATAAAAATATTCTTTCCACCAAAATACTACTAAATAAAGACGTGATTGTAGTTAAAAGTTGAAAAAACAAAGATTTACCATTTTACTAGTTGGCTCACTTCGCCGCTGATCTAGAGAGTTGTAAAGTAGTCAGACAGTTTTATTGTAATATGTATTAAGATAGGCATTGACCATATATTACTATATACTAACCGCACTTAAGGAATTCCTTTTTCGAACTTAATTAAAAAAAAAAAATTCTCCTGTAAATTTTATAAATTGTCGGTTACGATTTTCTGTCTATTACGAGTAGGGTTGCCAGATTTCTTGCAAGTGAATCCGGGACATTTGTTCGATTTGCTGAGGAATTTACCGATTTGCCCATTTTACCAGCGTGACTCGTTTTTTTTTTTAGCTCTTCCGTGACTTTCGAATCGAAGTTAAATAGTTTTCTCTAAATTTCCGGGATACGGGACAGCGATTCCAATTCCGGGACAATCCCGGCCAATCCGGGACACCTGGAAACCCTAATTACGAGTCGATATGTTACTATATCCGATTTGGTAAACAGTGTAAATTTTGACCACCATTGGTTCAAAACTTCTCATAATATGGATAATTTATTCTTCAATTATTTTTTATAGGTGTTACAATTCTAATACGAATTTTTATTCCATTTTCTCGTGAGAAAAGGGTCATAGCATAAGTTCGGTGTAGATACTAGATATTAATATAAAATACAAACAGACATTCTCATTTATGGCGAGATATTTTTTGTACAACTTACTTTTTTGATATCTCGTAAAATAATATGTTAGAGAAGAAAACATAGCAGCTTGTGACTGGCCACTAATTTCTTTTGTCAACACGACATTATCTATGGCAAATAACCCGCTGCGGTACTGTGGGCAACATCGCGAGAATTAGGCATGTGGAATTTATTATCCTTATATAGATATTTAACCATTGTGTCAGTGATCGGAAACTAATGGCTTGTACATATAATACTTCCCACCAGCTATTTTGTCCCATATAACGCTGTGAAATGGCGTTCCTAAACTTCTTTTTCTCAACATTTAAAATGTTTTAAATCAATATTCACAAAATTTTATTTTTATTTTCCATTGAAAAAAATACAATTTTTATGTCTAAAAACGTCATGATCTCGCTAAAAAATAATTAGATACAGGATCTATTTCTGTTCGAATGTGTTGGTATTTGTGATATATATCACTTCTATTCTTCCAATCGTAAAATTTACATTGCAAAGTGAAAGCGATTAGTTAACCACTAGTCCTTCCTGTACCAGTCCTATCTTTCTATCCTCTCTCTTTAAAAAGGTTAGTTTGAGCAACTGACTAACAATCAGTTCTCGTAAAAAACTTTGTTGAGATACCTCCATTAAGAAGCCATATCCTCCACAATGAAAACGGGGACACGAAAGAAAAAAAATCGTAACAAATTCCGGCATCTTTTTTTTTTTTTTTTAAATAGCACTGTTTTTCATTAACATAACTGTTTAATAATTTCAAGACACGTGACTTTTGTTAAACATCTACATTGGTATTGTGATCAAAAATCATTTTGTATCTGTATTCACTAATAATGTTTTTAAATCAATCAATCAATAAGGCAATCATTTCCCTAGACATTATCTGCCGATATCACTAGCAAATTCGTAGTGCCAATTTCAGTAAAAAGATTTCCGACCACTTCTTTACGTGATAATGAACATTGTTTGCTAATAATGTGATTAATGCTTTTGATATTGAAGTTCATCCATAATATTTCATGTATTCCAAACATTCTGACGTAATATGAATTTACATTTTTAGTTGCCAAACAAAAACCTCAAATGTAAAGCTGAACGAGACTTAATGTAATAATATCGACAGTTAATAAAGGAGCCACGAGCATCCGTTTGTTTATATCCTTTATCGGTGAGTGATCGATCGATTAACAGGTCCTAAATAACTTGAAATGGGTCGGGAATCGCCGAAGGACTAAAGCAACCTAATTCTTCACCGTGTCGTGTTCCCTTCTTAGCTATTTTCAAAATAATTCCGACACGCCTCGTATGTAATTTAACCTTTTAATCTGTATCGAGAATCTCGAACAGTGGTTGTTTTATTTTACATAATACGTATTCAAAAAAAAAACTTAGGCAATATCCTATATCAAAAATAATTATAATAGTCTATAAGTACGTGTACTTACAGGTAATATTATATTTTTGAATGGGACGATTAATTTCAAAATTAAATTTAACATCTGAAGTTAGGGTCATGTTTCCCGGTATTTTCCCGGTTTCCGGTGTCGATACCATGACACGTAATTTTTCAAAACTATAAGCGGCACTTGAAATCAGACGTAGAGTATCTTATTTCAATTTATAAAAACAATAAGAATTTAGTAAAGATCTTTTCATTTGTTTAAAATGTTTAAATAGAGCAGTGTAATTTTATAAATCATCTTTTTTTATCCACCTCTGCTCCGAATATGAAGTAAATGACCTCCTAATAAGTATCTCAACAGATATTTTTTTTTCTACGAGAACTGTTTGTTACTCAGTAGTCGAGAGAGTGGTAGGGAAAGAAGGATAAGACCAGAACAGGACTAGTGTTTAACTCGATGGTTGCCACATACGAGATATCTCGTAATTTTTTTCGTGCTCAACGGGCCTCGTCAATAACTAATTAAATTAATAGTCGCAAATTATAGCCGGCCTGCTAGGTAATTACTATTAATTATTTACGGCAACGAAAAAGTAAACTAATCGCTTTCGCTGCGTCCAGTTATTTAAGGAACGGAAAGGGTGGGAGAGAATTTTTAGACATCTCACACACCCATGCCTTCGAACAGAAATCGATAAATCAATCGAAATAGTGCTGTTCGTACTGGGACTCGAACCTGTCAGATCCGGCACGGAAGCCCACAACGCTAACCGCTGCGCCATAGGACCCGGAAAATCATCTTTACATCCGCAATATTGAAGGAAATATTCATTGACGCGTAAGTTTTGTTAAACTGTAGTGAAATGTACTGACAAATAAAGCACGAATTATTAATGATATTTCGTATATTTATGTATCTTTCCTACAAGAAAGTTAAGACCAATTTTTTTATTATTAAATCAAATAAAGTGTCCCGGTTTGCATGTTAACAAATCTGGCAACCCTATCTAAGACTCCACAGAATTAAACTTGAGATTACACTAATTATATGTAGTGTTAAACCGTTACTCTCGTGTAAAAGTTAATAATAGATTTCTACCGAAATTAGTCGTAGTAAAATGGTTCGTTGTGAACGATTGCTCAGTCAGATGTTTGAATCCCGAAATTAAAACTTACATACAGTCATTTTTGAATTTTATAATAAATTATGCATTGATAGCGCGTGATATAAAATCCTTAGAATCCTTACTTTCTTGTTAATTTTTCACTTTTGTCCTACGTCCAGTTCCATCACGAAAACGCAAGGCCGTTGCGAATAGAGATAGTTACCAGGGGTTAAAATACGAAAGCGGGTCGCAGATGGTTAAAAGTCTTGATTTAATTTAAGATTTCGACTGAAGGTGCTTGGTGGAATTTCAATATTAAATTTGAATCGTTCAAACTATGTACATTCTCAGAGATTTTGACACTAACAACCCGGGTTTCGCCTTTCGGCATCTTTCGACATCTCTTCGGCGCCGAACGCTTGAAGATGCCGAAAGGCTATTTTTCTTTTAAATCTTAGTTTTGCATTTTTTGCGAAAAAAGCCAAATCTATATTTTTTTATGAGATTCACATCCTCGGTTACACTACCCCGAATTACACTGTCCCGACATAAGTGTAAACGGGGGTTTTACTGTATTTAGTATTGGATAGGTGAGAAGAAATTTTTATACTTCATAAATATTCATGCCTTATAATAGAAATCGACTAATCGATTGAAAAAATGCTGTTAACCAATCACACTTACCACTATACTACGGACCTTAATATGTGGAATTAGTACTCATTTTTTTTTTTCATTATTCGTTTAAGAATCGTCAATTAACACATTAAAAGTAAGTACGATTATCGTATGAATATAATTAAATAACGCGATACCTTTAAAACTGTGTAAAGACAGTTAACACATAAGCAGATAGGATAAGCTCTTCGGCACTCAATGAGGGTGATAAAGCACCGACCACACCTGCGGCGACGAAGCGAGATGCGGCTCACGATACGCGCGTGATTCACACCTTTCAGTTTTAACTTTTTATTTATAACCCACCGCGCACTGCACTGCATTCATCGCTTCTACTTTTGGGCAATTTTAACTTGTTGAATACCGATACGTATGTTTTTAAAACCAGGGTCGTGTAAAAAAAAGACGACTCCGACATCAAAGAATTTTTTTCAATTATTTCATTGAATTTATATATACTACTAGCTGGCCCGACGAACTTCGTACCGCCTCAGGATCAATAAATGTTGTGTTAATTTATTGCATGAATTAAATTCAGTTTGAATGAATACTCAAAATGAATTAAGTTCAATAAATGGGCAAAATTCAAAATGAAAAGTATTTAAATTACATTGAAATGATGTAATTCACGTGGCACAGTCGATAGATTTAAAGGAATGCAGTAGATCAACGATTTGATTTTGAATTGTGAAGTTTAAATGATCCACATCTTTGTTTTTAGCCGCAAGAATTGCTCGTTCAATCAACCAATTGTGATTTTTGTGATTAGATGTTTGGGAACATTTTGTTGATGAAGCCGTCCTTCGTTGAGACGAAATTGCAAAAATTCGGCGGAATCGAAATCAATCCGTTCGATTCGTCAACAGGAACACGGCCGTTACCGACGATAGTCAGCAATTGCTTGGAGAAATCTTCGGCAGATGGATCGTTTAGAAATGTAACTCGCATGTTTGTCGTCAGCAGAGGCAAGCGTTTATTTCATCGGCAACGGTCAATCTTGGAATGACTGGTAGTGTTTGGCAGAAATCGCCAGATAGTAGAATCATTGCGCCTGCAAAACATCTTGAGTCACTGCGCAGATCTTTTATAGTTCGGTTGAGTGCTTCCAATGCGCGTTTGTGTGCCATTGTGCATTCATCCCAGTTGATGATTTTACTCGCTTCCAAAACTTCGGCCATTGCTGAGTGTTTCGCAATATTGCATGTCGGTTTTTCAGTCGTTTGGAGGTTTAACGGAAATTTCAACGCTGATTGAGCCGTTCGGCATGCTTTTATCAACGTAGCCGCTATTCCAGAAGAAGAAACTGCTACAACAATTTCGGATCTCGCACGAACAGTAGCCATAATCAATGACATGAGGAATATCTCCCCAGTTCCACCGGGCGCGTCAAGGCAAAATAAGCCACCATTTCCATCATAAATTGCATTCATTAACGTATCGTACACTTCCCTCTATTGTGGGTTCAACAGTGGTAAATTCGTTTGAACTGATTGGTTCAATGCATCTCGAAAATATTCACGTTCACGTTCCAATTTTCGATTGAAAGCGTCGTTCATTCCACGATCTGGCGTTGGCATTCCTAACTTGACTAACAAACTGCCGCACATGAGGTAACACATGTCTTCGATCTAAAGCAAAGCCTGGTTATGTATCTCTTCATTCATCTCGAGATCGGGATTCCCTGAACTGACACGAATTTGATGTAAAATGTCTTCTGACATGTCATCCTTGTACCTTGTTCCACAGTTCACATGGATTCGATGGAAAGCATGTCAAAATAATGATAGAAAATTATTTTCGTATCTGATTTGGAGATTCAGAAAGAATTTCCAAGTCAGAAAACATAACCTCATTTCAATATTATCCGATTTTCTTTCGTTTTCATTTCATATCATCGATTTTTTTATTCTAATCCATACTCTAAATTTAAAATTATTTAAAAGTCGATCGTGTCAGTGCCATCTAGTGTCATCTATCTGAACCCAGCATAAAACAAAATGTTCATTATTTGAAAACTCTATGAGAATATTAATTTTCTTTATAATTTCTTTTCCGTGATATTTTTCCGATGTGTTAATGCTTATTCTGCTATTCTAGCCGGAGAGGAATTTAATAAATCAAATATCATTGAAATCCTTGCAGTAATTCTCGAGATATACGTGGTGTAACTAACCCCACTTTGTTTTATATATATACATTAGATCATCTTTATTCAGCCTAGCATGCAGTGGTAACTATATGGACTATTGTGATTTGAATATATAATAAAATATATTTTTTCAAATGGGCCTGAGTTGTAAATAAATCCGACTCCACGACTCCTAACTCCGACTCCGACCTTAACCTTTAGAGAAATGAATAGATCTCTACAGACCTTACTTTATTTTACTGTCCTTTCTTAACATGACAATTTTGTGACTTTTTCCCAATGATTATATGTAATTCATACTTAGAGCATATATTATATGCTTACAAAAAGACACTCCCGTGTTGAGTTTAAAGTACTTCCATACTCATTTACAGAAAAATGGCGCCGACGTACATATACGTCCATACTCCTCTAAAGGTTAATTAATACACGTCTTTAATTATTTTTAGGCTTAGTAGCTTGCAGTAGCGCCACTTTTGATCCTTGCGATTTGAAAACACATTTTAATTTGAAGGACTCTTAGTTTTAAGTTTTTTTAAGGTACGACTTCAATTAAAACAGTGCTACTCCACAGTGCTGGTTATTTCGAAATCATGTAAAAAATAAAAAAAGGATTATGTGTACTTGTTGACAAAATATGTTTTGTTTCTATGTAATTCAAAAATTAATGTCAATTTTAAAAGTAATTTTTTATCGAATCCAATTTTTCAACAGTAAGCCTACTTCATTAACGAAATAGCTAACTAATAATTAATAAATTCAATGATTTATTTCAAATAAATAAATTTGTATTATATTTTAATTTTGAGGGCCGCAAAAAAAACAGGCTGCAGGTTGTGTATCACTGTTGTAGAACAATTCGACGTTTAATGAAAATACCGGCACAGTCAGTGAATTGAAATAAATATCTTACATGGCCCCCAGTGACAGAATAATTGTAAACCAATTTGTCAATAGCCACAAATCAATTCATGTCTTTTATCATTCCCATTAAAGGGATGACAATTCAGTGAAATTTTATTTATGATATTGACAGTAACTTTGATTTTGTCAATAGATCATTGACTCGTCCTTAATTTGGGTATTTATTGTCTTTGAAGGCTAATTTAATTAAATATGTATACAAGAAAATGTTATAATTTATTTTTATTCAAAGCATTATATTTTTAATATATATTCAGCGTCATAGCCTAAAATTGGAAGCATACTTTTAGAGCACAATTTTTTTTAAACATAAGATTTTTTTCAGTTTTCGATTCATATTTCTGTGACGAAATGGCAATAAGTGACAAATTGAAAAATTAATATGAAATTTCAGCCTATGCAATGAATATTTTACTAAACGCATTGACATAATATTTTTTTAGATACAAAGTCAATTCGTAAAACATGATATTTGGTTAGGGCTGCCAGATTTCTTGTCATTAAAATCGGAACATTGTTGTTACTTGCTCACATGGCATTAATTTCGGTGATTGGACGAGAACCAGTGTGTACAACAACCAAAGGCTAGTACATTTGCCAGCGCTTCCCAAAATTTTTATGCCACGACCATCTAAAATCGGAAAACCTACGCGCCACTGTTTCATTTGACGATTTGTTTGCATGATTATACAGTAGAACCCCCTATAATGACACCCCGTACTATAAAACCCGTACTATTTTGAGTCACTTTTTCTTACAGTGACATTACCCCCCTATAATGACAAAAAATCAAAACCCTAATCGAAACTTTTTTTTAAATATATCGTAAGCATTCATGCTACAAATACGTTTGCGTATCGACGACTATTCAGTAGCTCTGCTTTCGTTGGTTTTGAAGGACGTATGTGACGTGTCATCCGGGAATTCATAGACGGTGATTCATCGACGAGGGGTATTCAAACTATAAAGTAAGATAATATTTTTTCTACATTCATATCAATGAAAAAATACAATTTAAAATCCTAACCCCATATAATGACCCCCCTTTCTCGTCACAGTAGGGGGTTCTACTGTATTTTTTAAATATTTTATTTGGACTATTTACACTTTCGTATTGTTGTATTCAGGTTGGCCTTAAAAATATGATATTACACGTATTTTTGTATTTTTCTTTCATTTTTTGCAACTTAGTAACTGCGAGGACTCGGTATAACTGAATAATGATAGTTTGACTAAAACCGGGATTCCAGGCTGTCCCGAAAGGTCTCTTCGGGACGACTGGCAGCCCTATGTTAGGCTTATTTGTCAAACCTTTCCGAATATAACGATCATATAAAATTATTCCACCTTCCAAACATAAATTGATATAAAGTAGATAATAATGGCGATTATTTGTGACAGTCTAGGATAAAAAAAAACAGCGTCACTCAAAAATGTCAGACGTTCTCCGACACTTAACTTTTATTTATTAAAACGAAAAGAAAGGGCTTATAAATTTATTACAGTCGTAAAAAATAAGTATTGTCCAAAGTGGTGATATAATTTCACTTTCGAAAATTTATGAACCACAATACAATGTCATTTTAACCCCCTCGGGGTCACACAACGTAACACATTAAGATAGTTGAATAGTTTCTTGAAAAAATATTACCGTTTTTGTGTAAATTCGATTTCGTGGTTAATTATTGCGACAAATTGGTTGATGAAAAAATGATTTTAGTTGGAGAGGTTTCAATTTCAATATTAAATAAAAATTTACAATAATATATTTATTAAATTTCTCGTGTGTCACAAATTTAAGAAGAATCATCAGACTTTTTTTTTCAGAAGAATTTATATGTATCTTATGTTTTGATTATTGAAAGTATCAGATATTAATTCATTATTTTATCTATTATAAATAATTAAAATATTTTTACAATACCAAACCTATGTATGTGACAAATGGTACAAAAAGTTGTGCACGGATTCTTCCGTAAAAAAAATATTCGAATACGAATTCTCTGTACAAGAAAATTCCGCACATCGATTCTTCCGCACCATTTTTATTCTGTATATAGAAGACTCTCGACAAAGAATATTTCGGGCATTTAAAAATATAAAATAATAAAATTGTTGTTTTATTTTAATGTTTTATGTCATACATTTCAACAGTGCTAAATGTTTTTTTAGCTTGCGAACAAACAAAAGATCAAACAATCTGTACGTCTATTTTCCGTGTGCTTAAATAAAACGTCTCGATTTCGAATCTCGAATATTAAAAATATTACAATTTACGTAATATTCCGTGTCTAGATTTTTCTATGTATTAAAACCAGGGCTGTGGAGTCGCGTGAACAAAAGATGACTCCGACTCCGAGGAAATTTTTCAATAATTTCATTTTAACTTATACATATATATGTATACCATCAGATCATCTTTAGTCAGCCAAACATGAAATGTTAACACTTTTGAGTATTTTGTTTAAACACACATCATCAAATATATTTTTCAAAAAAAATCGAGCCGCTCATTTTTCACGACTCCGACTCCGTCTCCGACCAAAATAACGCGACTCCGCGACTGCAACTCCGACTCCGGCCAAAATACCGCGACACCGCTACTCCGTGACTCCGACTCCACAGCCCTGATTAAAACAGCGATATTCAACCTGGGAAGCGTGGACTATTGCAAAGAGAGGCGCGAACAGCTTAAAATATTTATTTATCCTGTAAAACTTACCAAAATTACTATATAAAAGAAAGGATGGGGAGGCGCGAAGATATTTTTTTTCAAAGGGAGGCGTAGTAACATAATGTTTGGAAACCATTGTATTAAAGTATTTGTTCACGGAAGAGTATTGTTTAAAAGAATCAATGTACGTAATATTCTGTATGGGAAATTATGTCCAAAAGAATCTTCTACAATAGAATGACAAACTAATATTTTTTTCTTGCATTCCTAACGCAGAATGAAGAAAAAAATATATCAAATGGCCTAGTGATAATATAAGTTCATCCTTGAAATATAATAAAATCGCCAGCAAAGAATATTTATGAAATGCTTCTAGAAATGCACCACTGCAATAAACGTCGCAACGGGTGTATCTAACTTGCTGTGAACAAAAATATTTTATTACCCCTTTATAAGGGTGTAATAAAAATAAATAAAATGTTGTAATAAAATCTCTAGACAATGATTTTTCTACAAGTGCCAGTGATTTATTCGATACCACAAATCTCGTAAATTTCTCGGTAATTTATATGTCGTTAAAGTTATGTTTATTTCTATCACAACAACTATTTTATTGTTTTTTGATTGATCGTCTCGGATTAATTTCAAGTGATATAATTTATTTTACTTTCTTTAATAAAGATAAGGCAATCTTGCGAAATATTCATTGGCGGCTCGTCAATACCCACTGCGGAACTGCAGCACCCCCGAGCAAATGTTATATTATGTATGTATGTTACATGAAAATATTATAAAATATTATATAAATATTATATAAAGCTCGCCCGCACGCCTATACATCCAATAGTTATCATAACAACGCGGTACTAATATCAGAAAGCGACACAATACGTACATTTATTTTGTGCAGTACCGTTTTCGATGAAATATGCTCGCGCGAGAGGAGGGGCGCGGGGAGAGAGCTTGCAGCTAAACGCTTGGCTTGTACTGTTATTTCGGCAGTACGCAGTGAGCACACGCACGACATTTTTTTTTATTTTGGTAAGAATTTTTAAGAAGAAGTTAATAAATGCGGCATGTAAAAAATATTTACAACCAAATGCAATGTACTAATATTTGAATTTAATAATTAATAGTGAAAATTTAATAAAAAGTAATATACATTTTTTCAAGCAAAAAATACAGAAGAATGAATTTTACAATGAAATACAAATACATATTAAGTGTAAGAAAAAGATGTTAAACTATAATCCAAATGTGCATTTTTTTTTATTTTTAATCTACAGCAGCACCTATAAATATTTTATCTACGAGCCGCCAATGGAAATATGTAACTTAAATCTAGATATTTTAATATAAAAATATGTCAATGAAATTGATAATAACTTTAAGTTGTTCACTGCCAATACTTGTTGGAAAGACATTATATTAAAAAAATTAAACACTTTTTGCATTAATTTCACATTTATTTAATATGATTAGTACCGGTTTCGCTCACGACTAGCATTTTCAACCTTTACACATTAATTAACCCTCCAGAGACAAGAGCTTTTTTTCGAAAAATATATCCATTATATCTATAAGGTGTACACACAAATGCGCATGCATTTAAAGAAAAGGACAAAAAATGTGTATGTATCTTTTATTTGATGGCTTGAAGACCATATGCCCCACATCATTACCCAGCGAAAAGGTGTTTTCGATATCAGGAAATTTACAAAACGATCAGTGGACGCTTTGTGTTTTCCTAAATCATATTTTCTGAAGAGTAACACCAAATAATTTCTTGTTGTGCATTATTATGTATATAAATAAACAACAAAAAAAATTGAACTTTTTCTCGCTATTTTAATTGAATTATCCATTTTTTGTAAAACTTAGAAATCCATATAAAACCGGTTTTCGAACAATATTGACATTCGACAACCGGTTTTTTCAAAAGTCGGTTTTTGTATAAGCCCTAGTATATACACCTAGCCTAAACGTGAGCCATATATCCGATATCACTCTTGCAGAATCATAAATTTGTACTCAACCTTAATGGGAAACTGAACGCTTAACAATATATATATTAAACATATATTATAATTTAAAACCATGACGTTTGACGTTCGATAGTTCTTGATAAGAGTAGCGATATCGTATGTTGCGGATTACTATTAGGTACTGTGTATGACCCGGTTTAGTGTTTAGTGCTTAAGTATCATCATATTAGAAATAAGTACCGTATTTTAGTTTAAAATACATCTCAAAGCTGCTTAGCATATTTAAAAATAATTTACTCCAGTCATCTTTTGTAAACATAACTAATGAGTAGGGACTGCGATACCGGTCTAATATTATAACCATACCGGTATTTCGTTATGGCGTCGGATTAAACGGCAGACGATTATCCCTGCATATTAATTCTTAATTTTATTCTTGTTGTTTCGGCGCAAATACATCTGTATTTTTGGGGATTTGTTATCACACGGGTCTATCTACAAAAACGTAGTTTCAAGTTCACTAAAGTATAACAGGTGATTTACCTTAGTGCTTCCAAAATTGTAATTTCATTTGTATACCCAACGGTTATATTTGCGAGATAAGTTTTTGTTTGATAAATAAATCTTTGTAACATACTACTATCTAGGCTGGAGGCTATTGTGAGGCTATTTTTATATTTGTTATAATCCTTGTTCGCTCTTAATGTGGTTAATATGATCTCATAATGGAGTTAAGTTATACGAAGGGTTTTATGCAAGAACAGCTGTTTTCCTCTTTTTTTCGAAAGTACTAGAGGTACAAAGGATAGCTATCGCTACGTCAAATAATTTTAGCACCCAAGCCTTGGAATAGAAATCCGATAAATAGATTGAACAAAATGATGTTTGTACTTGGACTTGAACCTATGAGATCAATTACAATATTTTTTCGCCGATATTTTTCATATATTTTTTTTTTGTTGTTTTTTATACAAAACTATCGATTTTTTACTTAATATGGTCAATGTCTATCCTGATATTTTAATCAAATTGTCTGAATTGTTCTTTAGAGTTTAGATCAGCGTTTCTCAACTGGGATCTACATGGAACAAACAATAATATCTCAAAAAATTACAATGCACAGGCTCTAAAAAAAGATCAGGTGAATGAGATAATGCTCTGAAGTTTTTGTCACCGGCGCGATATTGAATAAATATTTACATAAAAAACAATTTACCAAATTGTGTCGCTTAAAATCTTTTACCGATTATGGGTTGATATATTGTATATTATTATACCGAAATTCCGGTCTGCAAGATTGTTAAAAAAAATTCAAAATACCGGGATTCCGGTTCAGATATTACCGGTAATGCAATCCCAAGTAATGACAGATCAAGGCGAAAGTGTTGCAAGAACAAAAAATAATCACAAATCAATAATCTATTCAACACACGTAACCTAGGCTGATAGACCTGCTTTGTATACTTATATCAACTACCTCAATTATATTTTTCATTCTGTTTCGGTATCTATGAATGAAGATTTAAATAAATAACTGCAGCGTAGCGACCGGAAAAAATATTGATCACTCACCATTCCGTTAAATCAGCCGTGCTCAACACACGGGCTGCATATGTCCCGTTCATCTTTTATGTGCGGTCCAAAACAATAATAGGTCACCAAATATATGCTTTATCAATTATTTACTGAGCTATTCCCACCTACATACAATTAATTTGAACGTTCTGAAATATTCATCACGTGATTGCGAAGAAGTTGAAAAAATATTAGCCTATTCATTGATTGGTAAAATGTACTAAAAATTATTCTAGTAACAGAATGATCTGATGGTATAAATTTTTAATAAAAATAACAAAAGATTTTTAGTACAATTTAACTCGATAAATAGCACTGTTTATATATTTTTCTTATCAGTTGATAATGCTCGCGATGAGCGAAACCGGTCCTGATCAAATAAATTTATGTGGAAAAAGCACTAAAAATCTTTAATTATTTTTATTATAATGCCATTCCACCAAGTATTTATTGACAGTGAACACCTAAAAAGTATAAATTTATGTAAGTTAAACGGAAATGATTGAAAAAATTAATTCGTAGTCGGTTTTTAATATAAATGTAAAGTTTAATTTAAAGTCGTTTGTTCCACGTAGACCCCGGTTGAGAAGCGCTGATCTAGAGAACTGCAAGTAGTCAGTGTAATATCAGGATATGTATTAACCATATATTACTACCAACTAGCCCCACTTCGAATTTGATTAAAAATAACCTTCTCCTATATTTTTTAAAAATTGTCGGTTACGATTTTCTGCCTATTATGGGTCGATATGGCCATAACTCAATTGAACCATCAACGACCAAGAAAGACCTTTTCCCTTCCGACATATTTTACGTGAAACTAAACAGTGTCCATTCTTTCCTAAAAAAAACAGGGCCAAGCCGACTAACTAGATAAAATATCTACGTAATAAATAACAGCAACCAGAATAATATGACAGTTTTATACTAGGTTGTTGACCGCTGGCATCTCAATTTCATAAGGTAAATAAATAATCCTCACAATGACCGTACCCTGCTTTTGAAATATTTGAATTAATTTGACAGTAATACGCTTAGCCCAACAGATAAATTTTAAACATATTTATAGCATAAGAGTGTTTTAATTTTTAATTGAAAACATTTAGGTTCTCGGCAAGAAAAAGAAAAGAGTATTATTTTATCTTAATTTGTTCCCCCTTCAATGATCATGTTGGATATTTAATATAGCGTGTAATTTAGAATTTACCCTTTCGTATAATTCAAGACATTTTAAGTTAGTAATGAATTATTTATATGATGGTAAATTGAATGAAATTGTTGTCATTACAAATTTAAACTCATTAGACAGCGTTTTTTTTTAATCCATCAATATAATAAATTATTTTATTTTTTCATCGTTTTAAGTAATTCGTTGAATTAAATTATTGATATAAATAGTATATCGACCGTGGAATGGAAAAGGGACGAATCCCATACATTTATTTTTTTACCGGAGACACAAAAAACGTTTTTTGGCTATTTTAGACTATTAGAAAATTATGAAATATCCACTATAATACCTTGAAGTGGTTTTTAATTGACTTAATCTAATATTAACTAAATATTTTTTTTCTAATTAAAGAAATTAGGGATAGAAGGATAGGGCTAGAATAGGATTAGTGGTAAGCTAATCGCTCTCGATACGCCCCGTTCATAGGATAGGATGGATGAGAGGGGGGAATTAAAGACATCACATACATCCATGCCTTTGAACAGAAATTCATAAATCGATCGAAAAATCAATTTATAAAACTCTCCGTACCGGGATTTGAACCCGGGCCCTCCGTAGGCGAAGCCAACAGAGTTGACCACTCGACCACACAGGCGACAAATGACTGCATAGTGCTTTGGAAATTTACCATATTATTATTGTGTTTTATTATTTGTGATTTGCGTTTTACAACTAATAACATTTTTTTGAGTTGTTTTGAAAAAAATACACGTAACGTTAATGTAGATTTACGAGCAGTGATGCACAAACAACTGCAGTATCAAAAAGGAACCGATAATTACAATCAATAATGCCGGTTATGACAGGCAAAGAAGTGCGACACCGCTACTCTCATAACAAACACTAGCGCCATCTATAATCGGACAATTTATAATAATAGTATAACCTGTCCATTTTTTTCCACATCGACATGATATAACCTACCAACTTATTAATTTATAACCTTACCATAAAAAAACGTCCATCTGACCACAGAAAGTAATAGAATAGGTATACATATCTGTATAACATATATATCTTCACAAAAATATGACGGCACGTGTCTGTGACGTCACGCACAATAAAAGAGCTTTCTGTTTCGCAAAACGGAAGATGCTCTTTTTCTATAGAACATTTCTTTACATAAAAGCTTATATCTCACGGTGTAAATATTCAAAGAAATATTTTTTTTACAAATTAATTTAACAAAATGTAAAACAGTATTTATTGTTGATCAGGTAATTAAGTTTAATCATCTACTTGGTATCGATTGCGTGGTTGTGGGTTCTAAGTCCACGAATTGAAACATTGACACAATGGTTTTTCTATTGATTATAGATTTGTAGATGGTATATTTGAATCGATCCTCAGCTCACCCACAACTTTCCGATCCTGTAAAAAGAAGGCTACAAGTTGGTTTCCTACCACCACCACCCGTTGTGTATCTGCAGCCAACGTTTTACAGATAAAAGGAGTACCCCTCACATTCATGGCCCGAGCAGAGCTGCACTGGATTGACTTTGAACCATGCACTAGTGTGCTTGGAAAAAGAGAAAATATTTGTAATAATAAAAGTGTGACTTGCTCAGCCGGCATAATGTGTTTTTTTGTCACAGTTAACTTATTTTTATTCTCAAATTAAAAAGACTTACAATATGCTTGACGCTATATCAATTGTTCAAATACTGGAGTTACACCACTGTTATAAAGTGACACAAATGAATGAGAAAAAATTAATCATGGTGTCAGGGATTTTGTCCGGAGTCGGAGTCTGAGTCTGAGTTGGGAAAATCTTACGAATCAGGGGATAAACACGAAACATCCATTTACTAAGCGTCAGTTCAAGTTCATCCGTGCGCTTGAACGCCTGAAGATGCCGAAAGGTGAAACCCGGGTCGTTAGTGACAAAATCTGTGGGAGTGTACATAATTTGAATGATTCAAATTTACGACTTAGATTAATTGAAAAATATATATATTTAATGATGTGTATTCAAACCACAAGAGTTCATAGTATTGTCATTGCATACTAGGCTGACTAAAGATGATCTGATGGTATATGTAAATAAATATATTATATATTGTCGCCCGTTGTGGTCCACTTGGTGAGAGCTTGCTCTACCGACCAGGTTAGTCTGGGTTCGAATCCCGGTAAGTTCAATATCAGATTTAGTTTTTTCTAATTAAATTTAAAACCTAAGACGTGGGTGTTTGTGATGTCAATTAACGTCGAGTTTATCTCGAGTGGCTTACAACTTACAATTAATTCTCATCGAGTATATCTCGTATGATCTTTCAACTTAAAAAATATTAGGCGTACTGGGATAAGCTGTAAAAAGAAATGATATTCGGAGACAGATACGTCTTTTTTGCTTGACTCCACAGCTCTGGTATTTCTTTATTGAATTATCTAAGTAAAAGGCTTAAGTTATCCGTCGTGAGCGATATGTTTTGACTGTAAATGTTTAACTATGGTTGAAATTTACTTCCCTTTGTATTGCATCATAATATGTGCACACTTGAATTCAACTGGCGCCATAATGGCGGCCTTTGTATGCATTTTGATAACACCTTTATATCAAAATGGTTGCACAACTGACGTCAACATGCCAGTGCACATTTCGTTTCCTATCACGAATTCAGCGTTAATCACTTGGCATTCCTTACATATATAATATATATATATGCATAAAGATTGAATGCGTACATTACTAAGAAATTATAATAGTATCAAGAAAGTTCAAGGGAATCGGCAGACATTATAGACCAGCGATCGTCCACGAGACGAGAAAAGCATCCATAAGACTATTTTTAAACATGCAGCAATAAACATGCCACTACTTTAATTGTTATTAGTATTTAAATAAGAATCATAACCATTTAATATTATGATCACTATTTAACGTTTATTTTTCCCGTATTTTTTTCAGAAACACTAAAGTATCGCCAAGATAAAAAAAAAACAGCGATACTCATTCTGCGGCCTATTGAGATTTTTTTTCAATACCCAAAACAATCATAGCCACTAGGTCAGGGATGGCGAACCTATGGCACGCGTGAACGAGGTGGCACGTTTGAGAATTTGGATGGCACGCTAACGATTATACCAAATATAAATATAACAAAAATATACGAAAAAGGTATACCAAATCGAGGATTTCAAATTCCTCGGTGAGCTAATCCCAATTAAATTCAAATTAATCAATCCCGAAATCCCGGGATTGGATACCCTAGGCACGCCACACAATCGAGAAAAAAATATTTGAAGATTGTTGGCATGCGGACCCAAAAAGGTTCGCCATCACTGCACTAGGTGCTTTTTTTTTATAAACATCTGGTATTCTTTGCTAAAATTTACGTAAACGAATAAGTATTTTGGATACATTTGTATCTTTGTCAACTAAAATTTATGTTATGTCACTATATTACGTGGTGTATTTACGTATTACTGTTAATATGCTGCGTCCCGACGTAATGTAGCAAATACCGGCGTGCGGCCCAGACGAAAAAAGATTGAGTATTGCTGGCTTAGAGACTCGCAAGTTTTGTCGCCGCTGCTATAGTCCAATGCTTTCCAACCTGGAGTCCGCAGGTTTTTTACGGGGGTCCGCGAAATTTTTCACCCTTTCAACGTTCTTCGTGATTATATATGAACATGTGAAATAAAAAAAAAATCGGCGGTCTGCAGATTACTGTTTTGAGATTTAGTGGTCAAAAAGGTTGGGAAGCACTGGTATAGTCGACCAAATATATTTTTTAATTCCAACCGAAACAAACGCTGTAATAGTTTGAGCCGCGGCTCAGTCATTTTATTCAATTTCGGCAAGTAAAAATTCTTATAAAATTAACGATTTACTGTAAGTATAGTAATTTTGTAAAGCAATGCTTTCGGCATGTTTTTATTTTTTATGCCTAACATCAGCTGAAATTTCACCTAGTTTCAAATGATTAAATTGATCAGTTTAGTTGAAAGTTGAGAGAAGGGTATGTGGAATGTTATCCATGTTTTTTTTTGTCCCAAGATATCAAATTTGTGAATCTCGCATCGCTGATATTAGAAGACTGACATATATTTTATATACATGTTACAATTTTGCAACGAAATCCTATTTAGTATTATAATATTTACTTTTTTGTCTATCATGATATATTTATTGTTTAATGTTACCGATTGCCTAAATTATTCGAAGATAAAAAGTTTAATACTGTCTACCGTATGTAGTGAATAGACTTAGTTAAAAACGACATTTTTGAGTGACGATATATGACAAAATTGAGGACAGTTCATGCATTTTGAAATGCAGTTAAAATGTTTAAATGATGCTAGCGAGCGTTAATTGTTGTGTCAACAAATCGTTAATCCATTTGGTTTTTAATGTTTACTGTTTAACTCACTTTATTACCCATCATTAATTTTATTAATAAAACTATTTTCTTTTATCGAATGTTGAAATTCAACGATTTAATTGTTTTTTTTGTCGTTTTTGTATTTCTGATTGCTAGTTCTGAGCAATCAAGAAATTAAAAAAATCAGCTTTAAAGATAAACCATCTACTATAACATCGATATTTTATGTTACATATATAATTATTGTATCAAAATATACATGCCGGTCTGACTCAAATAACAGCTTAAAATTAATATACAGTGACGTTTGCCTGCCTTTTTTTTAGCCAGAAGAAATTAGACGACTCCGATTCAGACCATAGCTTAAAACAGTCCCAAACTTTTCATATAACGGCTCCCTAAATCCGAAAAACATGATCCAGGCCCCCCACAAAACAGTTTGGGAAGTACTGGCTTAAAACACGACTTAAACTATGTTTTTTAGACTTAGTAGCATGAAAAATGAATTATCAACCTAGCAATTTGAAAACACTTTTTTTAAGAAGGATTCGAAGTTATTAGATTTTTTTATGCATGACTAGTTAAAACAGTCTGACTCCACGACTCCGATTTCCGATTCCACAGCCCTGGAGTTAATAATAATTGATTATTAAAATAAATACTTTTTGGTGCACTGGTTTAATCAGTTCACCAAATGAGTTATTTCAGGCAATTAATTGATCTTTGTATCTCAACTATTTTTTTGTCATTTTTTTTACTTATTAACTTCTGCCAGAACAGTGACAATTTGTAGTATTTTTTTAACAAAACGAGCAACGCCATTAAGTGAACCGTCCAATAAGTTTATACTGTATTAAAATTATAATATATTATACTTAGGCTTCTTAAGTATGTATATACATTATATATATTAAGTATTAAAAGACAATTAATATAATTTATTTAAATTTTCTCTGTTGTACACACTGTTGGCTGGAAAATGGCTGCACGTTGTCATTTGCTTTGTACGTTCTAAATATAAATCGTAATATTTTACTCTCTCTCCCTGAATTATTATTTAAAAGCAAACCCGAGTCAAGATTTATTAAAAAACACTCTCCCAAAACAACGAGAATAATAATAAATGCAAAAACACAGTGGCTTAATTCGGTAATGTGGGTTAGCTGGAGTAAATGGCTCGTGAAGAAGTCTGTAAGCCTCCTCTATTTTCATATTCTAAAACAAAATGCACGCTACTGCGACGGTTGCAAAAAGGTATGATTTATTCACAACTTTCTTCCTTGCTTGCTTCCTTCCTGTCTAGCACACCACACACTTAGGGGCTGCAACTCCGGTATTACTGAGACCGGGATCTCGGTATTAAAGCTTTTTTTCAAGCGGCTTTAAAACTTAAATACTTAATTTAAAAACATTTATGTATTGAAAATAAAATGAAATTTTGAACGTATATAAACCATCACATGGTTCGCGATAGATTGAAATACATATAATTCTCTATTTGGATGGTTTACTATATCACGGCTTGAAATTGCACGATCCATTTTAAAAGAATATATCTTTAATATTTATATGAACACTTCATCTTTTTTACACGGGTTTTTTGCATGGAACGTATCCCCCGCTCAAAATGAGAATTGGTTATATTTTTAATCTGCTAATAGTTGCATTAATTAGTATTAACAGGTTTCAGGATTGAATAAAATTTAAACGATGTATAAAATATAATATATAAAACGATACTAATAAAAGATAAGTTATTTATGGAAATCACCTTTGTATTATTTTTATATATTTTTCAATGACAGTTTTTATATAAAATGTTGAAATACTAGTTTTGATTTACACGACAGCTATTGCTATCTGAATTGACCTATCTTTTTGCTTTATTCAAACATTTTTTTAATACCGGTATTAAATATGAAATACCGATGTTGATAAATTCGCCGGGTATAACAAACCCTGCATTCACCAAGTATCATATTTTGTTTTTCTCTCAGTTTCAAAATAATTATAATCTCTACGTTTACATGGTATTTACGTAATTACTAATGTTTCATTCATCTGATGACTGGACCCGATAAAGGGCAAAAAATTGCACATAACACTGTATATATCACTCTTTTTTTTAAAAGAATGGCGTTGCGCCAAATATTTTGAAGTTCAAAGATCATGCAAGATGAACTCGATGAGAATTCAGATCACCTCTAGAGGAATTGACAACACGAACACTCATGTCTTAGATCTGAAATTGAAATTGACAAAATCTAAATTTAATATTGAACTTACCGGTAATTGAGTCCAGGCCGGGCTGGTTGACAGAGTCAACCTCTTACCAACTTACACCACAGTGGGTGTTTTATTTACTAAATGGAATATTTTAATTAAAATTGTGATAATTTTTTATGAAATGATTGACTAACTGGAAAAATATTGCTTTTCAGCTATCTTGCGTCCAGTAGAAATGAAAAAAAACTGACTTATTTTGTAATTTATAACATAGGAGTTAGGGTATTTTTTTAGTTTATTCGTAAGTCTTGCGATGGACTTTTTGATGACGCTTTTCAAGTAAGTGAAACACGTGTCACATATTGTAACTTAACAAAGATATAAAATAAAATTGTTTTTTAAAAATGAACTTGCACTAAGTTAGACTAGTCTACTGCCGAACCTATTGACAATATCTTATTTTATAGTTATCAGTGATGGGAAAACCAACTCGTTTTATCTATATACAAATTTCGATCGACAATGGTAACCATTATTAAATAATTATAATATTACATTTTTCGAAAAAAAACATAGTTTATTAAAATGTATAAGAGATACTACTGATGAATACCATTTTTTTTATTAATTTAAAAGTACAAAATAATTTAATCTTCCATACTAAATAAATCAGGTATATACATTTCATTTTGTATTCAACAGTGTAATTCTCTATGTGGAAACAATAACTTATATTTTTATGCATCATAGAATCACGTTTGCCTATTAAATAGTTATTTATAATTGATATGGGGAGTGGTCGTATTTTCATAAATATAAAACTATTATATCAATTGCGATACGACTGTTTATCGATTTGTATTCATTTATTAAAATATATATTTGTGCATTTAATATATATTTTTTAAAATCGATGGTTTTATTTCAAATCATGCTGATGAGATATAGGTAATATTGTGAGATGTATAAACCCTACCGTTCACAAGAGTGCTGTGCAAAGTGTGTGGGGCACACAGGGGGCACACTAAGATTTTACTACTATCCATTAATTTAGATCTAGTTTTTAACACAGGCGCAAAGAAACTCGAGCCGGCTCTGACCAACTCAATTTTTAATTCAGTCGTAATTTTAACAACAACTGTAACGAAAAGTCTGTTTTCTGAAAATATTTATCATTATTTTTTTAAGAAAAGTCTTATAAAGTAGGACGACAATATATACGTGTCTCCTTATTTAATTCATATACTTGCATGTTAAAATATGATGCGTGGCATAACTAAATAAATTAGTATTCATATCTTTTCTATGACATTACATTTGATCACATCCGTATCTAGTATCTACTGTGTCAAGCGCCATACAAAATAAAATTTAATAATTGATATTATCGTTCTTACACCAATGGTTTGAAATATTAATGAGTCTATTTGATTTGTATGTATATATATTCTGACGAAGAATATAAAACAGTATATATAATAATTGAAACTAAATGTATGGAAGCTTTTTTGAAGTTTTAAATTTTAGTTACTTGATTTGAAAAGATCGAATTTTGTATATTTTTTAGTCAAGTGCCACTTTTACGTAACGTAAATTTTCTAACAAGTTCTTACTTATTTGAACACCGTAATGTAAAAACAAGTTCAAAAGTATTAGTTAAATTAAATCACAATACGTATTAAAAAAAATATGCTTAACTACATGTTTATTACAGTAACATAGGTTCGAATGTGGATGACTTGTCGCAACAAACTTAAAACTAAGACTTAATTTAGATCGATTCGCTTCATGACAATGTAAATAGTACATATGGGTCCACAAATGGTGAAAAATTATGAAATTGATGCAATAATAGTGATGATAAAGTTTTTCGAGTGTTTTGTAAAATTTGTATCGCGTAGAATTGTTTTATAATAAGCGATATATTATAACAAAAAAAATAAACTCCAGGAGAATTTACGTTACAAACACCCATACCTGATATCTAAAATATTGAATTTGCCATTGATATTAATGGTGTTTAAGCCATGGCACTAGAGATTTCAATACCGGTATTACTAAAACCGTATTCCAGATATTCATGATGTTCGAAATACTAGTTTTGAAAATGCAAAAAAATAACGGTTTTTCGGTTTTGAAAATCGACCAAAGTTTTATGTTTACAAACCATGGCATATTTTAATAAAATTGATCGCGATGAATTCAAATATTTCGAATCTGCTAAGATTTTTGTCAATATTGATAGGTTCCAGAATCAGCCTTTTAATGATGTTTTATTATTTAAGAAACCGTCTGATATTTATAAAAATCAGCCGTTTATGGTGCATTTTTAAATTAGGGTATTTTATAGATATTATACTTTACTCGTTCGGTATTGCAATCTCTCCCCCGAACCACTGGCTAATGTAAAACTTTGAATACTAGATCTGGTCTAGTATTCAAAGTTTGTGACAAAAACTTATCAGGATTATAACACATTTTAAGTATAATATTATTGGGACAGTATAATTGTTCAAAGTGGAATCATATTATCAGAAATTTATTTGAATATGTTTGAATTATAATGAAGTATATTAACATATCGACAAATGCATGTTTGCATTACCTTTGCAGTGTACGAATACACGCATCTTGTCAGAAATGACCTTATGCATATATTATATTGAAGAAAATTATTTTAATTTGACGAAGAGTAACTTTGGACATTTTAATGCTAATAAGCACAAAGCTGCTGAGGCTGAGAAGCAGAATGCGTCAAGTCACTAAAGTAAAATATTCAGGAGAGCAATTTGATATATTTGAATTGGTAAGCTTACTTCGATAGCTTAATTCTAATATCACGTAAGTCATTTTATTTAGAATTTCATGTTCATTCGTTTAATATCTAAATATGCAAGTGGAAGGGGGTCAAAAAGCAAACAACACAATATAACGTATCTATTCCTATATTTATTTATTCCAAAAAAAGTTTTCTACATTGAGTATAAATAAAAATTAATGAATCATTCAAATTATGTACACTCCCACAGATCTGTGGGAGTGTACATAATTGAATGATTCAAATTTAATATTGAAATTCCACCAAGCACCTTCAGTCGAAACAAAGTGTACATAATTTCAATGATTCAAATTTAATATTGAAATTCCACCAAGCACCTTCAGTCGAAATCTTAAATTATAAAAATTAATGATTATTTATTGAAAAGCATAATTAAAAATTGTAAAATATTCTACTACAAAAAATAAATGATTAAGATTAATTTGTTTCTGTAAGTTGAAGTATTCAGTTTTAACTATCTCCTGAACATTTATACTATTTTTGTTTAAATACCCATACATTTTACACCAATTTGATACTAAAAACAGATCATTGCAATGTTTATTAGTTGCCTAATAATTTTGTCCTAGCTAAGTCTTTATATCCTATATCCTTCCTCTCTCTCTCTCTAAAACAGTGGTGGGGAACCTGCTGTATTTTGACTTCATCAAAATATTCACTTTGATCAAAAAATTATACACAAGCGTTTGGAAAAAGAGCGTAATCAACCTATTATTCGTTCGACAGTCGAAAAAAAAGAGGGGAGGGACTGCAGCCTTATGTTAAATTAGATAAATGAATGAGGCCTTTAAAAATGAAATAGGTCCCAAACCCTGCTCTAAAACAAAGAAATTAAGCAAATGAATAACAACCAATTCTTGTAAAAAAGTTAATGTTTTGACCCAAGCTTGAGTAATTGGAGCGGATATGTTTTTTAAAAAAATCGTAGATGTAAGAAAATTAAAAAACAAAGTTTCTATGTATAGTATAGTCTTTAAAACTATCCTTGACATATTTTTCTGTATATATTTACAGCCTACTATTGTATAAGAAAAGGAAATACAAAATTAAAACTATCGAATATAAATCACTTATAATCTCTAAACTCTTATCTATAATCGGAACTAAACGTAAGAAAATCATAATTAAAATCATAATAAGAAATCTCTATAAAAACGATATTTTTGATTCTACGATACCAAACTTATACGGAAAACATTGAAACACGCTTGTTTGAAAAATGATTTATACACTGTGAAACAATTGTTGGAATCAAATGTAGACAAAGTTGCTTGAATCATCAGCAGAAGATTACTGTTTTGTTTGGCAATGCTTCGTCTCGGAAGAATGCGTAATATCGAATACAAAAATGTCACCCTTGACCTCGTTAAGTCTTGCTTAATCTTCGGGAGTTCATCATCATCATCATCAAGAACATGGGCGCTTAGAGATAATCATCTCAGTGAGTACAAAGGCGAATAAATTAAACTGACAGTTGGCATCATCTACAGTTAGTTACATGCGCTATGAATGATGAACGGGCGTTTGTTCAAGAATATGTATGCCCGAACCACAATGTTGGTTCGATGTGTTATACCTATAAAGAGAGTACATGTATAAATCTTTTTTTTTGTAAAATTATTTGAAACGTTTAATCGAGAGAATGGTTAATTTTGTCAACCATTTTTAATACCGGAAAACTTTCTATTTATCAGAATTAAAAATCACAGTATGTATTAGCCGACCCATAGTCAGTAAAAGTACTTAAGCGACACAATTCAGTAAATTTCGATTAAAATCAATAATTGTTCAAAATCGCCTAAGGCAGGCGATAGCGAACGAGGGACCCGCGTGAGAAATTATCTTACCTGCTCGAATTTTAGAAATGAATGTTTTTTATTTAAAGCTTTTATTTATAAATAAAATTAAAATAAAAAGACACCATCTTGGATAAGTCTATCCTCGTGTGGCAATGTAATTTAATTACTCAATCTATGTGACCCGCGACATGCTTTTAAAAAAAAAATCAAATTTGACCCACATGCGAAAAAGGTTCGCCATCCCTGACCTAAGTCATAGTTTCTCAACCTTTTTGGGCCTGTGACCCCTTTTAAGTCTCTACATTTTCCGTGGCTCTCATACCCGTTACACATAAGTTTTTCGAGACTAGAGGATTGAAAGATTCCAAAATAATTTTCAATTGTTTTAAAATTTTCAATTATTTTTAAAATTTTCTCGTTGGCAGATTTAAAAATTATTCTTGTTGCTCTTCCCTGAATTTCCGATTTTTAAAACCCATGAATTTACGGATTTCCCAAAATGAAAAGACGCGAGACCTTTTTTCAGCTCTTCCTGGAATTTACAAATATTTTGTAGCTGCCCAATTTGAGTTTATGGAGTCACCCGTGGCCCCCCTTTAGTATGCTTTGGCTTCCCAACAATATTATTTCTCTGTGGCAGACTTGGAACTTCTCTCCGGAGGGGGCATCTGGCCCCAGGTTGAGAGATTGTGGCCTAAGGCGTTAGTGACAACAAATTTAGACAGATGTTGAAATTCCTTTCGTATTTTATACGATTCTTAATGGGTCGGCGAAATCAGTGTTCAATATAAAAAATGGGCCGCCAATAAGTGACAATTAATATTAAATAAATTACAAATTTGTAATACGTCAAAGTTGATTCAATCATTGGTCGAAAACGACCAATCAATGGCACAGATTTCAAATGACGTGACGACCAACCGCTAAATTGTATTAATTCGATTCGGATGACAGGCGACTGACATGTTTATCGATCTCTTAGAACAGTCCGCTGTACAGTGTTGCCTTATCTATAATTTCATGCATAATAAAAGGGTCACTTCTGCTAATTGGACATTAAAATCTGATGCGAGGATTTCGGTGACAACAAATTCTCTTTTTTTTTAGCAATTGACATAAACGAAATTTACTGTTGTATATAATAATTATTTATTAGAACGCAATATCGCAGTCCATTATATAAATTCGCATTTCAACATTATTTGAAGAGGTCAGAAAGGAAGCAATGTAACACACAAGTACCTAGTTTAAACACGAATATTACAGTATGGTAATCAGGGTTGAATAAAAAACGTTTAAATGACGATGGTATCTATTAATGAACAGCAAAAGGTTGGTTCAACCAATTCAAATTCAAAGAAAACATGGACCCTTGAGAAGTGACGTGAGCCAGCTCGTAAAATGGTTTTTTTTTTTCTTGAATGTTAAAGTACAATCACGTTTTTATTTGGTGTTTTGGTAGATTGCATATTTTTATTTTATGAAGATAACACAATTATATTAACTGAAGTTACTTCACTTTTACGATACTTTAATACGTATAGAATATTAAAACGCACTTGTAACTTTTTGTTTTATAAAATACTATCTGGCTCACTTCACCTCTAATGCGTCCATCATATTAAGAAACCTCTTCTAATGGTTAAGTCCGCTTAGAGACTTGTGGGATATGTTTTGGAGTTTTATAAAAGTAATAATTATTAGGTAATACTATAAATATTTATGTCGAGTGAAAAGTAAAACTTTTTGAAAATGAAGGTATACAAATGTATTCGGCGACCTGTATCTTTCATAGTTTAATAAAACTATGAAAGATACAGATTGTCGATTGGTTCATTTTAAAATGTGAACTCGACACCAATGGTGATCTTTGGCAGGGGTTTTAACATTGTTTAACGTATTTTTTAGAACACAACTATTTTGTACATATATGTGTGCATTTAGATTCATTTGCCACACTTAACTTAAAAATGCAAAATTTAAATTTTGATTCTAAGCGCTGCAAATATTTAAGTATTAAAAATGATTTGCATATGTAGACACGTAAGTCATGTAGATATATGTATTAAACTAAATCAGTTATTATTAACAGATTCTCACATACGATATAAATGTCAGGTTTCAAGAATTGGTTATCCGAATCAGGTCACCGAGAGATAATCCAGAACTTAAATAATGGAAACCAATTGGTGACAACTTAATATCATGTCAACCTTGTAAAATCAATTAATTGAAGATAGATTCGCGTTCACATTGAGTAGGCGTGTACGACAAGATTTTTTTCCCTCGACCTGACACTGACCATATTAGTTTTAATAAAAAACTTATTTATTATATAGGTTTTATATATATTTGAATAGTATGGTTTTAAATTTTGACCAAGCAGTATTCTTCTAAATTAAACATTATCTATCGTGTCATAAAGTTGTCAGAATATATACTTAACCTCGAGACAGAGCTAAGACAAAACGCTGTCAAACAACGGCTATTTTTACGTTACGTCATACTTACTGTGATCAATCGTCTTATTTAATTATTAGAAAACCGTTTGATATATCCTTTATAAGAACTATTTATGTATTTTTTCCTTTATTTCGCGTATTGAAATACTAAATTGATGATTGGCCTTCTCAAATAATCTTTTCTACATGAAAAAAGGAAAGAACTGCGCTAGTCGATTCAGCATTCCATTGGACCGGTCGGCCACGCCAACTTGGAGGCTAATATAGCAATTTTGTATCCATGTCCGCTACCCAACTGCTTGTTACACAGCCGTTCAACTTTTATTTTTCGAAGAAACTAGTAATTATATTAAGGATAAATTCTTTTTTTTTTTTTTTTAATTCCCTAGGGTACTCAACGTTGTACCCACCACCACCTGCGACGGCTTCACACTCTTTATATAGGGTGTATTCCGTAGCGTAACAACGTTAGTCGTGTTCAAAATATTGCCAGAAATGTCCCGAGAAGAAATTCCTCAAGACTTGGTTGCATGCACTACAGTGTGCAGAAATAAAAAATTAATAATAAATGCATTTGAAAATGTTAGGTTTTATCTATTTAACTCAACTCTTTTTCCAAAAGACGCGGAGAATTCTTTAAATGCCCTATAATTTGCCTTAGATGCAACCAAGTCGGCATGACCGACGGGGCCGACAGATCCGACAGATAGTCGTATCGTCTTGAGCAATTTTTCCCGTTCATTATTTAAATCTGGACATTCCCAGAGAATGTGATCAGCATCCTGAATCATATATCCGCATTTACATTTAGGACTATTTACTAACCGGCCAAGCTGGAAGAGCTTGGCAGCGAAGTAACCGTGGCCAGTTATGAATTGGCTGGTCCAGAAATTAGGAGTCAGGACTTTGGTTATCTCCATTCGCCATTTAACATTCGGAAAGAATTTAAAAGTTTGCCTCCCCTTTGAAGATTTCTCCCATCGAGCCTGCCAAACTTTCATTGCAGCTTCTATCGCCACACTGCGCGCTGCAATTCTATGAGCTTTAGAATTGTAAGGGTCTGGTCGAGGAGGAGGCAGTAACTGAATTTCTCCCACCTGGGACTCGACACCATTACAGCATTACTGTTACGCCTCTAACTTGAATGTGCAGGTCCAACGGAAGTATACCAGCCAAGACCGGCAATGCATCCGTAGACGAGGATCTGTATGCTTTGGTTAGGGCTATCAACGCACTGCGTTGTCCACTTAGAAGTATTTTCTGTATCGAAAGAACGGTGCATCGTTTGTACCATGTGCTAGCGGCGTAGCTAGCAATCCCCATGTATATGGCATCGTAAGCGATTTTAAGGGCACTAGATATATTAAGGATAGGACAGGACAAGCGGTTGGATAATCACTTTCGCTATCGGAATGGTGGGGTGGAGGGACAATTTTTAGACATTACAAACTTCCAAGCCTTCGAACAGAAATCGATTGAAAAAATGCTGTTCTTACTCAGATACGAACCCTTGAGCGAACGACTTTTACCACTGTGCCGTGGACCCGACAATAAGGTAAATTACCAGTCTTTTACGAAATTTGCAGCGTCATACGGAGTACATTGATTGTTGTCTTGTGGGACTGATTTCCTGCACGCTGGCAGTTGCTACTAATCAATGACAAAAAACTGCAGGCACACTTTTTTTATGCCATTAGACACTGACGAATACAATTAACGGATGGAAAGCAATGGTAGGTGGAGGACCTTCCTACATCACTCTTAAGTCCTGTGACACCCCATTAATCCATCTAAGTCGTAGTCTTCCAAGGATCTCACCTTCCCTCAGGAGTATTAAAATATGAGACGCTCTTTAGATTTACTGTCATTCATGCATGATATGTGTCAGATATTCAATAATAAGTCGATGATATTTCAATCAAATACAAATTCAAGTACATTATTTATTTTATTATACATATTGCATAAACCGTTTGTGAAGTGTATTTCATTTAAATTAAATACTTACGAGCAATATTTCTCATTCATTTCACATCTCTTGTGCAAACACAAGTGTTCCAAGTAAATTTTTGAATCTAGTCTACAAACAACTCGTAACGGAATCTTGACGCGTATTATTCGAATAAATTAGAAATTTATTGTATCTTGTTATGCTATTCCAAGTTATAACTAGTATACGAAAATAAAATTCGAAGGGTTAACTGCAGCGATACACAACCCGTCTGTGTCTTGAAGATGCATTTTATTCAAACTAGTTTAACATTCATATAAAACAGTAAGTACATTTTATAATAATTATAATATCTATATAATATCAAACTTAGTTTAAAAGGGATAATAATATATGAGAAAGGTAAGGCTTTATTTTTTTAAGCAACGTATTTCCTTAAGTCTTGATTAAATGTTATATCTTTCACCAGGGCGTCAATATGGCAACAACGTGGCAAATTCACCAACTTTTCTCGTCGCTAATTTTATTAAATTCCACCTATGGTATTTTGAGTCATTTTTGGGTGTCAAACATCAATCTGGTTTAACACACAAGTTCGTTGTTGATTGTCCCAAAACCAGCGATGGGCTGCCAAAATGTTAACAAGGGGCTCGGTTAACCTGGATTCGCAGTGTTATATTTTTTTAATCACTCTTATAGGATGATTCGCTATAATTATGAAGTCAATCGAACGTTACTTAATATGCTTTTGTTATGTAAAAATATACATTACATATAAACCATCTACAACAATAACTGTTGATCTGAGAATATTTTTTTACTTTAACAAGGGGCTCGCCGGCCTTAGTCAAATTTAACAAGGGGCTCGTGCGAGCCCCTCAGAGCCCCCTCCAGCCCATACCTGCCCAAAACCACTCATGTATGCCACAGTGTGTATGCAGCCAATGTTTCATAAGGCAATAATGATCAATAAATGAAGTTATTGTTCGTATTGTTGGTCTGATACAGAGCTGCTCGGAAGCATTGTGCTTAAAAAAAGAAAATGTGTTTTGCTGTCATTTAGTTTATGTAATATAAATATCCTGCGTATCCGTATATTGAGATTCCGCCGTGGTGGATAGTTAGATAGTTAAATCTATTCAGCGTTGAATCTAAAGAGGAATATAGAATATCCCATTCCCCATATGATGTTGTAGGGTCCGTGCCGGATCTCACGGGTTCGACTCCCAGTACGAACAGCATTTTTCGATCGATTTCTGTTCGAAGGCATGGGTGTTTGTGATGTTTAAAAAAATAATTCCAACATTTCCGATCCTTTGATAGTCAGGCGTAGCGAGAGTAATTAGTTAACCACTAGTCCTGTCTAGCCTTATCCTTCTATCCCTACTACTCTTCTTGAAGAGAGAGGTTAAGCGACTGAGTAACAAACAGTTCTCGTAGAAAAATTTCTGTTGAGATACCTCCATAAGGAAGCCATATGCTCTCCACTTGGGAGCAGACATGGATACAAAAATATGATGTTGATGGTTGGACAATTAAACTATCTTGTCAATTTTAGAGGATTTTCTGTATCATGTGCACATAGACAAATGAAGTCTGAAGTAGTCCTTAAAGCCTACGTTTCTTCTTTTGATTGCTGATGATTCAACGTCCCGGAAGATCGTCGGAAAATATCAACCCTACCTTTTTCCGGGGACGAAAATATATTGAAGTGACATGGAAAGAGGCGAAAAGATTTGAATTTTTATTATCTCTTTAGCAAACTGTAAATGGTTTCAAGAAACATCAGTTGGCTATCCACGGATTAGTATCGTTATGGAAATGAATAGCAGTGCATCGCGTACTTGAGATATTCGGTTTCCAAACAAATCAATTTCAAATGGTCCATACAAATATAGTTTTAATTGGACCCAGTGAGTGGGTTCTTAAAATACAAAAATAATTAAGATAAGCTCAAGGGGATCCTCCTTTCGTTTTATTGAGTGTGCATTGTGTGTGAAGATTCATATTATTAGAAAGTTCAGATACGATTGCAACTTTTAAAGCTCATGAGAGCTTTTCTGTTAATAGGCAATTTAGAGATTAACACCGATGCGTGCAAACAGCACAAATAGATTTATCTTTGAGAATTCTCACACAGTGTTTTTTTTTAAATAATTGACAAAAACATTAAGTTTTATAAAGATTAATAATTATAAAATTTATTAATTAGCGTTCACCGCGTTTTTTGGGATCAAAGAAACGTTAATTGAATAAAACAATTGATGAAAAAATTCACCGCGGTAAAAAAAATACAGATACGTAATATCTGTGTGTAGGTTTAATATTCATATTATTGCAAAGAGTATGCGTCTTAAAAATAAAACATGTCCGCTATCAATGTGAAGCAAATTGGCTTCTAATAGAGGTATCTTAACAGAAGTTTTTCTACGATAACTGCATTTTAAGCAGCTGCTTCACCACTCTTTTTTTTCGAAAAAAATATGAATAGGGTTGTGACTTTTAAAACTGGAAGGGTGCGAACGAATTAGATATTGCAAATACACATGCCTTTAAACGGAAATCGATCAATTTACTGAAAAAAATATGCTCTATTCTGTGGACTCGAACTTAGAGATACGTATCGGAAACCGACCACGTTTATACCGCGCCTCTTACACTCTGTAGTTCTTTTTTCCAATTTGATGATTTCTTGTCTATCTGTTAACTCTTTTGAATTCTTCCAGTGACCGTGAATGTTGTCTAATTCAAATCGGTTGAAAACATTTTTTAAAACATCGGAAATAGATGCCTACCATACGGAAATATCCCGCGCGTTATCAAGTATACGACGGCGATCGATAAAATGGCCCACCAAAAGACCACTTTCCTTAGATATAGTCTATCCCCCTTGAAAAGCTGTCAGCTTTGATGAGCTGGTTTGACGCGGATATGACGGGTTGCAGCAAGTGCAGACGTCATCCACCAAACGAGAGTTTTATTGCGTTATTCCATTAAAAGCTCCGACAATGATAGGCGGATCGGTAAAGCACTCAATAAGCTCGGCGCCTAACGACGGCCTGTGCACCGCCGTCGAATCTCAACGTAAACAAGGGCGTCGTGGTCAATAACTGTCTGCCTTTCTATCTTCAATCTTAGGTCAATATTATTATGTTTTTTACGAATCATTACATGCACGGCAATGCAGATATATTTTTGCAAGCCATGTTCACTTTCACTTTTTCATTTCTTAGCCGAAAACCATTGTATTTATACAGTCAATACTGTTTTTATGCGGTTTTTTAGAAATACATTTTTTTAAAAAATGTACTGTATTTTACGATATATAAAAATGTTAAATATTATATCGGGAGCATGTATCGTTGTATTTTGGAAAGAATAGAGAATGAATCATAAACACAACTGACATTTGGAAAAAAAATACGATTTTGACTGTTTAAATCATGTTACATCTGCCATCGCTGAATTAAGTCCTCCTACTTGGATACCTACAGTTGATGAAACTATTGAAACATCGATAATATCAGCTGAAATGATTGTTTAAGCACATGAACATGGCGGAGACAGGTTTGATACCTTTTGCGAAAATTATATCGACGAATTACTTACGGATAATGCTATAAGTGACGATGATATCATTAATTTAACTTTAATTATTGACAAAAAACCAGAAAACGATGACGAACTGGAAGAAATTCCCGAAAAAGAGTATTTCGAACTTTAAAATACACTAGAATTGTCATATAGTGACCGAACATTTTTAAATATTTTTACGCCGTGTTTTTCCCATAATTTTCATATATTTGGCAATTTAGTGTATATTTTAACTAGCTGTTTCAAAGTTATGCGGATTTGAAAATTGATGTAACGTATCCCCACTTTTTGTATGGAAGTCATGTCTTCTTGTGCGATTTTTTTAATGCGATATTTCGTGGAACGCATCTACCGCATAAAAACAGGATTGACTGTTTATCTTAAATCAAAACCGTTCTTGAGCATTTCATATGATTACTAGTTGATAGCAATTGCGGATATTAAATAAGTAAAACTTATTCTAACTTTTGCAGGTAAGTACTACGTAAATACAAACTGCAAAAGTGTTTTCTTCCATAAAAGAAACTGGAGAAAAATACATTTTTTATTTTTTTTATACTCCATTGTTGTGTCATATAGTAATTTCGCTCGTAATGAGCGAAACCGGTCCTGACATATTAAATACAGTGGAATGAAGTACAAAGGAATATTGTGTTTTTAATAATATAATGCCTTTCCACCAAGTATTGACAGTGAACACCCTAAAAGTGATTATATAGTTGTACTGGCTGTGTGTTAATATGTTTATCTAGTTGACGCTGGTCGGTGAAATATTTTCTATTTTTTTACCGGTCCGCGGATTTAAAAAAGTTGAAAAACACTACGCTAAGCTGTCTAAAAAAAACTGAAAAACTATTTTTTTTTCTGTTATAACTTTTGTTGAATCGGGATTTTCAGAAGCAATGCGGATTTAAATTATCTGTGATATCTGGCAACCCTGTTCTTTCCTGACTTGCAGTAAATAAGTATTTTAAAATAAGCGGTAATAAGATTTCTACGCAAGGTAATCCGTAATAACAGTAATAGGCATTGACATCTTGGACTCTCTAATCCTTTAGTACGTGAGTTCTATCAACCGTAAGATCCCAACAATTTGCAATCGTCTGTCTACATGGCATCAAAAACAATGCAATGCTGTATTAATAATAAGCCACCACAAACAATTCACCAATGAATAAATATATAAAATTATCGAATTTTTACAAATGAAATACAGGTGTCCGTTATAGTCGAATGTCCATTATATGCAATGTTTTGATATAAAGTTTAATAAATTCGATGTCTTAGTTTAATAAGTGCTACAACTATCATAAACATGTGTAGTTTTTAGCAGGGCTGTGGAGTCGGAGTCGGAGTCGTGAAAAACGGGCGACTCCGACTACTTTAAAAAAAAAATGCAAATTAAAAAAAAAAAAAATTACTCACGAAATTTATGAAAATTGAATTACGTAATAATTATTGTGATATAGCTTAATAATATTAAACGTGTAGGTAACATGAGTCACGCCGAGCCAGTGAGTCACCAAGATCCACTGCATATGAGTCCGCGCAAAAGTTGTTGTTTCTTTCTTTCTCATGTCGAAAAAGTAGATTCGATATATTTTTTTTTGTTACTCGAAGTGCATACATTTATATGCACGCATTTTTTGTCTTCAGTCATTGTTCTGTATCAATCACGTCTGCGTGTCATTGCGTAATATATACAAAATTCTACAAATGCAGATTTGATAGAAGCAATGTTATTTTTAAGAATAAATTCAAATCAATAAAGTTTAAACTTATATTTATTATGTTTTATTTATCCCTATAACATGTATAAAATGAAAAAATTGGCTATTTGTTGGATTAACTGGTTGATCTGTAATTTAATACACATACATAGGAAAGGTAGAAAAAAAACCTGATAAAATAGAACTTTTTTTTAGTCAAGTCATAGTCGGAGTCGGAGTCGGAGTCGGAGTCGTGTTTTTTTTTAACGACTCCACAGCCCTGGTTTTTAGATATGGTTTACCAAAGTTCTGACACATCTGAGTTGAGCTGCAAAAAGATTAGTTTTCTCATCTTTATAGTGAATCATTTAGTCATGTATTTTAATTCGATACAATTGACAACGAATACAATATTTCGAGCTGTATTTACATATATATGAGACTGAGAGAAGATTGTTTATACGTGTTTCTTTATTTCCATATCCAAACAATTACCGAGAGAAACAAGTAATTTTGTCAAGTAGTACTTTTGTGGAACTATATAGTATAAAGGTACTCGAGTATAATCGGTAGTATTACTGAAAACATCAAATTGTTGAATTATTATTTTATGGATCTAGGCTATCGATTTTTTTCTCTTTTGTTCATATTTTAAGGATAATATGTATTTGATTGTAATTAAAAACTGGTGTTTAATTTATATAATCTGATGTTATTATTAATTAAATAAATTGGTTAAGAAAACTATTTTTTTATATCCTTATATAAAAAAAATCATACATTTACAATTATTGATATTGCCCTGTAACTTCATAGTAAGTTGCAGGGAAAAATAAACAATAGTAAATAGAAGTAAAATAACTAAATACACAAAAAACCTTTTATTATAAACCGTAAAAGATACCAAATAAAACCATAATCCGCTATTTAACCCGTTAACAGCTAGAAAAAAATAACGTTTTTTGTCCTGTAAGCTAGCAATTTTCTAAAAACTAATAAAGGAAAACTTAATATTCATTTTGTGAGTCCTCAAGAGATGTCGGACCCTTTTTCAATGATGGAAACTCTAAAAAATATTTATTGACATCGTAATAATGACAACACACTGGTGGGTAGCGTGTGTGGTTAGTAGGTATGCGACACACCGGTGGGTCGTTAGCTTTAGAGTGGTTAAAAAGTACAAATCAAATCTTAATGTTCAATTATCTCGAACTAGTATTTTAGACTTATATCACCCTAGCCCCCTTTTTATCCATGTCCACTCCCAATGTGGAGCATGTGGACTCCCAATGAAGGTATCTCAACTTAAGTTTTTCTACGAGAACTGTTTGTTACTCAGTTGCTCAAACTATTTTTTTTCAAAGTGGGTGTAGGGAAAGAAGGAAAAGGCTAGAACAGGACTAGTGGTAAACTAATAGCTATTGCTACACCCAGTTATTAAAGGATCATAAGGATGGGAGGAGAGAAAAAAATGTGAATTGACATCACAAATACCCAGTCTTCGATCAGAACTATGAATTCAATAATTCTCAAATTTTCTGTGATCTCGCCGGGAATCGAACCCAGACCTGCGTGATCGGTAGAACAAGCTCTAACCAACTGGGCCACAGCAGGCGACTATCCCCTTTAGGGTAGCGATATATCATTTGTATGATGCAATTGTCACAGCATACGCTGGTCGCACATGTCTGCTTTGCCCGTCTGCACTTGTTACTTCTATGCTGAATTGTTATCTCTTTTGATAATGCATTCATTATTGATTTGTTGACGATTTGTCAGCGCGAAATCGACTGTTACTTTATTACCAGTCTCACTCTAAAATCGACTGACGATAAACACTAAGCGTTGATGGAATAAATGATTGCCTATCTATCTGTTACGATTGATTGCGTTTTGAGGTTGGATTTTAAATACAACTAACTTTTTGTTTTCCGATAAGACGAATTCTTCAAATTGTTACATCATCTTTCCACTAAAAGTGCCTGGCGGTAATATTATTTATCTGCTTCCAATAATTAATAGGACCAATTTAAACGGTTACATCGTGAAATTTCAGACTCATAAGTTTTTGATATACACCCGGTCCTCTTTTAACACGAATTCGCTTCGCTATTATGTCTAACAAAATTTCTATTTAAACAGTGCAGAAAGTGTAATATCAGAATTAAAGTATGAACATTATTTGAATATAATTTTATGATCCATTTTTGTATATGCTTATTATTGTAATACAGTCGACACCCCTATAGCGTAGTGATTAGGACGTTGCTATATGAATACTACGCTATAGGAGACTAAATACCCATACAAAATTTAACGCGGTTCTTTCGGTTATATTTTGTGAATTGAGCGAAATCAATCATTTTTTAAATACATATTTTATAGAATACGTCTACCGGAGTCAAGGGACAAACAGCTTCTGACAGATATTTTTCAATTCAGGTATATAAAATTTATAATTTGACCCTTGAAAATTTAGCGTTTTTGTAAAATAAACTACGCTATAGGGGGGAATGCTGTATACGCTATAGGAAACTTCTTTATAGAGAGTAACCCTATAAGGGGGTTTACCGTATATATTATCACAATTAACTGACATTCTTAATTAAATATATAAAAAAAACAAAAAAAATGTAATAGTGATAGTCAGCCTAAGTTTGGTGTTTCTACTTGGTACCATTCTATATATCTTACACTACTATTATTGTCAGTGACGCATTTATAATATTAATTATAATATATCAAGGTGCATTCAAAATGAATCCTTCGCTTCTCATCGAAATAACTTGGTGATGTGTTATAAATTTGACACTATACAAACAAATTTCAATAACGCACAAATTATTTAAATTTTCCATTACCAAAAAAAAAAAAACTATTGTGTCGTAACATTTGTTTAGTATAATGTTGAATAATAAAAAGTGACAACAAAATGGTTTGTGTATATTTTATTTAAAAAAAATCGGGGGCGTTATTTTTTGTGATTTATTTGTTCACGTCATAATATGCCGTAACGCGGGGATCGACGCCAATCGGCCCGCGGGCCATTTGTTTTCCGCGAATTTAAGATCACATTAGTTATGGGCGATAAAATATTGAATCAGAAAAAATTAACGCCGCTTACAAAAAAAGGTTTATAAAACACGAATTTGGGGGGGGCTGTAGTGGAGTGTAGGATTTGGATACTGTGACACTCAGCGGCGGATAAACCCATAAATGCATGAGCAACCCTGTTATCCGAAAAATCGGACCTTCCAACCGTATTGCGCATGGGGTCTCCTAATTGCTTAATTTGTCATTGGACACTTATAAATTGATTCATGGGTTAGTGCCCTATCCCTATCCTTTACCTACTCTCTGCAAAAAAAAATGGCGACTACCCCAGAAAAAAATCACTTAACTTGAAAAACACTCTACTTTAATTATAGTATTTAGGAAACCACGATTCTTCTATACTTTTACTATGATAGCAGGTAAGGTATCCAATCTCGGACCCTTTTTGTGATTCCGAGATTGACAATTTTACGACATAAAATCGTGTAAAATTTGGATACCGGATTGAGTAAATTTTTGTTCGGCGACTTTAAATTCTCGGATTTTCAAACATTTTCATGTCAATTTCAAAAACCCAAAAATAGCTAAATTCTTTTTATAGACCTCGCTCAACTTTCTGTAATTTTCAATCCCGAAATTAGAACTGTCACAAACCCGAGATTTCGGAATCACAGAATTGGACGGGATTCCGGAATTGAAGACCCTAATGAAAGGGGCAGGAAACTATATGATTTAAAAATTACAATCTCCCATACTATTGTATTTTCACATAATATAAGAAAACATGTGTACATTAAATCAACAAAATATTTCCGTCATTTGCCCTCTCCAGCAAGACACTAAGTTGATAAGATTCCTCATTTTGTTTATTTTAATGATAAATATTAAAGCTTTTACAATTTTATTTTATTTCTTACCGTTCTGTGCTTATGGTGCCCGCGTTTTTCAACGTTTTCGATGACTAACATAACATATTCATTTACATATAAATTATGATAATTCCTGTCACTATAACACTTCAACAAACCCAGATCTTATCGTCCTACCATCCCTGAATACATATAACCTTATTGTTCGTCTTCAAATATTATGTTATTATTATTTAAAAAAAAGTTAAATAAATACATCTGGGAGCAATTGAAATAACAAAACGTCTGAATTGAGAGGTGCTATAAATTTTGGATCCAAAAGATCCTTTGATGTAAAAATGAATTTAAATGAATCGTAGCTTAGTTGTTACTTTTCACTCCAGGTGTCTTACGTTTAAAAGAACCATTTTTAAGTTTTAAATGACATGTGTTATGTTATTTTATTATTGTTTAACCTTAAACACTTTTTATTTTAGATAAATGTACAGGATACTTCAATCAAATCAACTAGAAGTTTATAATTGTAAATCATTATTAATTACTAGTATTACTGTAGGTATGTAATTTTAAATATATAGTGTTTTTTTAATCCATGCCAGCCCCTAAATACGGAGCATATGGTCTCCTAATGGAGGTATCTATAAAGATTTTGTCTACCACAACTGTTTGTTACTCGCTCAACCTCTCTTTTTCGTAGAGGTAAGAATATCAAGTAAAGGGCTAGGACAGGACGTGTAGTTAACCAATCGCTCTTGCCACGTCCCGTAGTGAATTTTTAGACACCACAAACACCCATGCCTTCGAACAGAGATCGATAAATCAAATGATAAAAAAATAACAATGCGTAGCAAGAGTGATTAGTTAACCACTGGTCAGTCGCCTGTGTGGTCAAGTGGTCAACGTCGTTGGCTTCGGCTACGGAGGTCACGGGATCAAATCCCAGTATGGACTGTTGTATAAATTGATTTTTCAATCGATTTATGAATTTCTGTTCGAAGGCATGGATATATGTGATGTATTGAATTCCTCTCTCCCACCCATCCTATCCTATGAACGGGGCGTATCGTGAGTGATTAGTTTACCACTAGTCCTGTCCTAGCCCTATCCTTCTATTCCTACTTTCTTTGGAAAAAGAGAGATTGAGCAACTGAGTAACTAGCAGTTCTTGTAGAAACACTGAAGTTGAGATAAACTCCATTAGAAGTCCATATGCTCCACATTGGGAGCGGACTTAAAAAAAGTAAAAAAAAATAGTAATTTACTAGCATTATCCTTCTATCCCTACTACTCTCTTTGGAAAGGAGAGGTTGAGTGACTGAGTAGCTAACACTTCTGTTGAGATATCTTCATAAGGAAGCCATATGCTCCACATTTGGAACGGACATGTATAAAAAAAATGTTTTATTGAGATTCCATATTTTAGCTCTAATTATCGATATGTATTATATATTTTAATTTTAAGATGAATCACTCGAGGGCCACAGACCAATCAAACGGCGAGACCCGTTTGATCGGTTGTGCATCAATTGTTACCTTAATGTTTCAGCCTCGCTTCTCCTTTTATTTACCGTAATTTTCAATGTCAGAATTATTATCCATTTGTACTTATTTGCATAGAAATCTCCCGGTGAATATCTCTTTCGCTCTTTGTATTGTGTTGCAGTTCAAATATTATAAAACCACAAAACTAATTTATTTTATCTCTTCGGTCTGATCATAGACGGGTTGTGGCTACGCGTAAGTCCTATGCTTAACCAATAAATGAGAAAGTTTGACATATGACAGGAAAGTTAAGATCGTTGAGAATTTACGGCCATCACTTATATTCGTTGGTAATAATAGAGAAAAATTTCTACCCGTATCGTAAAATAAAACATAATAGTATAATATATTGCAATTTTATTTGAAAACTTTGCACATTCGATGCAACATAATATGTTTATTGATTTTACTTTATATTGTAGGTATTTTGTTATTAATTCTTTAAAATTAACTTATTTCCATGCCAGTGGAGTTAGGAGTCGTGGATTCGGATGTTTTGAAACATCTTAAGACTCGAACACATTTAAAAATATATATTTTAGTCTACTCATCGGAGAAATAATGTCTATATGCTAGAATTATTCTAGTAACCAAAACGATCTGATGGTATATATGGGCCCATTATAGGTGCAGTGAGCGAAGTGTAACGCTGGAGGGGACACCCGGGGTGTCCCCTCCATGTAACGCTCGCCGTTCTAACTCAGGTTCAATAAAACGTTCTTGTTGGGTTGACTTCTGACTCTGAAGTAATAGTCACTTTCTTTATTGATTTTCCCAATTATTTATACTAATTTCTTAAATGCTACGTTAACAAAATTCTATATTTTAATTCTATTGTGTTTTCATAATTCGAGGTTTCGTCATTAACAATAGTTCTCATGTTGCATCCATCGATAATGAATATTGTCCACACAGCATTACTTGTACTTTACAGGTTACTCGTGCAGTCATGCTGACTGTGCGTTTTGCAAAATATTGCATATCGACAGCTGACATACATTCTTTATGTTTATTTATATTGTCCACACAGCATAACTTGTACACCTCATCGTCACAGAAGTGGTATTTTAGAAAAAAAATAGATGCGTTGTAATATTCTACACGTCTTAAAGTATCGTAAAAGTGAAGTAACCTCAGTTAATACACATTGCGATAGTGTTATCTCCTTAACACAAAAATATGAAATCCACTAAAGCACCAAGTAAAGACGTAATAGTACTCAAAAGTCCAAGACAAAAGTTTTATAATTTTACTAGTTGGCTCACTACACCTCAAATGGGCCCATATATTAGGCCTAAGTTAGTTAAACGAAAATTTCTCCGACAGATTCGGAGGTAACTTTGTGGAATTTCTTTTTTAATACAAAATTAAATTTGATAACATGGTTATTCCACGTGTTGTGTGACAGAATGTGACTCGTGTTTCGGTTCTTTGAGAAGCATCACAAGACCATCGCAACGTTTATTAATAAACTAATAATTGATTCAAATTCTTATGTTATAAATTACATAAATTAAATAAGAATCAGAATCTGACGATGCTTCTCAAAAAAGCAAAATTCGTGTCACATTCTGTAACATGAAACGATTGAAAAAAATCGATTCGGAGTCGAAGACGTTTACTCGACTCCACAACCCTGGTTATATCTCCTAATATGGTTTATAGATCTGTGACTTTTAGAACGGGCTTCAATTCAGTCTTTTATAGATTTAAGATTTCGTCTAAATGTGCATAATGGAATTTCAAGATTAAATTTGCATCGGTCAAATTCTGTACGTTGTATCACTAACGACTCGGGTTTCGCCTTTTGGCATCTCTAGACATTTAAGTACATGAATTAATTTGAACAGGCGCTTGGTTACTAGTTGTACCGTGTATATGAGTGCTCGATAAACAAAGGCGGTAGTTTTTATAATCTTAAAATGCTAAAATTGTTTTTTTTAATTTTTTTTTGCTATTTTAATATAATTTCTGTATATTTTTTTGTGAAGTTCATTTGATAACTGCCGTTTTTGTTTTACATGACTATGTTAATTGCCGCTTTTGTTACAGACTCAATTTTAGTTTTTAAACTGTATAATTTACTATATTATATGCGGAATTGTCAGCTCTACACGTTGTCTTATCTAAGTCATTTTCGGCAAAACATGGAGACCGACACCTTTATTTCCAGATGCCTAATATAATATATCGTCATAGAAAGCTACTAGATGATCATTCATATGATGTATGTACTCGGCGGAACTATGGGATTCTGGGATGACATGGAAGGAAGTAAAAAGACTGGCGGGGGATAGAGAATCCTGGAGGAACCGTTTGGTATAGATGTACCAGCGTAACTTGACTGCCCGCGAGGGCGCCACCATCGCATCATTAACGTTGCCATAGTCAACACGTCCTAGGGCGACAATTTTAGTTCTGAGTTCTGCCACAGTCAAGTTAAAATGGTAGATCTCTAGTCATATTCTCCGAATAAGGAGTTGATATGGAATAAAAAAAAACTTAAAAGCAATCAGGATTAATTTCATTATTTTTTTTAATGACGTTTATCACATAAGCAATTAAAATTTTTGTAGGTCTTTAAAATTACATCTGATTATAGTTAAAAGGTAATTTAAAAAGTACGGAACGAGGAGTAAGTTAACTTGTCACGTAAAAACAGGTGTCGAGACTCAACGTGTTGATAAAATTTATTTCGGTCACGCAGGTCCTCATGTGCTACTGTTTTGAACATAAATATGAGTATTTTATTTTTATCGTGGGCGTAGTAATTCTATGATTTAGTGTGACGATGTGACCATAGTGGGTACGGCATTTGTAATGCATCTGGACAGATTTTTTTACGAATGTCATTTTATAAGCAATCCACCATTTAATATATCTAATGGAATTATAAAAAAAACATTGATTTATTTACCTACTTGATAGATTTTGCTTTTGTTCCTCACACTTCATGTCAAAACCAAAGCCCCCTCACCCAAAACTTCCGCCACTTTTTAATATTAAATGCCAAATAAGAAATAAAGACTTGTATCTATCTGGCGAGCATTTAAAACAGCTTTGGACAGTATTTATAATAATACTAGATACTCAGTATTTATAATAAACTAGCTGTAAGCCCGTCGACCTCAACGGGGGGAGTTTTGTTGCATTTTTAAGTAGTCAGAAAATTTACTGGCGTGAAAAATAAATTACAAACGTATTTATTGAATAAGCCAGAAATTATTAAAGTAAAAGAAATATATCTCGGGGCATATATCGACAGCCCTGCCCTGCAGTATTTAAATTTTATATAATATACTTTTTAGAATAAATATATTTCGTAGAAGAAGAAATATACTTCGAGACATATATCGACAGCCCTGCAGTATTTAAATTGTAAATTATTTAATTTTTGGAATAATGATTAAGTTTGCTAACAATCATTTTTCGTAGTAGCAGAAATATACCTCGTAAATTATTTAATTTTTGGAATAATGTTTAAGTTTGCTAACAATCTTTTTTCGTAGTAGCAGGAATTTCATAAATTATTTAATTTTTGGAATAATGATTAAGTTTGCTAACAACTATTTTTTGTAGTAGCATAGAGGAGCGAAACCGGTCCTGATCAAATAAATTTTAAATTTTAAGTGGAAAAAGTACTAAAAATCTTTTATTATTTCTATTATTATGCCATTCCACCAAGTATTGACAGTGAACACCTTAAACATAATATTGTTCAATTAATATTCTTCAATTATGTTCTACATACGTTCCCGATTGGTTGATAAATAATAAAAATATATATTTATGTTAAATATATGTACGATTTTGATGTTCTGAAATTTCTCCGAAACTTTTCACATCCTACTTGAGATATCTGGAGTTTTCTCAGTAAATTCACGGTAGAATAATTATTAACGTTAACAGAAAAACTTTGACTTTCGAAAAGTTGAAGGTTACAATGCCTATTTTATTAACAAAGTACAAAACTAAGCCAATAAAAGCAAAATGTTCCATTAATAATAATTTCCCGAAAGCTCCACTTTGTTCGCGGAAGAGAGCTTTTGGACTTTCTGTTCTATAATAATATTGACCTTACGAGTTCAATTTATAAATGTCGGTAAAAGCTTCAATATTGGACGAACTTATTAATATAACTTATAACGTGTTTTTTTCTCGTACACATTCTTATTCATTATCAATTTAAGCTGAGTTGAACATCCGCAAATAAAAGTACAGAAATAGTACTTACATCGAAGAGTGACACGAGAATCATGCATGTTCGTATCCCAAGCAAAAACATTAGGTTGATTTGCTCACCAATATTTCACGTATATTTCTGACGATGATGTAAAACCGAAATAGCTATGAATTATTTCTTATGATTCGTGTAACTAATTACATTGTGACTTTTACTTAATGCTAATGTTAATTTAATCGATAAACTCTTCAATTTTAATATCACACTCTTTCAATTCAGAATTTAAGTAAGTTTTCCGCGTTGTTTTCTTATACGAAAGTTTACCTTGAAAATCTTAAGTTAAGCAGTACGTTTTAAATGATCGAAAAGTTCACCAATAATATAAAAATATGTCGACTGTGGAAAGTCAAAAAGACGTAACCTACTGTTTAACACTCGCGGCTCGGAACTATAGTATTCGAGGATAAATAAATTATTATCTTCAACTTCGTACACATTAAACCGTTTTTTGTTCTACTTTGAGGATCGTTTTTCATTTAGTTGAATGTTTTCTTTTCTGTTAAATTTAATAGAGACGGAACTAGCGATCGAATATTTTTTCTTCTTCTACAAAAGGTCCAAAAACTATGATATAATTAATACCTTAATTATAAACATTGTATCACCCATATTAAAATAGATATTTAAGAAAATGTGGGTATTGGGGTCGCATTTCTTGAGCTTAGAACCGGAAAAGTTAAAAACGCTTTTTTTCGATAATCACATGATACACATTCTATCAAAATTATGTATGTTGAAAATGATGAATTAGCTAATTATAGTTAGCTTTTAAGTTTTAAAAAAGAATGGCATGTAAAAATTGCGACCAGGAAAAGGGACTTAAAAACGATATTTCCTAAAATAATATTACAATAAGTCAATTAAACACCAGTTTATCAGTCTCCGCACACTTCAAGGTTGTGTATATTTCATAATTTGCCTTTGGCTCAAAATGACCCAACAACGTTTTCTGTGTCACTTATAAAATTTGTTATGTGCTTTTTCCTTCCTACAGTCGATTTGATGCTTTCTATACACATACAATATTCGATGTCGAAATATCGATATTTTTGCATTTGAAATACTGTGAATACTACCGGTATTGAAACCGTAGAGTTTATTATTAGAGCACCTTTAACGGTAATCGTATTGTGAATCAATAAAAGTATCGTAAAATAATAAATAAACCCAAATTTTAAAACTAAGATAATACTGTTCAAAATTCGTTCAATCGTAATAAATCATCAAAAAGTTTTTCCACAACGTTGAAAGTTTTGTTTATGTTATTTGAAAATTCTGAAATTGATTTATTATCAAAAGATAACAAATGTAATCAACGCACGCGTGAAATTTTGCTCTCGGCATCCCAGCTGGTACAGAAAAGAAAAATATGTACTCGGGTAGTGGTTAAAAAAATGTTTTATGTTGTACGAATATTTTCTATAGAAAACAATTTACGTATGTTCAAGATATTCATATTCGTATTATGAAACAGGTTAAAAGCTGCGAAAACTATTACAATATGACGTATTCGTATCGATTTATTTGCATACTGAAACGCACAGCATTACACACCTGTTTTTTTCATTGTATATCAAGTATTTTGAGCCTACGAAGCTGGTTCTTACTTTTTAAGTTATTTTAAAATATAAAATATAAGCTACCGTTTTTATGTTTGAAGGAGCCGAAGGAACAATGCAAATATTAAGAAAACATTGAATTTAGGATATATACATACGTTTTAGATTTATGGATAGTTCATTAATTAAAACTTATTCGATTTAATAAAATTATTTGAAGGCTAGGTCGTTCACATCATGAAACAATAGCTTAAGAGCCTTACAATTTAGCTTATCATTTTAATATAATTAAAAATACTTCAGACATAAACTGTGTGACATAAAAATGAACTTAAAAGTGGGTAATAAGTTTACTAGCATAAAACGGAGCTTAAAAGTTGGATTGGAATTGAAAAACGTAAAATGCAGGCACGTAATAACAGGGTTTTACTGTTTTACATTTATAGAATCTTTTCGCACTTAAGTATTAAAAAATTCATTTATTATTATAGAACACGCTCGAAAATACTCAATAGTAAGTAATTATCAGAGTTAAATAAAAAAAATAGTATTTTTCCTCTTTACCTCTACTGGAGTTATCTCAACCTAAGTTGTTCTACTTGTTACTCAGTTGCTCACTCTCTCTTTTTTCAAAGATAGTAGGGATAGAAAGGATAGACCTATGGAATGATTAGTAGTTAGCTAAACCCTGTCGCTACGCCCCGTTATTTTCGGATCATAATTGTGTGAAGGATTATTTAGACATAACAAACATCAATGCCTTTTAATACAAACCTATAAAAACACTGTTAGAACTGGGACTTGAACTCGTAACGGAATAAAACGACGTTGACCACTGCATTTCGGACCTGGCCCTTTGTACAATCGTTATAAATATGAATAACATTAATTCATATCTCAACCGCTTATAAAACACGGTTATTTGAGATAATGCAGAGGCGTTTGTTGATCAGTTGAATTTGTAAATACACTCAACAAATTAGCCACGTCTTGACCAAATTATTGAATAGATAATTCCGCGTTACATATTAGGCGATCGCGTGACGTATTCGAATGATTGATGGCAAAAATATTTTTTTTATCCCATTATTAAATAAATAAATATGCCTACTTAAACTTCAATGACGTGAAGGCTGTCTATGAAGCTCAAAGAATTTTTTTATCTCGGTTGAATAGTTTTTTTTTATTGATACAATTATAATAAGCTGGCAATAAACTAGAATAACATTCGATAATGTTTAATGTAGTAACTCAGCGGTCGGATTTTTTTTATTATATGTCAGATATACCTTGGATGACATGCTTATGAAGACGAGCATTATTTTCTATACTTTGCTCGATCATGGTTTCTGACCATTTATTAATTTAAGATTCCGACTGAAGGTGAATATTAAATTTAAATCGTTCATATTATGGACATTCACACAAGTTTTATCACTAACGACCCGGGTTTCGCCTTTTGCCATCTTCAGAAGTTCAAGTGACTTACTTTATCAAAACTTTAAATTATTTACACTACTTTAACTAATATGTTTGTATTGAAATAATGTTGATCTAAAGAAGTCAAATTGTAAATATTTTTTAAAATTTCACGTTTAGCTATATTTCAAACCTGAATGTTTGTATGACGGTACCGTAATACTCATCCTTATTGTCTTTAAACAATATAACACGGGATCTATATGGATGAGCATGACCATAATAAGGTTTCTATACAACGACTTAATGTTTTTTTTGCTAGAAATAAAAATTATCTGACTTCTGGCTTTAATTTTTTTTATTTAAAAAAAACTCTTGTCTCTGGAGGGTTTAGATCGTAAGTTATTTTATAAAATTCACCTGTTTATGATTATGATATATTTTTTGATGACTGTAATTTATATGAAATATTCACATACCCGATTAGTTTAATATTTTTACTTAATTTAACCATTTTGTAATCCAGGTATTTAATATCCAATAGCGAAATACCGGTATTGCAATCTCTAATAGACACTAAATCAAATGCTGAACCTTATGCCTCGGGTTGCCAACCGCTTTAATTGTCTATATAATTTGCGTGGTTCGAGTAGTCTAATTTCTTCATTGTGATTTATATTTAACTGCCCAATATTTAAGTACACATTTTCCTTATATGTGTCTCGCTTAAATATAGTCGACCACTGATAAGAGATAATTCGTTATTTATAACTATATGGATTTTGTAGGCAATGTAAAAAAATAGCGTAGATTTTGAAAATTTCCTGTTTTATTACTACATAAACATAATTTTGAATTATATCGATTGAATAGGTGAAATTTTTTGGGGATATTTAACCGGAGAGGAATCACAAAGATACATATAAGACATCACTCAATAAGTTTGTAGGGTGACATATAGATGGCACCACTTTTGATAAATCCACATGATTCCAGCCATATTTTTTTTTAACCATGTCCGCTCCCAATGTGGAGCATATGGACTCCTAATGGAGTTTATCTCAACAGAAGTGTTTCTACGAGAACTGCTTGTTATTCAGTTGCTCAACCTCCCTTTTTCCAAAGAGAGTAGGAATAGAAGGAAAAGACTAGGACAGGACTAGTGGTTAGCTAATCGCTCTCGATACGCCCCGTTCATAGGATAAGATAGGTGGGAGGGGGGAATCCAAGACTTCACATACATCTATGCCTTCGAACAGAAATTCATAAATTGATTGAAAAATCATTTTATAAAACTGCCCGTACTGGGATTCGAACCCGTGACCTTCGTAGCGGTAGCCAACGACGTTGACCACTCGTCCACACAGGCGGCAATTACCAACCTTCAAATAATACGTGTCAAAATTTCATAACAATTTCATTTCATAACAGAGTTTTGCTTACATGTTGTTGTTTTATTAGTCATCCTACGACTAATACCTGATGCATCATACGAACTTATTGAGTTATGGATTAGTAAACTTATTGGTTTATATGTTATATATAACATGAACAATATTAACTTATTACTAATTGACAGTTAGAATAATGGGACGTTAATCTTGTTCTGAGATAGAATCCGAACGAGCAGAACTGTTCACTGTGGTTCGTTCTCACACAGGCCCAATAGGCCACGCTGACTTGATTGCAATCAAAGCTAACTTCACGGCATTCGAAAAATTTGCTAATTTATTTGGGAAACGTTATAACCTTGATTTCTCAAAATCGGTCGAGATCATGGTTCAAAATCAGTCACGTGCAGCTTTGCTCGGGCCATGAATGTAAGGGGTAGACTCATTTTTCTGTCGATATTCGATAGTGTTGTGGAAGGCGGCCATAAAACGTTGGCTGCAGATACACAACGAGTGGCGGTGGGAAACCTACTTGTCAATCGGGTTTCATCCTTGCACTTGAATGCCTGAATAGGCCGAAATGCAAAACGTGGATAGTAATTGACAAAACTTATCGAAGTGAACAGAATTTGAACGATTTAAATGTTATATTGAAATTCAATCAAGCACCGTCAATCGATATCTTAAATTAAATCTATGCCACATTTTATTCTAGCGGTATCTTCAATTAATATTTAACACCGCTTCCGGCATTTTAGTCCAACGTGAGTCCGATGTGTTTTCACGTGATGTGCTATTTTTTCAAATAAGTCATAATTGTGGCAAATTCTTTTTAGAAAATTCTCAAAATAGCCAGCTTAGCAGACACTCAAATCATTCTTCAACAGCCAATTCATTTTTAATTTCATCAAAAATACTAACTGATTTTACCGACCGATTTTTTTTTTAAATTATATAAACAATATATATATTTGGAATTACAGGTAATGCCAGTGCGCAAAGTATTTTAAAGTTGAAATATCATACGAGAAAAACTCAATGAGAATTTATTGTAAGTCAATCGAAATCAACTCGAGGTAAATTGACATCACAAACACCCACGTCTTTGGTCTCAAATTTAAATTGAAAGATCTAAATTCGACATTGATCTTACCGAGAATCGAACCCAGACCCACCCAGTCAGTAGTGCAAGCTTTAACCAACAAGGCCGCGGCGGGCGATAAAACGCATTCGATGTGTTCATTCGCTCTTTTGAAGACCACATAATGGTGCTGTCACCGAACCCATATCAAATTATTAATTTGGATAATCCACAAACAAGATGTCAAAGAACATTACTTAAAATATGTTGATGTTATATATCAACTGTGGAAAGGAAAAAGGACGTAACCCACAGTTTATTCAAAACAGCTTTTTTCGATAATCACAATGTATTCAACTTGATACACGTTCTATCAAAAGGATGCAAGCTGTAAATGCCGAATTAGTATCTAAATTTAGCTTTTAAGTTTGAAAAAGATGACATTGTAAAATATTAAAACCAAGAAAAAAACTGAAATAAAGGTTTTCCCCAGACAATTTCTTTGATTAATATTAGACTATGTCAATTAAACACCAGTTTAGAGGTCTCCGTGCACTTAAAGGCTATGATTCATAATTTTCAAATGGCCTAAAATCATCAAAACACGTTTTTGCGCCTCCTGTAAAATTTTATATGTGTGGGTTATTTCTTCTTTCCTTTCCACGATCGATATGTTGATAACATCAAACAATAAATAAGCCATGTAGAATATTTAAGGTTTGCACCAAGCATAAAAAGGAGTAAGACAATGTGCAAAGATTGTTATTTGGTTCTTCATAACTGGAAATAGTCGCAATAATATCTTACAAAATTGAATAATTATAGTACTTTTATTAAGTTACAACTTTTTAAAAATTTGACGGGCCCACGGATGGTTTCACTTGATTTGGGCCGGCGCCGAAAGAGTTAATATTTTTCACGCTGTTTTTCAATGACACTTAAACAAAAACAACACGATCTTCCAACCCACAAAATCAACGATCACAGCTTCTTTATAACGACCAATAATATTGAAAGACTCTGTTACCCATAAAGAGAATTATGTGTCATCGAGAATCTCGACTCGGTGCGCTGCTGATAAGTGGTTGACGAGCACTTGAGTGTTTTTGACTTGTGGCCCTTCAAAGCTTCCTTTTTAGACGTGAGAAAATTGAATTCGTTGGGTTTATTGTGTAACCTATTCGAGATTGTTTTTGTCTGCAACCTGCGTCTCCGTAAACAAAAAATTTGAAGTTTTTCAAATGTAATTAAAAATTGAACAACTCTATTGAAGCTAAAACCTGAAACTTGAGTCCAGCGATTAGTATCGTTTGGATCACGGGTTCGAGTCCCAGTGCGGACTGTTCCATAAATCGTTTCCGATCCTTAAATAGAAGCAACAATACTAAGTCTTTTTTAGCCAATACCTTATTTTATAATCCTTTTACCACCTACTGTTAACCAGTTCTTTTTTATGAGTCTTGCTATTCTTATATAAGGAGATATATATAATAAGGATTTATACACTTATATCGGATAGTGCTGTGGAGTTCTAGTCGGGAGTGTATTGCAACGCTTAGTTGTCCGGAGTCGAAAAAATCTTACGACTCAGACCTATTTAAAAAAATAATATTTAATGATGTGTATTCAATGTACATGAGTCGGTAGTGTTGCCACTGCATGCTAGATTGACCTAATTAAGATGTTCTGATAGTAAACATACATATATATAAGTTAAAATAAAACGATTGAAAAAATCTTTGGATTAAGAGTCGTTTATTATTTTAAAACTGGAGTTGGAGTTGTCTTTTTTAGCCCAACTCTACAGCCCTAATTTCCAGAAGAGTCCTCCGTTTTTATTTTTTTGCTGAAAAGAGAGTAATGTGTCAATAAGATTGGGAACCAATGGTATATCAGTGGTTCTGACGTAAAATTTTACTGTGGCCGCATTATAAACATCAGCAGTTATTTGAAAATGTATTGTATTGTGATGCGATAAAAGTAGCAGTTGCGTTTACTAAAAAAATGGATCAACTTGTAAGTGTCGATATATTCAATAAAATACAAAATATTTTAAATATCAATGTTTAATATGAAGCTGTTAGTGGCCACACATGAGAACCACCGGTCTACACCATTTTGTACAAGACCACAGGTGCTCAATATTAGGAGCTGAAATTTTGTGTAAAATACTTGACAACGTACAAATATATCGACTGTGGAAAGGAAATTTGCAGGCAGAAACCATCAAAAACATCGGTCCATTCCTGCTGCATTGTACCTGAATTATATGCGGGCTTACAATTATTATTGTCAGTGAATTAGCGATAATATCGGACGTTTAGTGGTTCCGGTCCGCTGGCTCCGACTCCAACTGTTCACCAATTGCATCATCAGCTCGGAGAAGTAAAAATAAATCACAATCGGCGGATGTGGGTTTTAGGATACAGCGTGACCCAAGATGATCAATTGAATTGTATTTACACACAGTCATCTAGAACGGTTCATTGATTAATAGCTTATTTAGACAACTAGAAAAATGTACCTTATTGTAATTTTTTTTTGTGGAAACGATATCACTGTCTAAAGTTTTTAACATACGTAATCACGTACATCCGTTACAGTAATTAGTCTTGTAAATTATGTAAACCAAGGATACTGAACCGGATGATCGCAATTGACTGGTCGATTGCAAAGTAAGCTTGGATCTATTTCGAAAACTATCGTAAATTTGGAAAACAAATAAATGCTTACAGCCGACGATGAAAAATATTTTTCAGGCGGTCGGACTAATTCGGCTCGACTTCGTTATTATCTGCTTATTTGAATAATCGAAGAAATACACTGGTAAAATTTCTTTTAATAATCATGTTAGGAGTCGATCGTGAGAAAACTTGAGATTGAAAATTAGCTTCCAGCGCAAAAAGGTTGGTGAATTTTGATGTAAGTGTTCCAGGTGTCAAATACCAAATATCAATCATTCGTACTTTGATTGTGTCCAATCAATTTCTGAGAAGCATTAATTTCATCCTACCATTCCCTTAAAAACGGAGTGTAAAGAATATATGGCAAGGTTTTAAAACTGAAAAAGTTAAAATATGTATGATTGTAAAACTATCGACGGTGTCAAAAATATGAAGCTCGAATAAAAAATGCGTATTATTTTTTTTAGCTGAATTCTTAGTTCATTCTTTACTTTATTCAGTTAATTATTAAACCCCTACTATTTAATTCAAATTACCTTTAAAAAAATCGCTTAACAATCACAGGAATCATGTTCAAGTGTTAACAAGGTCAATATCATTTTTTTAAATGTAAAATTCTAGATCATGATCATGAACACTTTTGAGTGTAATATTATTTTGGGAGAACTTTGCAGATTTGTTCTTGGACGATATTATATTATCAGTAGACTTAGATAGTTAAAGTATCACAAAATAATGGCCCAAATTACAATACATAGTATTTATATGCAAAGTATTGTAGAGTTCAAGAACGCGCGGCGAGGTAGATGACATGACATGACAGTGAGGTCGCACCCACTGACATCACCAGCCGTTGACTCGGTGACTGACTGACTGACCGACTGGCGCCCAATCACAGCCAAATAATAAACGCATCGTTAATTGCGATTCTTTGTGTTTTTATCGCCATTCATTCATTCGCCAGTATTGAGGATGCATAAATACTATCGAATGTGCCACTATTTGTTCCAAGCAACGGGGCCCCCTGTAGGGAACGCAATATCGGTACTACTAACACCGGAAAATCGATATTCTAGTATGTTGAAGGTTTTTCAATGGCAACATATTAACGTTTCAGTATTTTAATATAATGTACATTCGATTTTAACGAGCTTTCAAAAGCTCGATTATTGTTTGACGAAAAATTGATTTTCTTTTGTTTTATAAACGAGCTTTTAAAAGCTCAAATATTGTTTGACGAAAAATTGATTTTCTTTTGTTTCATAAACGAGCTTTCAAAAGCTCTATTATTGTTTTACGAAAAATTGATTTTCTTTTGTTTTATAAACGAGCTTTTAAAAGTTTGTGCATAAATTTTCAACGTTGAAGACAGTGATTCTCACGGTCAGAATTAACGTCATCTTCGCTGTCATTCCGTGTTGATTTTGTTGTTTTTTAAGTAAATAATTTGATAAAAAATCAATACTTGGGATGACTGCCTTGATTCGATGACTTCTTATTTGTGTAGTTCGTTTTATCCAGATAACACTGAGCTTGCGTACGGAATTAAAACTGAGAGAGAGTGTGGATGTGTGTGCGTAAGTATTTTGCCAATGCTGACAGAAAAGTGGCTCGGCATGCCGTATTACAAGTTTGAAACAAAGCGGTTGGATGTTTGTTTATGAAATTATGTATGCATAATATATCCTTCATTCATATACCTACTAACACAAAAATGTTTTTAATAGTATTGTTATTGCTTGTCTTTTTCATCTACGCACATTGTAAAAAAAATAAAAAAACACTTCCTCGATAGGAAAAAATTGAATCGCTTAGTTTCGAAACCGGCTAAAACGGTTTTCATACAATTTTGATTAAGATACATATGCATGTATATAATAAATATAAAGAGAGATGTATTTCTCCTTTATAATGGCCAAAGTCTTAGTTTTCAAAAAATACCAAATATTTCTGAACAAAAATTTAAATTAATTTTGACCACACAAATAATCAACATTTTGATCAACAGTGATCACTAATTTGACAAATATGTCATTTTTCTATTTTTCTCGAAACTACCAGAAGTTGTTTTAGTCGGTTTTGAAACTAAACGCATCAATTTCAACATGAATGGTTAGTCCGAAAATGCGTTCCAATATAAGTGGGGCATTTAGTTACACAAACAGTAGATAATCAATCTTGATTTAATAATTTATTTTTGCATTGCTTGAAATTATAATTTTAAATAATAATTAATTTATTTAAGTTCAAATAAAAAACATCTAATGCAATTACAATACAAACGATATATAAATGTTCTAAAAAGTACAATTGCATGTTCATAAAAGATCTCTTTACTGCACGTTCTCACTCACATATAATTAATTCTAACAGAGTTCTTCGTTCAAATTTTCACTTACACGTTCTTACAAATAGGGCTTATACAAAAACCGACTTAATAAAAAACCGGTTACAATACTTCTTAAAACTCGGTTTCCAAAAAAAGGATAATTCAATTAAAAAAGCGAAAATTAAAAAAAAACACCGTTTATTTATTATATACACAAATAAAGCGACAGACTTTAATTAATACTTGCCAAATACTCAAAAAGTGTATAAAAAGAGTCATAATACACAACAAAAATATTTTAAGTATACCTTAATATTTGGGGCTAAGGATCATAGGTGTCTAAAACAATACAAGTTTATTTATCTTTTAATTCCTAAAATTATAATTTCATTTATAGATATAACCAACCTTTTGATTGGTTAAATGTAGAAGATATAGTTGTATTTCTCTAATAAATATGATGATGGTTTTGTGATCCTAAGCCTGGGTATAATATTTTCAACGCATTCATTGATGTAAACCAACTGTGGCCAAGACGTCGACCGCGTATCCATTCCAAGTCACCTACCTGATGCTTTGAAACAAGAATTAACCAATCAATTTTGTTTCCCCTATATACAAATTAGTTTGTGCTCTGAATCACTACACTTTTGTGACAACTTAGCACATACGATGTTAGTAGACTAATTTCTGTATTAAGTCTCTAGCAAAGATCAAAAGTTTGGCTACCCATGATGTATACTGACTATTAAATTACATCTTCTTTTATTTATAACCATGACGGTTTCTTATTCAAATATTGGTTTTGAATTCAATTAAAAAAAAACACTTAGAACTCTAAATTGACACTAATGAAATTTATAGAAACCTAATTTTGAACGTTGAAAATTAACCGGGTTTTCAAGCCCGGTTTTTGAAAACCGACAAGCCCTACTAACGAGGGAAAGCGATGATTTGTTAATATTATAAATGACGGTTCTTTCTGACCTGTGAACCTATTAGTCAATTATCCATCCCAATATTTTTGTTCTGCTGTCTAATACAAAATGTACCGTAGGATTGCAACAGATATCTAGTATATCTACAGTACGTCGTGAGGTACTCAGTAAAACAATTACAGTGCCATAACCATGAACAAAAAAAATAATATTTTAATTAAACTTTGTACACAAATTTATAAGTAATGATTTTAATATTGTTCTGCTTATATGTATACAGTGGAACCCCGATCTACCGTTCTCGTTATCTTTGTTTTTTTTGCATGGATCGTTTATTTTTTACTCGACCAAGACCCCGTCGTAACAATATTTAATAATTACACGTTTATCATCCCCCGATTTATTGATTTCCTCGATCTATCATCTAAATATTATCATCCCGTCCCAATTATTTTCCCGATTGACTGTTTTTGGGGAATATTTTTTTTTCGCTCAAATAGTTTTACATCGCAAATAAGTTTTTTGAAAATTAAACCATTTTTTGGTATTATTTGAAGATTTCCCGCATTATCGGTTTCCCGCATTATTCGCTCATTTATCACGGTCCCTTGAAAAACGTAGAATCGAGGTTTCACTGTACTATATTAAATTTTCCGGGTTCATGCCACAGCTTTTTTGGTGGCTTTACGTTGTATTCTAGGGAGGTGAAGCTGTGCTTCAATTTCCCTTTCGTCAATGGTGAGGTGATGCTATTATATTCCGCATTTGTCTCGAGTATAGGCGGGAGCATGGTCTCCAGGAGAAAAATACCAGTGAGGAGATATGGCACAGCAGTCAACGTCGTTAGCTTCCATGCTTTGACCTCACAAGTTCGAATCCATGTACTAGAGGTCTGCACGGGCCCGGGCCTGGCCCACGGGCTCTTACCCGACCCGGCCCGTGGGCCGGGCTCGGGCGGGTAAGCGCAATCGAGAGTCGGGCTCGGGCCGGGCCGGGCTTTGGAATTTGGGATATAATGTTGGGAAAAATATACCAAATTGAGGATTTCAAATTCCTCGGTGAGCTAAAAAAAAAAAAAAAGGACTTTCGGAGATAATCTGGGGAAAAAGTATACCAAATCGAGGATTTCAAATTCCTCGGTGAGCTAAAAAAAAAAAAAAGGACTTTCGGAGATAATCTGGGGAAAAAGTATACCAAATCGAGGATTTCAAATTTCTCGGTGCTTCGGGTCGGGTTCGGGTAACAAGTGCGGCATTAGACTCGGGCCCGGGCCGGGTCGGGCGTGAGTTTTTCGGGCTCGGACCGGGTAGTTTTGTAAAATTTTGGCCCGTGCAGACCTCTACCATGTACGAACAGTATTGTTTTTCAATCGGTTTCTGTTCGAAGACATGGGCTTGTGTGGTATCTGAAAGTCGTTGAAATTATTGAGGTTATGTGAAATGTTACTGCGCGCGCACAGCATTGGATAGTCGCTGAATACTATGAGTGCACGCGTGATTATCTTTAAAGTTTTGAACAATTCAGTTACGTATGTGTAGTTAATATCAACTAAAGAGATATTATATTTAGCATTATAAAATAAAAAAAGTTTGTCCAATAAAAAAAAAGTTTTTTTTTTGTTATTTCGTGTATACTGTAACTGGCTACACTCAACAAATATGTATAATCGGATTTTTTTTTATAATTCTTGTACGTCAATCGTCAATCTATCACTTTATTTCGATATTTTACGAGAAAAAGGTTTTTTTATTTTTGAGTACTTTTGTGTATCCAAAGCAATTCCCCAATAAATACTGCGAACGAAATTAAATATAGAATCCCAATGACCGTATAAATCTTAAGAAAAAAGTCCATGTCAATAGTAGAAGCGTTTATATACGAATCTGAAAAGCTTTTCAATTCTTGAGAGCTTTCAATGAGATTATTAACGATTCCCGCTTCAACCAGCTTCAGAATCTTTTTTCTGACCAACGTCGAAAGCTTATCTACATAATTGGAGTAAATATTTATCGGGTATCTTAAAACGACCGTTTTTATGTAGTAGTATGTTACGTTTACGTGTTTTTGTAGAATATTTCTTGACATACCAAAGTCTATTAAAATCGCAAAGCTTTTACCTGATGTAATATGATTTTCTACGTACTGCACAAAAGATATATTGTAATCCATCAGGTCACCGTGATGTCCGAAAAATGACGTGTATGATCTTTTAGGTCGTACAGATACTCCAAAAGCAATGTCAGCGTAATCTTCTGAATATACATGAATCGGAATATCAGAAGCGATTAACTCGGCTTGATTTTTTACCTTTATTATTTTAGGCAGAGTTAAAGCGTCTAATATTTTATAGTAATAACAAATCGTTAGTACTGATGATGCTATCGTCCACGATAGAAATAACGCACGTATAAAGTAATACTGAGGCTGTCGTGGTACTGATACCGACAAAAGAATCGACCAACATAATAGTATAATTCCTTCCAAAAACGCTGCCGTTCTTCCCATTATTGGCAGCTTAAAATAAAACCATAATCTTTCCAGTAATAATATGATCGCTAAAATGGCTAAAATTACACAGCCTACTTTGATAATTAAAACGGTATTTAATATGTCATGAGAACTGTTGAATACCAGCCAAACAATATCTTCATTTGAAAGAAAAATAAACGAATCAGCTGGTTGTTGAGCTGTCATTAATCTCTTCCCAGCTAACCAATGTTTATCGTTGTAAATATATCTCGGAGTATCAAAATTGTCTGTTGAAATTTTACCGTCACTCATCTCAGCGTATTCTCTAAGTATTAAGTTATATCCTACAACTTGGACAGTAAAGTTTAACTCCTTTCCAAGTACTACAAACAATCTATAAACGAAATGATTTTTTATAAATGCAATTTGATTTTTGTAATCATCGTAGAGTTTTCCGTACAACATAAAAGCGACACCAACACTTTTGCAGCCTTCGTAAGTTTCTTTCGACGAATCGCTTATTATTTCGGTTTTGTTTGTAGACTTGTACCAAAAGAACTGACGTATTATATGAATATTATGACAGCCCATGGGGATGAAACAAACTTTTACACGAACTCTGTCGCCAATATCAATCATGTAAATCGCTAAAGGATCCCTAACGAAGCTTACAGGCAGAGTTTGCGGTGCAACAAGTGATATCACAAGTCTTTTGTAGGACTTAGATAACGCTGGAAACACGTATGCGAAATTCAGCTGATCAACCAGAATAACGAAGTCAGAATAACGGAACATTTCACTAGTGAAAGCGTCTGCCGAATATGCTTGTATAAATTCAGCAAGTCTGTAATTGTACACTTGTTTTTCACGTGGTAATTCAATATCAGTTGTTTTTCCAGGCACCATGTCAAACACTTCACCCCGCAAATCGGCTTCGTTGCATCTAACCACTACAACTCGATTAGACGTCGAATGAAGTTCCAAAAGAGAGTTCAACATTGATTCTTCGGCACTGTGTTTGTTTATGATGTTATTTAATATTAACTTATTTCCCATCGCACTCGATAACAACACAATAAAAAAACAAAGAAAAACACACGTCATAATTGGTTAGTCTTTGCTGCTTTTTAATCAGAACGTTTTATTTCATTGATTCTTTTAAACGGCCGAAAATAAATGACTTTGATTAAAGAATACGAATAGTCATTGCCATATTATTTTTTATTCTAAATCAACAAATCATGTGATTAACAAACATACAAAAACATTGTGAGTGTTTTTTTTATATCAACTGTCAAGATGATGTTTCAAATTACCAATTAATCCTATATTGAATCAATTAACAGACTCGTTAAATAGCTGTCAGATAAAATTCGCCATTTTTCGTAAACGATTGTCTATTGTTTCAACAACATTTAAATTTGGAACAGTATTCTGAAACACAGTATTGTTTGATTGGATTGCGAAAATTTATTGAAAATAATAACACAGGAAACTTGTTTGAAATGTTTTCTGCTGGTAATTTAAAAACACCTTCTTCCGCACGAGTATTTCTAGGAAGTGAATAGCGCATTACTTATTTTACTATTGGAATATAAAAAAAACAATCATCATAGTTTAATGCTGCATATAAGTAAATTGAGTATTTTATAATGATTGAAAATTTACCCACTTTGTGTTTATACCTTTCACGGTAGGATAATTGTAGACCCAGGGATGGCGATTTACCGTAACGTTTAACCAATTATATATTATGATCAGTAATGACATGTCGAGTCCATGGCGCAGCGGTTAGCTTTGTTGGCTTCCGTGCCGGATCTCACGGGTTCGAGTCACAGTACGAAAAGCATTTTTTGACCGATTTCTGTTCGAAGACATGGGTGTTTGTGACGTCTAAAAATCCCTCCCACCCTTCCGATTCCCCTTAAATAACTGGGCGTAGCGAGAGCGATTAGTTAACCAGTAGTCCTGTTCTAACCTTATTTTTCTATCCCTACTACTCTTTTAAAAAAGAGAGGTTAAGCGACTGAGTAACAAAAGTTCGCGTAGAAAAACTTCTCTTGATATACGTCCATTAGTAGGTTATATGCTCCACATTCGGAGAGGACATGAATTTATGTCCAAAGACATAGGTGTTTGTGATATCTAAAAATTCCCTCCCACCTTTACGATCCTTTAATAACTGGGCATAGCGAGAGCAGCTAGTTAACCACTAGTCCTGTTCTAGCCTTATCTTTCTATCCTGACCCTAGCCTTATCTTTTAACGACTTAGTAACAAACAGTTCTCGAAGAAAAACTTTTTCCTTATATACCTCCATTATGAGGCGATATGCTCCATATTGGGAGCGGATATGGATTTAAAAAAATGACAAACCTGTGATGTAATCTTATTCGCTAAATAGAACTTTCGGTGAAACGTTTTATGAGATGCAGGCGCCGCAGCGCAGGTCTGCACAGATTTGACAGATGCAGGCAGGCGAACCAGAAATGTGCGACCAGAGTATGCTGTGACAGCTGGGTGACGCAAGTGTCATATGAATACAAAATGGCGTAATTTAAAAATGTATATTTATTTACAAAATTAAGTTTTCATCATGACACAGAGTAAATCTATGGAGTCTGTATTTTTTACACAAAACATTCAAAAGAGACCCAAGATAGCAATAAATAGACAATAGTTTCCATGAAAAAATCAACAGTTTTAAACTAATTAAAAAAATGCGATTATTGATTTGAAACACTGGTGCTGGAACGCCGTTCTACCGCGTTACATGGAAAGTAAATATTTAAATAAAGATGTATTTCAGACTGTTTAAAATAAGTACCATGTACGCTGGAATAGCACTGCTGGAAAAAAAAATTAAAAAAATGTAGCATTTAAGCTTCTTTAATGACATCTATGTAAATTGGAATACGTCGAAATGATAATTGCTATTGAAGACCTAGAAGGGCGCAAATTCATCACCGAGAAAAAAATAATTCTTTCATAAATGTGTAATATTTCCTCGCTAAGATAATCTGGTATTCAAACATTTAATTTAATAGAAGGTAATAAATGGTATCCAGGAATACCTGTGGGTAACGGTTTCAAAGCATGAAACATTCTGAAATTTTCACGTCATACATATTTCAAAATGCTCAAACTTTGTAGTGGTGGTGTAAATTAATAATAAACTTTACTGAAATATCCACAGCTTTCGAAACTTAAGTGATTAAATCGATGTTGAAGTAGGCAGACGGCGAGAGTTATGTTGTGTTTGATACATAGTATGGCGATGTAAAGATACGCTGAAGTTATTTACATATTTGTTCGACAGTGTAAACTTAACCATATTTTTAGACCAGTGCTGTCCAAAAAAAAAAATTGGTTTATTAAATATCTATACATTATTTCTCAGTAAATTCCACTACAGTTTTGATCGTTACTTACTTTTACTAGCAGCAATGGAGAATTAATTCAATATTACAGATGTCATGTGGCTCAGCGGTTAGCGTTGTGGGCTTCCGTGCCGGATCTCGCGGGCTCGAGTAACAGCACTTTTTCGATTGATTTCTGTTTGAAGGCTTGGGTTTGGGTGTTCGTGATGTCTAAAAATCGTATCCCACCATTACCGATTTTAGTAGTAGTAGTGTAGTGAGAGCGATTAGTTAACCACTGATGCTTTCTCTAGCCTTATCTTTCTATCCCTACTACTCACTCTCTTTGAATAGCAGAGGTTGAGCGACTGAGTAACAAACAGAGCCATATTGGGAGCGAAAATGGATAAAAAAAAATTGACACGCTGAAACACATCTTAAAAATACGTTTATTTGAGTACGGTAGAATATTAATCTGGTTTATAAAACAAGATTTTATGATTTATATTTTTTTAACTCACTTTATACCACTTACAAATAAGGTGTCATGTATTTAGAAAACATTAAGGAATCATGTTTATAATTGTCGATTTTGCTATTACAAAATAAAATTATTGATTCAGAATTATTTTTGATATGTGAGTTTTTCCCATCAAATATGTGTAATTTATACTTGAAGCAGATTAAAAGCAGGGCTGTGGAGTTGGAGTCGTGAAAAATGAGCTCGATTTTTTTGATTGTAATTTTAATTCCCATTTGTAAAATTTTCTGTATGATTTTTAATACAATGTTTGTGAATCCCTAAATAAACGTATACTTTCGTAAAGCTGAGATTCTTTCTAATTCCTACCATCGCTGGCTTGCCTTTCGGTAAGTACAGTAGTGTGTTTCATTTACTTATTTCACACAAATTAATATATATATAATAACGAGTCATGTTAATGATAAGTTAACGATAAGTTAAAATGAAATCATTGAAAAAATTCCTCGGAGTCAGAGTCGTCTTTTTTTCACGCGACTCCACAGCCCTGATTAAACGTACGCCTGTAGTCCTTTACAGAAAAATGGCGTTGACGTACATGTACGTCCATACTCCTCTAAAGGTTAATACATTTACACGTGAAACTTTAATAATCGTTCTACGTCACTGCGTTACACCCGAGCTTTCAAAAGTATAACTTTAAGAAGCGTCGGAAAGCTTCTTTGCGGGACAATAGCCGCAAAATGCCACCTTCTGATATTTCGTGGGAGCTTTCTTTTGTTAGTCAAACTAGAAAGGCTTTTGCGGGGCTTTATACTATTAAGACCGTTGGTATTTTCCTTAACTATGCCGTATTGTAGAGTTTCAAGAATTTTTTATAAAGGTTGATCGGGATATTCACTTAACTATAGGTATGTGGGTGCATTGTGTTGTGTTGAATCGAACACTCGGTGAGTAATTTTATTGATTTTTTCAATATATAATTTTAGCCTAGCTATATGAACTATGTATTCCTAGCGGTCGATGTCTTTGGCTTTGATTGCACAGTTCACGGATTCGAATCCCAGTAAAAACAGTTGCACTGTTGATTTTTTAATAGTTTTATGATAAAAAAATATTTGACCATATATTTTTTTTAATTATTTCTTTTTACAGCTAATGCCTATGCGCTAAATATTTTTTAAGATGAAAGATCATAGAGAAAAACTCGATGAGAATTTTATTTACACCACTCAAGATATACTCAAGGTTAATTTACATCACAAACACCCATCTCTTGGGTCTCAAATCAAAATTTGACATTGACTATCGATACAATATTTTCAACAGCAGCATTAATAATTAAGGTTTTGCAAATCTTGTTTTAAGTTTTGTACTCTTCTTGTCGTTTATGACTATTTCTAGATAACCTTTTTTTATTATTATAAAGGACACAATAAGAACGGTATATTTCTTTGTTTTCAGGATCCTCACCATTTTGGCTGCAGTGAACTTCTCATTAGGAAAACTTGCTGGGCCGAGTGAACTTTTTGATCAAGCAATAGATCCATTAACGGTTAGGAAATATTGTATTATATTATACTGATGAAAATATGGTAAAATTTGTTAACCTATTTAATTCCACACTATGGTATCTAAAACATTATAAAAAAATTAGGCTATACTTTAAAGTAGAAAAGTAGAGTACCCCTAGAGTTTCAACGGAACACATTTTCCATTTTATTAGTAATTAAAACATGTTTTATTCACTTTACAACCGTAGTAACGTATAAAATCATTGCAGGTCTTTTAGTGACACCTGTTTAGAAAAACAGTTTTTCACAGAATTCCTTCTCACCCATGCTATCTTAAAAATATGCGTAGCTAGAGCGATTAGCTAACCACTTGTCCTGTCCAAGTTTTATTCTTCTATCTTTACACTATTTGGAAAAAACAGTTGAGAAATTGACTTACAAAAAAAATCTGTTGATATATTTTCATTAGTAGGCTACATACTCCACATTGGGAGCGGACATGGATAAAAATAGTTATTTAGAGATCGTTCACGACAAAACCTTTTGTTTATTTAATAATACCTAAACCAATCTTACTTATATTGATTTTCAGAATAGAGCAGTAGAATCTGAAGCAATCACATCGCCCAAAGTAAGTCCACCATCAGGCGATGATGGAGCGACGTGGGCATCTTGGGGCGCATGGGCGCCTTGCTCGAGGAGTTGTGGTGGAGGAGTAGCCGTTCAGTCACGCACCTGCGCCACCAATATCATCGACAACAGGTCAGTTTTCTACTTTGACCTTACGAATGTCCAAAGAGCATATGTCATCATCTCATTTTTGTGTCGTATTAAAATGTAATTTCATTTTTAAAAATATCGAATAATTAGTAAGGATGCTAGATTAAGGGGCTTGCAATTAACCGTTAAATTTCAATTACCGGTAAATACTTCGTTCCGTTACCGGTTTCCTGATAAGTAACTACTTTTTCTTTACAAAAAACTGTTCTAGATTAAAACGTAAATAATTTAACCCTCCAGAGACGAGAGCTTTTTTCGATTAAAAAAATATTTTTTAAGCCATCCATATTGAAACACTTTTATATCTTACAAAATTTAAAAAAAAAACGCAGAGTCGTTGTATAAGAACCCCGCAAGACTATATGTTCATGTTCATTCTTTTATTACCGTGTAATATTGTGTACGGACAGTAGTAAGGACGAGCGTGACCGTATGGGCACCCAAACATTCAGGGTTGAAATATAGCTAAACGTGATTTTTTTTTAAATATTTACAATTTGACCTCTTTAGATCAACATAATTTCAATACAAATATATTAGCAAAAAAACTGTAAATAATTTGATGTTTTGATAAAAAAAATAACTAACAGTTTCAAAAAGTCCATTAAAAAAACTGGAATTCAAAAAATCGCATGTGCTTTTGGTGGCCGTTTCTGTCCCCGCGGCTGATGACTTACTCAAGTCTGCACTCTTCTTAACCAAATATGAGTGAAAGCAACGATATCCAGGTAGAAAAAGGATGAATAGTGGGATCAATAGACAACGGTGCTTACTGTGACCATATGGTCACGCTCGTCCTTGGAGGGTTAAATCATTTCTAAGATTAATAATGTCATTTAAATACATACACATGTAAAATACGCTGTCATTTTGACATTATAGTAATGGAGTTCTACTGAGAGAATGCTAATTCAAACAATCATGTTATTTCCATTTATAATACGTACAGTGGACACATTACGTCGTATTATCGGATTTACTTTCATAGTAATTTGTACAAAACCAAACATGAGGTTTTGTATCTACGACCCTAAAAATGGACGACTTCGCTAACAATCGAAGTCGTTATAAAAGGATTCCACTGTATGTATATAGGATATTTTACTACTGACATAATACATTTATCAGACGTTTAATAATATACAATTTGTAGGCTTAGTCGACGATATTGTAATACTTTTTTTCTTTTCTTCGTGATGACATGATATCTTTCTGAAATGAGGAAATTGGGTGTGATATCGAATTTTATGCATATTTTGCTACTTGTTGCTCTGTATGGGGTATCGCCTCTTAACCTTTGATTATTAATCTTTTGATATAAATCACAAATTTACATGCGCCGCCATAATGATAATGACCCACGAAGTTATTGAGATTGTGCGTGATTATTGACATTTTTTAAAGTGTTTCATTTGATTATTTTACAAATTGTATTACGTCACGCTCAATATTATACTCAATTATCATTCCACATGCCATTTACTTGTTATTTTTTTTATATTGTGTTAAGTTTCTAAATATGGGCCCTCTAGAGCAGCGTTGTCCAACAGAAATCGTTTGATGAGCCAAATAAAATATTACCGGTATATGGTGGGCCGCATAAAAAACAATTTATCAATTAATAATTACTATGACTAGCTGTAAGCCCGTTGACCTCAACAGGGGGATTTTTGTTGCATTTTTAAGTAGTCAGAAAATTACAAACCTATTTATTGAATAAGCCAGAAATTCTAAAAATAAAATTAATATATCTCGGGGAATATATCGACAGCCCTGTCCTGTTTGCTAACAACAATTTTTCGTAGTAGCAGAAATTTCGTAAATTATTGAATTTATGGAATAATGTTTAATTTTGCTAACAACTATTTTTCGTAGTAGCATAAATTTCGTAAATTATTGAATTCACTTAACTATAGGTATGTGGGTGTATTGTGTTGTGTTGAATCGAACACTCGGTGAGTAATTTTATTGATTTTTTCAATATATAATTTTAGTCTCGCTATATGAACTATGTATTTCTAGCGGTCGATGTCGTTAGCTTTGATAGCACAGTTCATGGATTCGAATCCCAGTAAAAACAGTTGCACTTGATTTTTTAATAGCTTTATGATAAAAAAATATTTGACGAAATATTTGACTAGCTGTAAGCCCGTTGACCTCAACAGGGGGATTTTTGATGCATTTTTATGTAGTCAGAAAATTACAAACCTATTTATTGAATAAGCCAGAAATTCTAAAAATAAAATTAATATATCTCGGGGCATATATCGACAGCCCTGTCCTGTTTGCTAACAACTATTTTTCGTAGTAGCAGAATTTTCGTAAATTATTGAATTTATGGAATAATGTTTAAGTTTGCTAACAACTATTTTTCGTAGTAGCAGAAATTTCGTCAATTATTGAATTTATGGAATAATGTTTAATTTTGCTTACAACCATTTTTCGTAGTAGCAGAAATACACCTAGTAAATTACTTAATTTTTGGAATAATGTTTAAGTTTGCTAACAATCGACTGGTAATTTATTCGATGCACATCGCAGTTGATTGTTCTAGTTTTCATCGGCCAGCCTGTTGCGACATTTCCTTTTTTACTATTTCCAATTTTGAAAAGAACGACTCGCAGCGATATGTGGTCCCAAATGCAGCTGTAATGCATATTGCCAGATTTTTTTAATTTTTGGAAATTTATCCTCGAGGATATATTTCTGATAAAACTCACGTTTAATTTAAAAATGCATTTTAACCCGATGCTTGATTTGAGGTCTATTAACTCGATTTGTGACCCAGCTGTCATGAAAACAATTTGATGTCATACACATAATGCAGATATAAATTTGTCAAATTCACGTCAGTGCTTAGTTTTGTTAGATTTATGAATAACATCATTCAAAATATATATGTAGAAGGCTGTAAACTCCAATAGGGCCTCAGAAATTCTTCAACTGGGCCGCGTGTTGGACATTGCTGCTCTAGAGCCAACTAGTAAAATGGTAAAACTTGTTCCTTGGTCTTTTTAAGTACAATCACGTCTTTATTTGGTGTTTTGAATATTTTTATTTTACGGATATAACACTATTGAAATGTGTACTGACTTCATTTTTGCGATACTTTAAGACGTGTAGAATATTAAAACGCATCTAACTGTTTTTTTAATACCACTTGGCTCACTTCACCTCTTATGTCCCAATATATAGTTAAAATAAAATTAAACAGTAAAAATATTGTATTATGATATTTTATTCCTCTCATACTTCTCATTCTATATTTATAGAAGAAAAAACTTTGAAATTTAAAAAAAATAGTTGAATATGTTTAATACGAACAAATGAATGCAAATATGTTTATGTATGATTAGTAAGAAAGAGCATTAGTCAAATCAGTAAATGTCACGTTTTACATGAAAGCTTAAACAAATGCAAATCTTCTTTTAGCTTTCCTGAAGAGTACCTATTTAAGACTACCATATTGTCCATTTGCACACATAATTATTGATGAAATGCATTGCCCTCCATCCAAGCATTCACTAAATTTGAGGGGTGATAAGGAGAAAGAGTAGACATACACTCCAGACATTTTTATATGGCAATTTTTCGCAGTGTAAGTCGTGGCCGATTGTTACCGGGACAATCCTAGCACAAAACTGAACAGCGCATAACGTTCGTTATGCATTGGGAAGCGTCCGTTAGACACATGCATGGTCATGGTGGGTGGGAGTGAATTGTGCAGTACATATAAAAAAGTAAAATATACATTTGTACTACAGTGGAACCTCAATTCTACGTTTTTCAAGGGACCGTAATAAATGATCGAATAATGCGGGAAATCTTCAAATAATACCAAAAAATGTTTAATTTTCAAAAAACTTATTTATTTATGTAACTAAATGCGATGTAAAACTATTTGAGCGAAAGAAAAAATATTCTACAAAAACGGTCAATCGGGATAATAATTAGGACGAAACGATAATATTTAGATGATATATCGAGGAAATCAGTAAATCGGGGAATGATAAACGTAGAATTATTAAATATTGTTATGACGGGGTCTTGGTCGAATAAAAAATAAACGATCCATGCAAAAAAATGAAGATAGCGAGAACGGTAGATCAGGGTTCCACTGAAAAAAAACGCGAAACGAAATGCGAGGCAAAACTATTTATGAAAAGTATTCAACGAAAACGGTCAATCTGGATATAATATTCGTGACGAGACCAAAATATTTAAACGATAGATCCAGAAAAACGGTAAATCGGGGAACGATTAATGCGGGATTCTTTTACATTGTTCTTATGGCTGTTTGGCCGGGACTATGAAAAATAAACGATCCAGGTGGGGGGGAAAACAATGCGAGAACGGTAGATCGGGGTTCCACTGTAATTCCACTTTTATTTTTTTAATATAATTCGTTTCCACCAAGTATTCACAAGAAACACACTAAAAGTGATACAATCAATGGTTTTTATTACTATTTTTATAGATTCAATATCTATTATCCAACATAAACAGAGCAATTATGATAGAGTGTTTTTCGCCTACAGTAAAATTTGCTTGTGGAATACAAGGTATTGTTTTATCATGATCAATATAATATTATACAATCGTATTAAGATAAGTTTTAGAAAAATTAAAACTGAGCTTCTTACGATTCTCGCGCAAAGTTCAAAAACGATAAGCACTCAATTATTTTTTATGGTAATCGAGAGTCAAAGAGAAAGCCACACAAACCATTTGTCTGTGTATTTGTACCAAAGTGAGATGTTACCAAAGATGTATTTAATAATTTTCGATTAATTACTTCGACCACGCACCCCCGTAAGAATTGAGGAATCACAGTATCGATTTCGTGAATGAACTATCTCTCTTCACCACAGGCACCTGATTGGTTGCATGCTTGATTCATAAATTGATTTGATTCACGTTATTTCATAAAACCAGATGTTTCCAAATTTATTTCCCCTGCAACCCCATTTCCATATTAAAAAAAAACAACAATTCTCATACTCATCTCTGGGATTATTATTATGTTCTTATTTATCGTCAGTCTCCACTTTAGCTTGATTACTATTTGATGAGTTTTGAGCATTTTAATTTATGTCAATTTAGTGTCAATTATTTATATTTTACACCTTTATTTGTAAATTACATTCAATAACAATCGTTTATTACACCTTATTAATTTTATTTCGTTTTGTATAAATACAACTGTAATATTGTATTATTGTATTAGTTAATAATGCTTCTTATTAACGAAACCGGACCTGATCTTATAAAATAAAAGTGGGAATTAGTAAAAATGGGTATTTTATTTAGCTTCTTGGGTGACTTTTAAAGTATCAACTAGCAAATTTTCGTAGGAAAACGTTATTATCCTAATTATAACAATAAAATACATTTTGTATACAAATTCCACACTTTTATGAAATAGTCAGGAGTCAAGACCGATTTTGTTCATTAAGAACGTTTTCTATTGATGAAAGATAACATAGAATAGTTATTTGTAAAATGTATATACAACTTATGAGAAGATATACAAATAATTTATTATTAAAATAATTATAGTGAAAGTAATTTACAAAATATCATACAAAGTACATATAATAGTTGGTTAATTTTTATCTTGTAGCCTGTGTGGTCGAGTGGTTAACGTCGTTGGCTACCGCTACGGAAGTCACGGGTTCGAATCCCAGTACGGGCAGTTTTATAAATTGATTTTTCAATCGATTTATGATTTTTTGTTCAAAGGCATGGATGTATGTAATGTCTTGAATTCCCCCCTCCCACCCATCCTATCATATGAACGGGGTGCATCGAAACCGATTAGCTAACCACTAGTCCTGTCCTAGCCTTTTCCTTCTATTCCTACTCTCTTTGGAAAAAGAGATGTTGAGCAACTGAGTAACAAGCAGTTCTCGTAGAAACACTTATGTTGAGATAAACTCTATTAGGAGTCCATATGCTCCACATTGGGAGCGGAAATGGTAAAAAAAAAATCAATTCAAATATGATGGTGGAACATTCTTATATTTTCTATTTTTCAAATATAAATACCAAATCCAGATTAGGCTTTAATCCTCTCTGAAATCAAATTATCTTTCAAGTTGAAGCGAACTATTAAAATAGCTATTTAACGAAAAGTGGTTGTAATCAGTAACATAAAGCGATTGCAACATCGGACTAATATATCAATACCGGTATTACAAACAAGTTTAAATAAACCAAAAAAGACCAATTAAGATCATAATAATACCGGGCGAGTTAATAAAAAAAATTATTTCGATATTTCATATAAAATACCGTCATTACAAATAAAAAAATCATCAACGGGTGATTTTCATAAATGATTCCAGTTTCTTAAAATCTAATCTTGATATCTAATTCTGTAACATGTCAATATTGATATTCATTGCGAAATTTATTTTTTGAAATATGTGGCGGTTTCTATACATTTAAAACCAGTATGGATGTATTGGAATCCCGGAATCCCGGTTTCGGTAATACTGGTATTGCAATCCCTAATCAAATATTGATGGAGGCAGCTACCATTTATCTTACTTTTAAAGCGGAATCACAGGGTTTTAATTGTTAAATGTAATAGTTGTTTTTATTAGAACTTGTCGTTATTAAGTCGTTCAAACTTTCCGTTTTTGGACAGGATACGAATAAAAAGATAGGACTTGGAAATTACTTGAAGTTGTATAATTTCTCTCGCAAGGCTTCACTTTAGGGTCAGATAGTGGGGCGAAATGTAAACATTATAAGCAACCGTGCCTTTGAACAAAATTCCATAAATAAACGTATTTAAACTGTCAATCTTCAAGTAACAAGTGTTTTAATTTACTTTAATTTTAATTCGATTTCTGGTTATATAGTAACTGTTTATGGCGGAAACATTACATGCGTTGAATTTATATGTCATATGAAAACTCATTGCACAATTTATTGATCTGTTTCTGGTAAAAAACGATTTATTTCCCGGAATATAAAACCCACATATTTTATTCACTGCTTAATTTCAATTTAGGTACAACAAGAGAAGGCTTTTTACCGTTAAATGTAATCAATTAACGTTGTTACAACAAATGATCGTAAACCCATTGCGCTTTGCACGTGATCTGACTATGAGAACATTGAAATGGCCGAAAAATAAAACATTTGTAGCCAAGTTTGTTAAGTGTATACTTTGACTGTTTATGTAACGTTACAAAAGAATCGTGGAAATCTCCATCATAGATGAAACTGAGTAAATCAACATTTTTATTTATCAAGTAAATTTAACCAGTGAATCCATATTGTGCTATTTTATAATCATAGTTTCCATATACCAATTCGGTTTGAGAAATGGTAGTTTATTAATTTTTTAATAAACAATACATTTTTAGGTTGGAGATGGCTACGTTTGATACAATTTTCGAATATATTTCTGGATTTGACCAGTTTCGAAATAAATTCTGTTGAACGTGACCAGTTTTGATTAGCACTGACATATTTATATTTAGGTAAATCCAGAACACTGCTGTGCTGAAATATTTTTAACGATATTTCTTCAGTTTAAAATTAATACGTTTAGTCGAAAATTTAATTTACTATATTTCATTCGCTTTAATGTTTATATGACTGTAAATTGTTAATTCAAAGACATTAAGTTATTTATTTCAAACAATAAAATCATTAAAATACTCGATGGAGATGACCAAGTTTGAAAGCTTTCTATCCTTACTTACTTTGAGTTTGTGTAATAAGCCGTTCTCGTAGAAAAAAAATCTTTTTAGTTACCTCCATTAGGAAACCATACTGTACGCTTGTAGAAAATTAACGACGATATATTATACTTAAGCAATACAGTTAAATTTCATGTAGCCACTATTTGAGGTATAGTGCAAAACATTTTTTTTTTCATAAATATTTGCATTAAATAAACACAATATCACATACAAATCGCACACAAAGATAATGTTTGTGTTTATTTGTTACGGAATAAGTTTTTTATTTCAAATGTTTATCGTGTAGTTAATCTACGTAATAACTAATTTTAAGATAGGAACTATACTAACCAGCCAATAAGCAATGTCGTTCGGTTTTTCATGTTCTTAACCACCACTTATAGCGTACAATTAAACCAGTGTATCGTACATTGTTGCCTTAGTTAACATTTGAATAATCTCTAACGAAAATACAATACAAGCGGTGCTTTCGACGCAGATCACCGCGCATGATCGGGTCGAAAGTGTTACAAAACCTTTGATTTAATGTATTACTGTGAAACACTTAAAAAAATACATAAATTTAAATATTTTTTCAGAATTTTAATTTCCCCATATTACATTGTAGAGAATTTGGTAATATGTGTAGACATATAGGCGTTTAGGCTAAAGGATTCAAAATATTTGTTGAAAACAAATATTCAAATATCGAAATCTCATTGTAGGTGTTCGAATATTTCACACTATGTGTCCTATCGATCAGGCCAGCCTAGATTCAAGTTTCAGTAAGGAAAATATCAAATTTAGATTTTTTCTATTATAATTTGAGTTCTCGGACATATGTATTTTTCATTTAGTTTATCTCGTATGATTTCTTATTTACAATTATTTCACTTAATTTAAACTTTTTTTAAGTACCAATTTAGTGTAATAACAATATTATGTCTGAATTTATCATTTGTATTTACTGCTTTTTAATTTTTGCTAGAATAGTTAATCCATTGTTTACACATACACGTTGCCCTCAAATATCGTGAGTGTTAAATAATTTGTAAAATTTTTGAATATCTGATTATAAATATAAAATAAATTCGAATATTTCAATAAAATCAACTGTATAGCATTTGTCACAATTTGCTGTAACTATTCGACGTTCTCATATGATACGCCAGTTGCAAGTTTGACTGATCAATGCATTTCCCAATGAAGTGAACATATTCAGCAACAAACGACGTGTATTTTTTTTTATTCTGTTTCCCTTAAAATTTGTTTTTTTCTGTTTTATGTCCTGTCAAGATTAAATATATGTACATATGTCAAATGCATAGTTTTTTTTAAATTAAAATAATTATTGAATTAACTTTTATTTATGTTTTCATTTTTATTTTATTTTTGTTTAAAAAGTGCAATAAATTTATCAAAAACCGAACGTTACCGTTGTCTGCATTGTAGCATTCTATCAACCGCTTACAACAGCGATGAGAAATACGCGGCCCACGGTCCGTCTAAATGTGGCACACAAACTTATTTTTTAAAGCGATTATTATTTTACGATGCTATGATTATTTTCAATCTTATAATTGTATTTAGTTAAAGAAGTATATTATGGTATTTGAGTTTTATTAAATACATCTTAGTGAACGAAGCATATTTTAAAATTGTAAAAGATTAATTTATGAAGACAAGCACTTGCAGTGCGAGTGGAAAGAGGAAATTGGAATTATAAATAATCGACATATTTTCAGCATCTGGTACTACACCACATTTTTTTAAAGATTTACCTAATATTTTAAATCGTTTTATTACATGACCTATATCATAGATCCACCTCCTTTTTAGGACCGTAACACCTTTTGAGTCTTATATTTTTCCGTGGCCCCCATACCCGTACGAATACGTTTTTTGAAACTCAGGGATTGAAGGATTTCAAAATAATTTACAATTCTTTGAACATTTTTGCTTCTGGCAGATTTCAAAATTTGACCCAAGAATTAACAGATTTCCAAAAATGAAAAGTCACGAGAAACTCTTCCCGGAATTCCTAGAAATTTTGTCGCTGCCCGATTTTAAAAACCTGAGTATATGGATTTGCCCATGGTCCCCCGAAACTGTGCTGTGGCTCCTCTAAAATTATTTTTTCTCCGTGGCCATAATATGTTTCTGCATACCTACCAACCTTCCCCCCCCCCCACTTACGGCCCATACGGACTAAATGAAGCTGTTTCGGCCCGGTGCAAAACAAAGTTGCTCATCACTGGCTTACAGTATGCGTTTCCTGTCTCGCCTACATCAGAATCTCATTCGATTCCCGATGTGACCTACTGATAGGAATCTATTATCGTTGTATTCAGCTGTAGATTATCACGAGATAATGTTTATATCGTGATATTATATCAAACACGGTGATAAAGACATTTCTCGAAACGCATCTAATCACGTGTGTAGAAAAAGCTCCGCACGCCACTGCTACTCGAGCTTTTTTTGGTTTTATTTTACGTAAAATACAAACACAACTGTCGTAAATTGTATAAAGACACGTTTGGTTTAGATATTATTACTTTTACATTTATTATATCGATGACATAGAGCTAAAATATTGTTTATCCAAAAATCACAATATTAAGAAAATTTAATTTGAAAAATTGCAAATATCATAAAAAAAATTGTATCACGGCAGTAGAGAAAACATTGAATTTATTGTAAATACAATATTTTGGCTCTGAATTTCCGTTTATTTCGTTTATTACTGATCATTTCATAAATTTTTAGAATTTTTAGATGACAAATAAGTCTAATTTGTATGTGCTTAGTGGCAAATGTTTGCGGTGAGCGGAACCTGGTTTTGATCGTTATTGATCATTATTCTTTATTGGAAATACTTTCATACAAAGGCATTGAACTCGTGCAGTCTTTTGTTTAGTTTTATATGTTCACACTTAACTTTTTCGTATCTAAGCTCAAGAAATGCGACCCCATCACCCACATTTTCTTAAATATCTAAATTAATATGGGTGATACAATGTTTATAATTAAGGTATTCTTATATCATAGTTTTTTGGACCTTTTGTAGTTTATATAAATAATGCGATAACGAGATAAGCGCCCGCTTATCAGCGATCGTTCGTAAGATAACTACGCGTGAACGCATCAGTTGCAAATGAATAATTGCACTGAAATGACGTATTTTTTACGCGCAACTTAAAATATGATTATTTATTAAAAAACCACGGATTTTTATAAAAAAAAAATGTAAGAGGAATCATGCAGAGAGATATTTTAAAGCCCTTAGACTATTTTTTTTTGAAATTCATAAGAATAAGGTCAATAATGAGGAAAACCACTGGGGTACCTAAACGACCCCCATCGGCAGAGAAGTATTTTTCTAGTCTCCGAGCGGCGAGAGTTAAATCCAATTTGTCTTCTGAAGCCTAATCTGATTTTCTCCATTTTAATTTCAACGTGATTTTAGCACTTTAAACTGTTCATTTTAAGATACTACTCTAACAACTGCAGCGAATTTAATCTCAAATTTCACTGATTATCATGAGATCGCTGAAGTCGATAAACAATTCAAAAACAAAAAAAAGGGCTTTTTTTCGCTTTTTTCGTGGCGCTTTTGTCAGGGTTTTTCACTTATTTCCTGTATATCATTTACAAAATAAATCTCTGTTCAACCAATAGTTCAAGATTTTTTTGTGGGAGCAGTCTCTTTAGGTTGTTAAAGGCCTTATGGGTTAATAATTTAATGAATAGCCCACTTTAAAGGGACCTACTGAAAATCGTTGACCTTTTGCGGAAAGAAAAAAAAAGAATCCCAATGATATCGATTTGCGTGTGGTGAGAAAAATTACACGTTAAATGATTTAGACATGTATCGAAAGATATTTAACACTATCTACCTAAACTTTTGACTAGGGTTACCAAAACCGGTCAAATATATTAAATGCCGTTTCATGTTTCGTTATTTTTAGTGTAGACTGGCAGTATTCTTTTTAAAGGTTTAAGTGTTTATATTTCGCTTTACTAAATAATCTGAAATCGATTTTAAAAGTTTCTTATCTTTTTGTTGCCTTCCAAAATTTAGAATGCTTCTCAAGGTATAGAGATTATCAAACCATATTTTTTATTAAATACATAAAATGTCGAGTCCTATGGCGCAGCGGTTAGCGGTGTGGGCTTCCGTGCCGGACTTCACGGGTTCGAATCCTAGTGAGGGTAGTATTTTTTTCGATCGATTTATTGATTTCTGTTCGAAGGCATGGGTGCTTGTGATGTTTTTAAATTTCACTCCCACCTTTTCCGATTCTTTAATAACTGAGTGTAGCGAGAGCGATTAGATCACCACTAGTCTTGTCCTAGCCTTATCCTTCTATCCCTAATACTCTCTTTGAATAAGTGAGGTTGAGCGACTGAATTAAAAAACAGTTCTCGTAGAAAAACCTCCATTAGGAGACCATATGCTCCACATAGGGAGCGGACATGGATAAAAAAAATCCTTTAAACAAAATAAATTAATAACTGAGCAAGTTTTAAGTCTCGGGTTGTTTTATTCAAATGTCTCTGAGACCGAGACTGGCAAAACGCGTCGATTTCCTGATTCTTATTCTCTTTGAAAAGGAGAAGTTTATCAACTGAGAAACAAGCAGTTTAGTGGAAACTTTTACATTAAGACAAACTTCTTAAGAATTCTAATGCAACATTTTGGAACACACGTCACGACCCGGCCTTGATTGCATGACGTAACTGTCACAGCATACGCTGATTACACATTTCTGCTTCACCTGCCTGCATTTGCCAATTTCGTGCTGAATCGCCTGCGTTTCAGCATACGCCTATTTTAAAAATGCTGCGTTTTCAATACTATTTTGCTTGATTTTCGTGACCGGTATTTGTACATTTTCAAAGTGATTATTTCGGTATTAAAAACCGGTATTGTTATCCCTACTTGTAACATTTCGTACACCGCAGCGTGTGATCTGAGGTCACATTAGTAAACAATTAAAGGGTCACTTATTCAATTTCAAAATGACCAGGGGCAAGGTAAACGCACATACCTCTCATCCGAATACAATGGTTCGATAAGCATGTTTTGATCGACGTCTAATATAGAGGTCATATAGTTGACGCACAAGCATTGTACCGATGATTGTCATACAAAATTTCTATCCAATGTTATTTTAGGAAGTAATACTTATTTACCGTTTCTTAGAAGTTAAATAAATGCCACTACTAAACACCGTTCTATTGATACTTTAAGCTTCATAAGTCAAATTAAATTGAAACTGTATATTGAATACATTGTATCAAAGGGTGAAGATGGTAGTGCTTGGCCACCTAAATTAAGATTTTTTACTATTTATTTTTCATAATGCACAAAATATCAAAAATGAATAATTTTTGTATTTTCTCGTGATTGAGGTTTATTTTTTTTCCTTTTTTAATCAAATGCATTACTAATGTGATTTATGTATTCCCTCAATCGTCTGATCCTAAAAAGAGGACACAGCGAGAGCGATTATTTAATTAACAAGTAGATAAACAGAGTATAAGTCACTCAATTACAACCAGTATTCGTATAACATCTTCTGTAACTGTTGAGATACTACATTAGTAATATGTAGTTTGTTTTTACGAAAGACTATTTTATACGACTATATTTTTTTTTATGTATTGTATTAATTTTTTTAAAGCGCACATTCATATTTACTTCCACGCCTTAGACGCCAAAACAGATATATAAAATAATATAATGAAACTGTCAAATGGTATTTTAACTAGCTATAAGTAATTTATCAATTAATATTAAGTTAGGTCGCGCACAATGTGTGCCATGGAATACAACACATATAATAATAAATAAAAAGCATATCTATGATAAATGCATTAATTATGACAGATATTTGAAATAACAGATTTAGCTGCAAAGCTTTAGATATTTTTTGGACACAAGAAAACATTAGAATTATATTTAGTATATATTATCGTACGAAAATCAAAATAAAGGAAATGCCCTAAATCCGAATGTGAAAACCCGACAAATATAATATATAAGTGATTATTTTTTTTTATCAATGATCGATCGATCGCCGGTGGCTGATGTTAATATGCGTTACCCTACATACTTAGTTGCAATAATTTTGTATTGTATACGATATTATACAATGTGCTTTGAAGATATGACTGTCATCTTCACAGGTGTATACCAATCATTACAGGTGAAGATTAAAGATAGCCTAAACGCATTGTGAAATATTGCAGTCAACACTCCGGGCTTTTCACCTCTAGCTTCTAGAACTCATAAACATTCAAATAGGAAATTCAAAAGAAAAGTAAATCCAAACTTAACGGACAGTGACTCAATAATTAACATCTGAGTGAAATGTTGCGTGCAAGTGGTTTCCGATATTTCTGTCACCTGCAATCTCTTTATATTATTTTTTTCGTCAATCTTTCTACACGTATTGATAAGAAAAATTGACGCCGATGCACTTGGCTAAATCAAGTATATATACACCACCTTTTTGGATAAAAAATATGATTGGTTCGGACCGCAAAATAATGAAATGTAAATTACTAATTTACAAAAATGTCTACATGTATAACTCAAAAGTTAATTCGATACTTATTTTTGAAAATTTGAAGTTCAAAACCTGAGTACAGATTTTCAAAATCAAATTTATTATTGATATATGGATGCATATTTAATCAAATACAGCAAATTCTAAACTGGTATGTTTTCCAAAAATCACAAAATACAGTTTAACCCTTCCCTTACTATGCAGTAGTGTAGTAGTACTTACTTACCGTAGTGGTTGTTAACCCTTTTAGTGATTTGCACCCCCTTGAATCCCCTTGAAATGTATTCAAATTTGGAAATATTTATTGCAAGATGTGTTTTATTTAAATATATACATACATTAACATATAAGTACAAAATTATCTCAATTTTTATGGACTTGGTTGTTTTTTAGTGTATTAAATATACATTTTCCTAAACTATGTCAACATAGAAGCTTCTCAGATTAGCTTGCTTCACTTGTTTTTATGTGCCTCATATCGACTTGTATTAAAACGCATGAATATTGTCATGTTTGCAAAGACCCATTAGAGAAAGAAGTAGGGAGGTTACTAATGATCCTTTTCTAATTCTAATCATCCTAATTTTACCCGCTTTGTAATGATTAATTATAAACATTTAAAACTTAAATATTTTTAAGAGACAACGATAACTTATTGTATTTCAAACAAAACTATGTATAGCTTTAGGATATGCAAGTTTTTAAATGTTATAGCTTAAATTAGTCAAGCTACAAATTACAGGATTATGTAAATTTTTCTATTATATTTCATCAAAAGTATTCACGCGACCGCACCAGACTGAAGGGCGGGCTAACTTGGCGTTAAATAACTAACCAATATTTAAATTTATCTTTTCAAAATAATAATGAAATTGGGCCGTATTTATTTTCTCCATTATTATATTCGATCGATATTACTCTTTAGTGATGTAACAACGACTTCACTTTTTTTACACGACACGTCAACTACAGTGTGCCAGAAATTTATTGCCTTTTTTTAGTAAAAAGTTGTGATTGAATTAAAAGTATGTATTCGACAGATTTTTTATGCCGTTCTGTATTTATTAGAATCTAGATCAGGCACGGGCAAACCGTGGCCCACCGCGTATTGTTCTGCGGCCTGTGAGCAATATTATATTTTTGAAACATATTCACGTTTTTATCTTTTAACGCCTTTTTTAAAAAAGATTGGAAATACATATAATAACTTTAAGCTACAACTTTGATTGATTGATTGATTTGAAGATTATTGATCTGCAGTGGGACCCTGGTTTAAGGGAATTTTACCATCGTGAAGAAATCTGTAAAATTTATAAGGCAGTTAATTTGAACAAATTCAACCAGCTTAAAAATGTTGCTCGAAATATGTTCGTTATTTTTTGATCAACCTATATTTGTGAACAAACTTTTTCAACCATGAATCTCAATAAAAAAATTTTACAATCAAACATCACCGATAAACATTCAGTAGCAATTTTGAGAATCTCAAATACAAAATTAGTTCCTGAATTTAAAAAAATGTTAAAAGACCTAAAAAAGTTCCAGTAATATTTTTTTTCATGATAACAAATAGTGTTCATATAAAAAGGAAACAAATAAAATGGTCAGAATTTAAATAAATTTTTGGTCAGAATTAAAATATGAACGGTCAGAATAAAAATATTAAACGGTCAGAGTATTTAATAAAAATTTTGGTTAGTAAGTTAGGTTAGCTTAGGTTTTTTTTAAATTTCATTTAATTTATGACTATTTATTCGGACCGATATATTCTGACCATTTAATAAAAATTCTGACCAGTGTTATTTAAATTCTGACCAGAAAAATACGAGCCATATAAAAATGGTATTCTGTTCACTGTTTTTGCTAAATTGAAAATGTGAATTATCTAGTCCAGAGGTGGGAAACCTTTTCATTTATAAAGTTCACATTCATTTATCTGGTTCAACATAAAGCCGCAGTAATGAAAACGTTGACACCTTTTGACATAATAAAATTTTATATTTATTAAAAAAAAAATTGACACCAGTCAAAAGGCTGCATCAGATTAGCCAAGAGGCCGCAGGTTCCCCACCACTGATCTAGTCTTTCGAAAAATAAAATACTCATTTGTACTGTCATTGTCAACTGATTATCATTATCTAATCATTCTATTGTATTCAATCGTCAAATTAAAACAAAATTAAAGCTACTTTATTCACCATTAAGCCATATTATCAAATAAATATTATATAAACAAAATACAACCGTACTTACCAGATACAAGAATCAACCAGATTTTTGAAATACTCTGATTCATGAATACATTTCTAATTAAGATTTAATTTTTTTTTCGTATACTTTCAATAAGTTTTGAAACATAAATTTCGGTTCGTATGCTTTGGTACACTGTGTACATTTTACTAAATTTCACGCTCGAGCATTCAAACTGAACTCTCAACAAATTGTTTATTTACTCTCTTCTGTCTCACTTTTTTTTCTATTTGTCTTACTTCTCATCATTTTTTATCTCTGTCATCATTAAAAGTGGTGTGATTATGTACGCCTTATTCCATCACACAAGACTATGCATTCTTTAAAAACAATTTTAACCTTTTTCCATCAATTTGATTGAAAAGATCTTTTTTTAGTGAAATATGACCATTTTTGATTTAGTAAACCATAATCTTTAGACAAGTGCGAGAAATTGGTTTGAAAATTTTAGATTAGTAGACTTCTAAACATTAAATTTTAATTCTCAATCAATATTTGAAATGCTTTACCACTTGCAATATTTTTAACCGGACTTTTTTTGGTATTGTGATGGTAAATACATTTTGGCGTTTATTGTAGACTGCTAAAAAGTGAAACATTATTTTATTTAATGATAAAACTAATGTTGTTAATTTAATGAAAAATCGTTCATAAATATATGACCCGCGTGTATACTTTCTAAGTACTGTCTTATTAAAGAAACTGTTAACTGAATACTTCAAGCGGAGAAACTAATTAAAGAAAAACTCGCGAATTCGGATTATCTCTAGGTATATATTATAATAACGTTACATTTACCAATCTTTAATGTAGAATTGTTTTATTTGAATATATCTCACGTTTTTAAGGCGTTAACAACATATTTTTTTCATTTTTTATACTCCTTTTAGATTTTTTTATCATTATCGAAGCCGGTTTCGCCCATCGCGAGCATTTTAAACTGATGATGCTCCTTATCCTGATAAAAAACTGTCTTATTTTTATAAATTTTAAAATGTTTTTCCACAACATATTCTCTTCTTTTCTGGTGCTGTCCAGGGTGAACCTCAGACCTCAACTCCAAAACCTAGTAAGACCTTTGATACCGCATCAATCCAGCGAAGTCACGGTTTTTCAACCGTCTTCCCTCAGGGGTAGAAAATGTTAGACGTTTTATAGATTTTCACTCATCCACGCGTGATTCATATCCGGCCCAGCGTAGGCGCTCAAATCTGACTTACCGTGTATTAATTAGGCTTATGGTTACGTCGACATCTCCTGATACCATCCTCGCAGACAGGTCCGAAAATATTTCGCAAGATCTTTCAATCAGACACGCGCAGCTTCTGAGAGTCCTTAGAGCTGAGCGTTTAGGCCAACGGTGGGGAACCTTTTCATTTCTAAAAGCCGCATCCATGTATCTAATTCAACATAAGGCCGCAGTAAAGGAAACATTAACACCCCTCCCCCTTTTTTTTCGACTGTCGAACATATAATGAGTTTGATTACGCTCTTTTTCCAAACGCTTGCGTATAATTTTTTAATCAAAGTGAATATTTTTATCAAGTTAAATGACCGCATCAAAGTAGCTAAGAGACCGCAGGTCCCCCTTCACTGGTCCAGGCCCTTGGCCAATTAGCCAAAACTAGCCTTTGGGGGGGTTTTGTAGAACTTTGCTTCAAAATAAGCATTTTTATTTTTAAACGTGTTTATTTTTATTCTTTATAATTCAAGTGTGGTAGCTTTTCTTCCAATTATAATAACAAACCGGAGATTTTTTCGTGGGAATTAATTAATTAATAACCATTCCTGCAGCGTCGTAACTACGATCTAACAAAGATAAGTGAATGTGAATATTTTTATTTACGACACAGTGTAAACAAAATCTTATTTTCTCAAACTAAAGCGAGTGATTAAATAGAGCCTATTTATTCATATAAAAAAAACACGTGCAAGAATCTCCTTGCTGCACGTGTGAATATGTAAACAGAGGTAGGTAACCTGTAATTAAGTCGTTATCTAGCAGGTTATCTTAATTTTCATAACAAGGCTATTTTATATTTCGTTGAAATCGTTTTGTAATTTTTTCACTGTGATAATTATAACAATGAACAAATTATCGTTGGTAAATAATTTTTGTTTGATACAATTATTCAGAAGTATACAAACTTTAAACATCTGTCTATCTACGAGTATCGTTGGAGGTGTATAATCTAACCCTTTGCTATTACTTACTTTACAATCATTCCCAAACAATTCCCATAGTTATTGAGAAGAAAAGTGTTTCGATTATCGGCTTTTTTGACCAATAATCATTTTTCTTTTCTCACCTGGCCCATTATTATTACTAGAGATTTTTTTAAAGTCTAGTAACGTCGGCTCAATGCATTTTTTAAGTTTTTATCACTGTTCTATTGATACGATATGGTTTATAGTCACCCGCTCCCACTACCACTTTTGTGATGAAAACTGGCAGAAATTTAAAATGTGTCGCTAAATTTATTGTGCTTAAATTTTGTTATCAGGTAACTCGTAATATCAATTGTTTTATTGTTAATGGCCTTAAATGGCAACATTGTTTTTCGATACCCGATGTGATTTTTGTTTCTTTCTTTCTTGGTCTTTGCGACACGAACCGAACACAACGTGTGTGGGGGAGACTTCCCGGTTCTGGGGCTTGGTTCCAGAGACCTTTAGTTGTAAATTCACTTTCTGAAGGTGTTTGTGGTGTCTTTTCTTCTCGAGTGACTTTAACACCTCCATGTCCATGATTCAATCGGAAATAGTTGACCCATTAAGTCATTCAATATTTCTCTTAATATTGTCAATAAGTATTTATCATGTTAGGTATTCTAGCATATATACATTTTTAAAATTATTTTTTAGCTTCTAACTTAGGTTTAAATACTGTCAATAAACAGTGAAACTGAGATGCCATCATGGCAGGGAACGTGATTTTTTAGGATGGCATGTTACGGGTTAATAATAACTGTAGAAGTTTTTATAAAAAAGTGTGTTTTTCTCTGTTCAGGGAAAAGTGGATCTGGCTATTTTTGATCCGAAGCTCCTCAATTAAAATACCTTCAAACATCATGTCACCGAAATATTGCAACGTTGATGTTAAAGTAGTTTACCATTGTGTGTGTATATTTATGTAGATATTAATCTGAAAAAAAATGGTTCTAAATATTGTGTTCGCCGGTGGTCCGACATAAATTTAACAACTGTAGTATTAGCGTCTTACAAAATTATTGAATTACGAATCGATGTTCGGCAATAAATCAGCAAAACATTGGCTATTATTTTCTGCGATTCCAGCTGAAATGTTAACAATGACTAAGCCATCCGCCAGTGGAGTAGACAGTGAGAATAAACGGAGGGCAACATAACATAAATGCTGCGGTAAAAGTAACAAATTCATCAATATATATATATTTTTTTTTACTATGTTCGCTCCCAATGTGGAGCATATGGATTCCTAATGGAGTGAATCTCAACATAAGCGATTCTACGAGAACTGCTTGTTACTCAGTTACTCAACCTCTCTTTTTCCAAAGAGAGTAGGAATATAAGTATAGGGCTAGGACAGGACTAGTGGTTAGCTAATCGCTCTCGATACGCCCCGTTCATAGGATAAGATGGGTGGGAGGGGGGAATTCAAGACATCACATACATCCATGCCTTCGAACAGAAATTCATAAATCGATTGTAAAATCAATTTATAAATATGTCCGTACTGGGATTCGAACCTGTGACCTCCGTAGCCGAAGCCGAAGCCAACGATGTTGATCACTCGACCACACGGGCGGCATCAATATAAGTAACTATTATTGATAGCATGTTCGAAAAAAGATAATATATATATAGTATACACTAAGTGATATTATAAATATATTTTTTTGGTATAAATATAATAAAACTTTATGTCGGGTTTGTTATTATTTATTGAATGCCTTCCCCATTGTTGCTGACAGAAGAGCACGATTGTGGTCGCTTTTTCTAATTTAGCAATCCACGATGAAGCCAGTTCACGTGAACACAAAATATATGCATTTATAATGTATATGCATATTATACTATAAAAGATTCTCCATTTACCATAACCATACACATGCGCATACAGTTCCTAAAGAAGTAAACTGTAAAAAAGTGTTGGGTTCATCTTTTGAGAGGTCGAGTGAAAAATTAATTAGTGGGTAAAAGTAAAAAACATTTTTGTAAAAAAAACATCGTAACCAAATTGACCTTCTGTTTCTTATTTAAAATTATTTGCCGCCTGTGTGGTCGAGTGGTCAACGTCGTTGGCGTCGGCTACGGAGGTCACGGGTTCGAATCCCAGTACGGACAGTTTTATAAATTGATTTTACAATCGATTTATGAATTTCTGTTCGAAGGCATGGATGTATGTGATGTGTTGAATTCCCCCCTCCCACCCATCCTATCCTATGAGCGGGGCGTATCGAGACCGATTAGCTAACCACTAGTCCTGTCCTAGCCCTATCCTTATATCTCTCTTTGGAAAAAGGGAGGTTGAGCAACAGAGTAACAAGCAGTTCTCGTAGAAGCGCTTATGTTGAGATAAACTCCATTGGGAGTCCATATGCTCCACATTAGGAGCGGACATGGTTAAAAAATAAATTAAAAAAAAAACATTAATATTTTTTTCAATTATTGGTATTTTCAAAAAATCTCAATTATATGATGCTGTGGATCATGAATGCAGTTGTACTATTTTTTGAAAGAAAAATAAAAATCTTATACATAAGCCAAACATTCCGTAAAATAAACCCCCCCCCCCCTACCGATTCAACAAATTAACCGTCGTCACACTTTGACCTTCGTCACATAGTAAATCGATGCAGTTATAAAAGAGAAAAATATTTACTCTAATATTGTAAAATCAAATTAACGTAGATTATTTCATTCAAATACATTTGATGTTAATCGATGAGCTTTCAATGAGTTGATTAGTTTTATTGTAATATTTTCAAATCGATTTTTTAATGCAATTATTTGGCCTATTTTGAAAATAATTTTGTGATAATTCCTTCCGTTAATTAATTTTATTAAATATGGGTACGCTACTGATATACTTCCAATTAAAGCAATCCCCAGGTAGATCATAAAATGAAACATAAGAATTAGCCAAGACGGGTGAACAAGCACCAATTTATCACGTTTTTATGAATGGGAATTACCACTTTTCATTGTTTTAAAATCCTCTCAATTAACATCACTAAATTGTACACGATTACTTTTTACGGTGGGCATAAATTTACATTATATCTGATTAAAAATCTTAACTTTTATTTTCAATCGTATTGCAAAATAATCGCCACAATTTCAATAATAATTTAACATGCTTACATACGTTTTTAGATATTTTTTATGGTTTTTAAAACATTCATTTTCATTTTTTCAAAAATTAAATTTTATAATTGAAAGAAATATTAATATTGCCGGTTAATTGCGCTAGATTAACCCATTTTTGCCCAGTGTTCCAATATTGGAACATTTAGTGTTTTTACTTCCACTCCATTTATGGCATGACGTAATAAAAGTTTAGATTGCATCAGTCTCAATCATTCTACAGCTTACAAGTTTACGGATCGTTTTGTGTAGTATTTTTTCAGATTTTAACCTGTCGGAGTGAGTTTTTTATTTGTATCAATTACGGGCAAATTCGGGCAAAAATGGGTTAAAGCACTTCAGTGATAATAATAAAATGTTCATTGTAGTACAAAATCAGTGAGGTTTAATTATTTCGAAGTGTGGACTGTTTATTCTTAATATGAATTACAGTGGAACCTCTCATAATGAGCTTAATTCGTTCCAGAATTCTACTCGTTAAGTGAAACAATTTTTCCCAGATAAAACAATCTAAAATACAATAATGCGTTCCATGCCGGAAAAAAAACATTTTTTTTTAATTTTTAACGTGTATTAAAGTAAAATTAAATAAAATTACATGCGTAACAACCTGGAATGCGAAAAACAATGCAACTCCATAAGCGTTTCGGTGGTCAGCTCTTGACTGAACTCTTTCATAAGCTCATCAATTTTGTTGTTATCCACCTCCAGTCCCATGGTATTGGCCAAAGATGCAATCTCGCTGACTGTAGACTCCACAGGTACTGTTTCAAACCCCTCAAATTCACATTCGACAACGCTCCTTGACAGAGCTTCTTCCAAGCTGAAGTGAGGGTTTTCTTGGTAACCCCTTCCCACGCCTTGTCAATCATCTTTCCAAAACTCTGCGTCACTCATTATGCGAAATTTCGCACATTAAGGGAGCATTTTTTCCACAATCTGTTTTGCTCGTTATGAGAGGTTCCACTGTATTTATTTTCAGTGCGAACTATTTATCCTTAATGCAATTAATTTAATTCTGATAATTAAAATCTTTTATTATTGTCTTGATACAATTTTTTATACAATGATTTGGAACGGTTTCGCATATTTAAATAGTTTGAGTAATTTACATTTACATTTCAATTAAGTATCATTTATTTTAAACGTGATTATGATTTCAACTGAGTGCAACTACTACCTACTTACTATAACTCATAATTTTATTAAATTTATAATTTGACTTTTCCAGAATACGAAGTGGCCGTAGACGCCGACGGCTTCTGTCAGGAAATGAAGTCTTGTCGTCTGGTCATCAGAAGCCCAACTACGATGCTCTTCGGAGCACCTGGAAGGCATCTACAGCATTCAATAATCGAAAACGTTGTATTGGAATGGACAAGAGGTACCACGAGTGCAATACACGGGTATGTACCATGCCTTCATTTTCTTGTATTTACATACATATTCTGTAACGCAGAAACTGATAAGTAACAAATACTCACAAAAATGAGCTTAGTATACAAAGAGATTCTTTGTCTGGAAAGCCTCAGTTGGTACATTTATTATACCAGTTTACTAAAGAAAGCTTTTTTTTTTGTAAATGCAATTATTTTTAATGCTAGGTTAAAGGCAGGCAAATGTTGCAGTCTATTAATTTTAAACCATTATTTGTGTCAAATTGGCATTGAAGCATCTATATTAAGATATACTTGTATTTATTACATAAAATATCGATGCTAGAGGCTTTTCCTAAAAGTTGAAATTTTTCATTTGCTATGTTTACTCAGAACATCAATTTGTTACTTACCAACTAGGGCATCCAATTCCGGACCCTTTTTGTAATTCCGGGATTCCGAGATCCCAGGATTTTACATTCAACATAAAATCGTGTAGAAATTCGAGATTGAGAATTATTTGCTCGGCGATTTTGATTTTTTTTTAGCTATTCCTGGAATTTAAAAAAAAATAGTTTCTGACCAATTTCAAAACCCTGGAATTTTTGGAATTGCTAAAATGAAATGAAAAAATGTCAGCCTTTTTTTTTAGTTCTTGAGTGAATTTCAAACATTTTGTCTAGTTGCCTATTTCAATTTTTTTTCGTGAAGTTTGCACTTCATATCCTCAATCGTAAAACCCCGAAATTAGTACTATCATAATCCCGGGATTGGAGGCCCTATTACCAACATCTCACAGAACAGTCTCGTTATGATCCACATTGGGTACGGATACTGCAAAAAAAGCTTAACCAATACCATTTCTGGCAAATGAAAACGACATTTTCCAAACCAGTTTTGACCAAAATACACTGACGCCCTTTTGACTGTCTTACTGACGATATTAATTTAAATAGGAATACAACACAATAGGTAAACAACGCTCAAACAGCGATGTTTAAGCAAATACTATTAAATCTAAAAAAGATCGACATAAAAGTCACGTCCTTTGTTAACTCATACAATAAATTGAATACCAAGGTTACGATTAATATTTCGGAACTTCTATACGGCAACATTTACTGCTTTTATATTAATTGAATAGACAGCGCTGATCTTTCGACCCACGCCTTACCATTTTATAGGCCATTAAAGTTTACCTATATTCAAATTATTACAGTGTTTTGGAAGTGATTTATTTGCATAGTTTAAAGTCAAATACCAATGGCCTAACTCTGCGTCCTTGAGTTTTCTTTCAAGAGAAACTGACCCTACTCTATAATTTATTGTTCATTAAGGTCATATTGATATACATACTTTACGCATTGAAAAAAAAACGATTTGGGACTGTGTATTTCGTCACTGTTCTGGCAGAAGTTGGTAAGTAACAGATTGATAGTTTCTGAGTAAACAACAAATTGTCGTTGCGCTGTTTTTTTCAAAACATTGTTGTAGTCTAAAAACATGTTAAAATACAGTACGAATTACAATGTCTGTCCTCGAAAAATCGACATACATACAATACGTAAAGCAATTCTATAATATCTTGTATCTAATCGTTGTTTTTTTCATTGCGGGTGCTGTGAATTATTATAATTTTGCAAATGCAACAATCCGATTTCGAGAAAATATGCACATAGCGAATTTTGGAAACGCAACGACGAAATGAACAATTTAAGCTTCTAGGATAAAGACTAGGGTCCATACAAAAGCCGACATTTGAAAAAACCGGTAATTTTCTATACAATATATTGTTTATGTCGCTTTATGTGCAATTGTTACTTTAATATATCGACTGTGGAAAGGAAAAAAGGATGTAACCCACTCGTATCAAATTTTACAGGAGGCGGTAAAAACGTGTTTTGATGATTTTGTGACATATGCAAATTATTAATTATACACAACCTTGAAGTGCACGGAGACTTCTAAACTGGTGTTTAATTGACATAATCTAATATTAATTAAATAAATTTATTTTCTATGAAAAACCTATATTTCAGTCTTTTTTCTTGGTTTTAATTTTTTACAAGGTCTTTTTAAACTTAATAGGTAAATTTAGATACTAATTCGGCATTTGCAGCCTGCATCCTTTTGATAGAACGTGTATCAAGTTTGATACATTGTGATTATCGAAAAAAAACTGTGGGTTTATGTCCTTTTTCCCTTCCACAGTCGATATGTATGTATGCATATGTCAAGGAAGCGTACAGGAAAAACATCCATTGAACACAGAAAATGATAGATATTATGTATAACATTACATTAGAACACGTAAATTGGAAACCGTGTAAACATAATTCGTGCAAAAATAGGATTATGTGTTTTAGAATAATATTGTATTATTTTCTCTCCATTGAAGTGTAATACAAAGCTGGGTTTGTGTTGTCTAATATAAATTATAAATAAAAATCCTGACCGCTTCACATAAAACGTGCTAGTCTGTTCCAAACTCGAACGCACGGCATATTTTTTTTGCCATTTACTTTTTGTTGTTGTTTCTTTTCGGATTGATTAATTGACGAAAGCTCTTTCTATTTTTTCAGTCATGTCCTGGTCCTGTCAAAGACTTCCGCAGCGAACAGTGTGAAGCTTTTAACAAGCGACCATTCAAGGGACGATATCTTTCCTGGACGCCCTACATTGACAGTGAGTATCAATTAATTACAATCAAATGCCAAAATAACACAAATATGTATACATATATCTGTTGTGTGTGGTATAGTATTCTTCATTGCCTTATATTCAGGGGTGGGCTGGAGGGGGCTTGCAGGGGCTCGCGCGAGCCCCTTGTTAAATATTACTTAGGCCATCGAGCCCCTTGTTAAATTAAGATAATCATTTTTCTCAGATATTCACGTTATATAATCTATAAATATGCAATATATTTAGATTAAGAAAGTTGTAATGTACATTTTGGTTTTCTGACGTACATTTTTCAGTGATATTGAATAAATTACAATATATTGTATACTGTTGCAAAATATAAGTGTATAAAGTAACATTCGATGTTTTCAATAATTATTGGGTATAATTGCACATGAATGATAAAAAAGTTCACACCTTCCCCAGAACATCACGAATAGCTATAAGATTTAGCGAGCCCCTTGTTACCATATTGGCAGCTCATCGCTGCTTATATTGTATAGTATATACATTTCTTCCTTTAAACACACGGAAGTCGCGGTCCTGTAGCCAAGTGGCTAAGACTCTTGGACAATAAAAACCGACGTCCTGTTTTTGTTAATTTTAATAAATAATTTAGTAAACTTCTGACGTCAATATTCTCGGGCTTTTGTCGGACTTCAAATCTCCACACGGAAACCTTCATAAATTAGTTATTACATATTAAGATTTTTGAATGTGTGGTCAAAAGTATGTTTGTCTTTGATGTTCATATTGTGTCACACCCACCTCCTATCCGATCCCTAAAACGAAAAGAATAAATGACAATTGGATAAATATTACTGTTTTCTTAGACACAGTGAGGAGTTCTAAATATTCGCTGAAAACAAATATTCGAATTTAGATTTATGGCAGTGGTTTCCAACCTTTATGTTACTACGCCTTCCTTTGAAGAATACAATATGTTCGTGCCTCCCCATCCTATATTTATATAGTAATAAAGACACGTTTTAAAGGTAGTATAAATATTTTGGACTGTTCGCGCCTCCCAGATTGATAATCGCTGCCTTATATATAGTATTCGAATTTTCGAATAATATTTTGTATGACTCCATAATGTATTACAATTGTTTTTTTACGTATTTCTGGAAAGACATAAGTATTGTTAATAAAAGTAGTTGCCAGCTTACTGTATTTAGTTATTAACTGAGTGTTATGGTAATAAAATAATAAAAATAAAATATATCAAGGTATAATACCAGTGGCGGATTATCATATAAGCGAATGAGCCTCAAAAATAACTTATATGTATTACATAACGAATATACTTTTTGTTCCGATTTGAATATATTTTTATTACTCTACATGGAATTTTGTTTTTATTTGTCCGAAAAACAGAGTCTCCAAATTTAATTGCGCCTGGGGTCTCCCATTTGTTTAATCCACCACTCAAAGTATTCGAATATTTACTTTCTCAAATATTCGATTGTAATCTATAACCACTACAATGGATCATACTTATCTTCTCCTTCTGAACTTATACATTTTTTTTTTCGTATTATAATGCAATATTGTTCTTCTTATTCTAGATCAGAATCCTTGTGTTTTGAACTGCAGACCAATGGGGCAGAACTTCTATGCAAGCCTTGGCCAAACAATCGATGGTACATCCTGTGACAAGCCAGGGTTTCGAGCGGTATGCGTCCAAGGACAGTGCAAGGTTAGTAAGGAATATATTCTCACAATGTTTATTTATGTTTTTTTCTCGGATGTTATTATTGATACTCGAATGGAACAATGCAACGGTACATCCAAATATATACTTGGTAAAATGTAAAAAATAAACCCAGAATCGATTATAATTTTAAATTAATTGTTATTTGTAATAAGCGTATTTTTAATTAATTTTAAACAATTTTCACGATCATATTGTTTGTCTAACAACATTATAAAGAAGATGGATGTAAACATGTGACATGCTTTTGTTTGATCGGATGTTATATGTTAAAAAAAATGTTAAATGATTTTTTTTTTAAAATAGTAGAATTGATAAAAAAAATAAGGTGATTGTATAATTTAATAAGGATTTTAAAAATCTTGAAAAAAATATTTAGGTCACTTTTTTAACACGCCACTGGCGTTCTATTAAATATATATGATAATCGATTAGTAAAATAGTGTTTCAAGGAATGCGTTAATTAATTGAGACGTTATAAAAAATCAAACGCCTAGACAGATTTTATCATTGAAACGAATAATTGTTAAGATATAGTTAAACTTTGTTTTGTTGTTAATAGGTGTCACTATTTCGATATTTAAACCATTATACTCGTTCTTAATTATTTGTATGTGGCAAAATATCGCACTTAAAAAAAAGTTGATGCTCTTTGACGGTGATCAAGAATTAACATTGAACAATTTAAAAAATAATATTATTTTACATTTACATTATTACACACAAGCGAAATAAACCTTTATCATCTACAATTTTGGTCTTAAATAAATTCTTTTTGTTAATTTATTTTATAACGTTAATACATATTTTAAATAACAATTTATTATTTATAAAGTCTTGCTTTCACCCTAAAATGATTTCGTAATATAATAAATGACACGCATCATAAGATAGATTGCCATCTATTGCAGTAATTTCAAAGCTTTTATTTTTACTATCATGCTATTTAAAATTATTTATTTTTTCGTAAATATTAAAGTCTATTGAAAATTAAGTATTATTAAAATTATGAAGATTTTTCTACCATCGAAAGTTTAATTATACAGATTTATTTCTAAAACTTGCTACCGGCCTCTATGAAATTATGTCTAAACTATTTTGATATATATGCGATATTGTAGGTTTCTATAGGCGAAATATTTAGTTATAGGAAAAGTTGTTTCGACGGTGTGTGTATTGGCTCGTTTGTCAAGGAGGGGTATGATTCTCGCTTGTATGCGAAAGATCCCGGTATCATAATATTATCCCCATGAGTTGTTTACTAATTTAGATTTTCATCACATTAAAACAACTGTTGTTTTGATGCTTACGGTTTTTGCTGAAAATATATTCCGATGCGATATCCATATTATGTACATATCTAGGTGCAGGGGACTGTTTGAACTCAGCCCAGTATAATTTACAAATTTATTTTATTATTACATTGATATGGGAATATATTATTGAACGTGGGAAATTAACACAATATTTTATCTATTATATTTTCTGTGTTATAGTATAATGTTGAAATTTAAATAAAGGTAGTTTGACTGTACGTTTAGGTTTAACTTTGTTTTTCTTTCTTTAGTAGATACACTTTTAAAATTCAGTATTCGAGTCATATTGATATTATTTGAAGGTCGTCTCTTACCGATATATTATGTCTTTGTAAGACTATAATATAGAAGCATAATATGCAAATTTGAAATAATTTACATTTGATAGGTTTTCATTTGTATATAAATCTAAATAATTTATTGACATTCAGGAGAATCTATTCAGTTTAAATGTGTAATAATTCAACGAATTTGTATGAATATTTCGAAATTGATTTAAAAAATTAAGTCTTCTTATTTTCAACTTTCTATCACCAGCATTACTAACTTACCACTTTCGAATGAAATCAAACAAATATTTTTGTAAATAAATGATATTCCGAGGGTGACTTGTTACGTATGTAAGGGTTTGTTTATGACTTTTTTGAAAGTAACTTCCAAGATGGATGGAAAATATTTTTTTCTGCACTATGTAACACATTGTCTGCCAAACATTTTTACTTCACGGCACACTGGTGAATGGGACTTGTACCGTGGCACACCAAGTAAAAATGCTTTAAAAAAGGAAATTTAAATTTAAATAAGAAAATGTGCCGCGTTGACCACTATGGATAAATGTGACAAATATTTGTTTGAATGTTAAATTTATTTAAAATTGAAGAAAATTTAAATGAATAGGAATTATTTAAAATTAACATTTTTAAGGCTTCTTCCACCGCGGCACACCTCTGAGACTTCTTGCGGCACACAGTTTGGCAGACACTGTTTTAACATAATGCTAGCAAAACGATGTGTGATGTAAGACTAAATGACAATAAATTTCAAAGAACATATTTAAATTATGCTTTATCATGTCTCACTTAGTTTATTGGACCCCATCACTGAGCTATGATTAATGAAAACGAACTATAATACTCAAAAAAATTATCACTCTTATGAACTAATTCCACAATGGCATCAAAACCGGTTTTTTTAATACGAAAATTTTCAACTGATGAGAATATATAATACATGAATCAAAACGAAAACACCTTTTTATTTCAATTTGTTTTGTACAAATAACACTTTAAATTCTATTTCGTATCAGTTGATAATGATCCCCATGAGCGAAACCGGTACTGATCTTGGTAAATAAAAGTGGAATATTGTCTTATTCTTAACACGATTTACTGCCTTCGAGGGGAGCAGAGAAAAATAGTTTTTTTCTCAGCCATGAAAATTCGTATTTTTTTAAATTAAAAACATACTATTTTTTTTACAAACGAACGAGAAAAAATATAAGAAACGTAGGAACCTGCTTTCGCATATTTAAATAAATTCGGAATTAGTAAAAAATAGTGTTTATTTTTAAAAATATAATATAATGCTTTCTACCAAGTATTGACAGAAAACACGTTAGAAGTGAACTATGGTACATTAACACCACACTTCCAGGCGACAAACAACCTGACAGATTTGAAATTCGTTGTGATTTTGTTTATAAACTTTGGACACACATACCGTATATTGCACGCCCAAGAATTTTTCAAATTGGCACTATCTCAATTACACGAAAACAACCGTATAAGGCTGACCTAACTAATCGCAGGGCAAAAGGCCTGCTGCCATAACTCATGCGATAATCTTCGGCTGGGGCGGGGGCGCGAGCTGGTGCAGTCGTCGCTTCGGGCAGCGATTTAAATGTGATTACTGCAACAACTTACAATATCGACTCGCTCTGCTTGTACTCGGGAACGATGGGAAAATATCGGGATTTAATATCGCTACGGACTAAGCCCTGTTTGGTATGGTGCGATAAGCGATACCAATATAAGAACCTATATCGAGGCTATTTTCGAATCTTGAAGCGTTCAAGTTTTACGTTTGATATTAGTTTTTATTTTAAATATTTTGTGAACCTAAGTATTGATTTGGGATGTTTTTATCAGGGCTGTGGAGTCGCGTGAAAAAAAGACGACTCCGACTGCGAGGAAATTTTTTAATAATTTCATTTTAACTAATATATACCATCAGATCATTTTTAGCCAGTCAAGCATGAAATGTTAGCACTGACTATTTTGTTTAAATACACATCGTTAAATCAAAAAAAAATCGAGCCGCTCATATTTCACCACTCCGACTCCGACTCCACAGCCTTGATTTTTAATTTTTTAATTTCTGAAATAATATTATAAAAAGTGGCTGGGAAATTTGGTGTTATAAGAAGATCTGTGTAGTCATTAAAATAAAACGACTCCGACTCTGACGTTAAGTTATAACATTAATTTAATTATTTTTTAGGGTTAGTAGCACGCAGTGGCGTAACTTATGACCCTAGCGATTTGAATATACATTTTTTTAAAGGAGTTGAAGTTGTAAGTTTTTTTTTAGTTCGACATAAGTTAAAACAGTCAGACTCCACACTCCTGGCTATTAAAGATGAAATTAAAGCTGGGGGTTTAATCTACATAATCTAATATTAATTAAAGAAATTGTCTGGGAAAAACCCTCTATTTTCTTGGTTTTAACTTTTTACAAGGTCATATTTTTCAAACATAAAAGCTAACTTTAGATACTTATTCGGCATTTGCAGCTTGCATCCTTTAGATAGAACGTGTATTAGGTTTGATACATTGTGATTATCGAAAAAAACCTGTTTTAAAAAAACTGTCCTTTTTCCTTTCCACAGTCGATATTATAAGTTAAAAATAAATGCAAAAATTTCTTTAAAAAATCGAGAATTGCAGTCGTTTTTTTTACACGACTCCACAGTTCTGGTTCACAGAATCTAATTATGTTTCTCTTTATTCTATATGAAATACCGTAATGTGGCTCTTATTGACCTCATGCGTGCCCACCGCTGACCTATATATATCATCGCTGTCATAAAATCATCGATAGTTTGGCTAATTTTATTATGTCGTTATTTGTATTGAATGATCTTTATACCGACTTCATGCTCTAAAGATATGGGGCTTATTTCATTTCAGTGATATTTCTTAAAAAATATGAAAAAAGTAAACAATATTTTTGGTATTTTTTAAGGGTGAGTGAAACGGTATACAACAAAATCTATTGCTTAAAAAAATGTTTAGGGACTTATTTGTAAAAATTCGCGTAGTTGATAAAATCGAGTTGAATAGAAATTTAAAAACTTCCAAATTCATAAAGTCATTCGCTAAACCAAGCCAAGCAAAGGGCTCTATATATTTCTTTAAACTGAGAATTTTTTTTATTATTAACCCGTAACATGCCATCCTAAAAAATCACGTTCCCTGCCATGATGGCATCTCAGTTTCATTGTTTATTGACAGTATTTAAACCTAAGTTAGCAGCTAAAAAATAATTTTAAAAATGTATATATGCTAGAATACCTAAAATGATAAATACTTATTGACAATATAAAGAGAAATATTGAATGACTTAATGGCTCAACTATTTACGATTGCATCATGAACATGGAGGTGTTAAAGTCACTCGAGAAGAAAAGACACCACAAACACCTTCATAATATGTCTAAGACATCGGATTTAAATTTAAAAAAATAATTTAAAATTGATCTGTCCGGGACTTAAAGTCAGTTCTACCTGATAGCTAGGGTAAAAATCTTACCACAAGACCACCGTGTCAACCTTTTCCTCTCATAGTAAGTTTTCATCTTCATCGTTTTGCGATGGGTTTCCTCTGTCACTTTTATATTTTATTAACACACTAGTATAAATCGAATATAAATATATTTTATCGGTAAATTATTGCCTTTGAGAGGATAAGTTGATCACTTATCATACCAATTGAAAGTTACTAAGTTTGTTTTAATCAAGTTTGAACGAAGGAAATTCATGTTTGTCTACCCTTTAATAGATCAATAAATTCGAGATGATATAAATGTATAAGTTGCTATGCCAAGTACACTGGTACATTGTCAGTAGCTAAAAATATTTATGGTTAGATTATAGCGAGAAATTTGCCGGCTCGTGCTGTGTGAAATTATGCATAATTTTACACACTTCCTTTGATGTGCCATACATCACGGATCGAATAGAATTATTTGCCATTTTGCATTGACTTCCGTGCATCTACATATTCTATAACAATGCCCGCCGGAACTCCGCTATTTCTCCAGTGGTTGCAGTCCCACGATGTCAAACTGTGGGACTCCTTATGACGTGTCTGGCTTAATTTCTGCGTCCTACATCCCAGTCACCTCTAGTGATTTTTGTCGCCCTCTATTTTTTTTCCAATACAGAAAAAAACCCATTTACGCGAAATTTGAGACCGCGTAATTGGGAGTCGCGTAATTGGGGGAGTGAATCTCATACACAAATGGCAACAAAATAAATGGTCAGAATTCAAATCAATTTCTGGTCAGAATTTAAATCAACTTTTGGTCATAATAAAATTCAATTTTTGGTCAGAATAAAAATGTTAACGGTCAGAATAAAAATACTAACGGTCAGAATAAAATTAATAAACGGTCAGAATAAAATTAATAAACGGTCAGAATAAAATTAATATACGGTCAGAATAAAATCTATTGTACGGTCAGATTTTATAAATATTTCGGTCAGAATAAAAAAAAAATGAAATTAATAATTCTTTTTTTTCAACATTCATGTTATGTGCGGAAAAGCGGACTCTTATAATGAGTCATTATTATTACAAATAACGCATCATCTGATATACCACTCGGTTTGTTTATATAAAGGTAGGGATCCACCGGAGTGCAGTGGACGTAGGATTCCAAGAGGAACCAAGGCTTTATGATGAATGTTGTTAGTTTTCACTTTTTTAAATTCAAATAAAAAATACTCACCTCTTTCAATTTTTAAAAAAGTAGTGTTTCCTTACAATAAGTGTATTATATCGACTGTGGAAAGGAAAAAGGACGTAACCCACACATATCAATTTTTATAAAGGGCGCAAAAAACGTGTTTTGATGATTTTGGGCCATATGCAAATTAATAATTATACACAACCTTGAAGTGCACGGAGACTTCTAAACTGGTGTTTAATTGACATAATCTAATATTAATTAAGAAATTATCTAGGAAAAACCTTTATTTCAGTCTTTTTTCTTCGTTTTAATTTTTTACAAGGTCATCTTTTTCAAACTTAAAAGTTAAATTTATATACTAATTCGCCATTTTCAGCTTCCATCCTTTTGATAGAATGAGTGTCAAGTTGTATAAATTGTGATTATCGAAAAAAAGCTGTTTTGGAAAATTGAGGGTTACGTCCTTTTTTCTTTCCACAGTCGCTATGAAATGTATACTAGCAATTCTTTATCTAAATGTTCTTTCCAAAAATATTATCCTTTCCTTTACTGTCTTCAGAGCAGATCACAATGTATCGAATTGTACAAATAATAAAAAATAGTTGCAACTTTTAGATTATTTAAAAATATTTAATAACCAAAAGAATATCGGTTAGGCGGAAATGCCGTGAACATTTTTTTAAATAAAAACTCTTTTTTTGACACGAAACATACAAATGCAATCCCACTTGAATATACGGCAGTTACAGCCGCCTGGATGTGGGGACCTAGTCTATAATGAGAACTGTCTGGAACTGTCAATTCGTCCTTTGGGCGCGCAGCAATAGTGATTTATTCAATGACCGTGGCGCTAGTAGCAACGCTCGCCCATTGGACGATTTGCCGTAAGCATCTTCACTTTGCACCAATAGCAACGCAATACGATGACATCATTATCATCGAAAAAATTCAGACCATCTGTCAAAATAAATATGACCGATTCCATTTAAATTCTGACCGATCCCATTTAAATTCTGACCATTTAATATAAATTCTGACCATTTAATATATATTCTGACCACTTAATATAAATTCTGACCATAAATTATTTATTCTGCCCTCTGTAATTCTGACCGATACATTATGACCATTTAATATAAATTCTGACCAGTGCAATATAAATTCTGACCAATGTATTAAAAATTCTGACCGAAACTGTATTAAAATTCTGACCGTTTAAATACGAGCCTACACAAATTAGTGGTTAGGTTTTTTTTCACGAAAAATGAAAAACTACTAATACTAAGAATAAATGAAAAAAATATATAGAATAAATATTTAGTTACCTAGTGGTAATAAAATACATTGCGTATATAAAATATTCAAATTTTCTGTCCTTTTGTTTATAGACGCGTTTATGGAAAATTCGGTACAACCGGCTATGAAGTTGAAAAACCGGTTTTCGAATGTCACACATTTATCAAAATAAACCGGTTTTTGAAAACCGATAAGCCCTAGTATGTACTTACGGATTACAAATTCCTTGGTGAACGTGTGAATTTCTCATATCAGTATTTAATCCCAATATCTCGATAAATAATTAAAAAAATGTTTTCTGATTTTTTGTAATATTACAACAAGTTTAATTGCTTTTAATTGGTTCTGATCTCTAATTTACTCTTACGATTTTAAATGATAGACAACATCGAAAATATCTATTCTGGTTTTTTAAATTAAGAACTAAGTAAATATAATATCGACTGTGGAAAGGAAAAAGGACGTAACCCACAATTTTTCAAAACAGGTTTTTTTCGATAATCACAATGTATCAAACTTGATTCAAACACGTTCTATTAAAAGGATGCAAGCTGCAAATGCTGGATTAGTATCTAAATTTAGCTTTTAAGTTAGAAAAAGATGACCTTGTAAAAAATTTAAACCAAGAAAAAAGACGGAAATAAAGGTTTTTCCTAGACAATTAAACACCAGCTTAGAAGTCTCCGTGCACTTCAAGGTTGTGTTCAATTCATAATTTGCATATGGCCCAAAATCATCAAAACACGTTTTTTGCGCCTCCTGTAAAATTTGATATGTGTGGGTTACGTCCTTTTCCCTTTCCACAGTCGATATGAATCGTTAAAACAATTGCAGGCTGAATTTTGAAAACAGCGATGTCACTTGATATTTAAACCAGACGAGGAACAATGAAGATTGATTGAAATATACTGTTTCAATTAATTATATTTATTCTCTAACATTTTCTATTATCTTTTTTCAAAGCTTCATTCAATATACGCATTTATTTTTATTAATAGTCACCGAAGAAGACCTTTTTTCAGTAAATTTGAATAAACTATCAAAAGACGAATTATATCACGTTGTTGATTTTTTTTACCGTTGACAAACACCACATTTTACTTTTTCAAAGATGTATATATGTTACAGTAAAATCCGTATCGTACGACTGTCATGCGACTGGCGACTATACGTCGAACTAACCGAACGTCTCACTAAACGCAGGGCCGGCGCCAACATATATGCGAAATAAGCAGCCGCCTGAGGCTCAATCTATTACAGGGCGCAAATCGTTAAATTTATTATTATTAGAGTATTAAAACTATTTATATACCATAATAATAATAAACAATAGTACGTTTAATTTTATGTTGACGTTTGTATTTCTTCGTTGTACTTATGTATTGTATTCTATATCAGTGCTTCCCAACCTTTTTCGTTCCACGGGGCCCCCTAAATCTAAAAAAAAATAATCCGCGGCCCTCCTCAATTGTCTCCGTAACTCGTTTTTTTTTTAGCTCACCGTGGAATTCGAATTTGTTACTTTTTCCCTGGAATCCAATTTCTCGATCCCGCATTCCCACGGCGGCCCCCTTAAGAAATTCCGCGGCCCCCAATATGGCCCCCACCTTTTTTTTTAGCACACCGACAGGAATTTCAAATCCTAAATTTGCTCAAAATTACCCGTGGCCCCCCTGAACTGTGTTGTGGCTCCCCAAAACAAAAATAAATCTCTGTGGCCCCCTGGAGGGCCACATGGCCCACCGTTGAGAAACCCTGGTCTATGTCATACAAAATTATCCAGTAATATGATGTCATTTTGTGTCTCCCAGATAAAATACAACTATCTCTACATAATATTCAAACGACTCAACATTTGACAATCCCTCTCCAGAAAAATACAATATGGCGAGATGTGTTCCAGTAATATACAGCAATATAGCGCGCATTGCTTTCAATCCAGAAAAATAAATCCATGCAGCTTCCCTTAGGCGTACATTTATATGTTATAGTTCTCCCAAGCAATGGGCATGATTATATTATATACAATTGCTTAGAGTCATAGACATGCATTTATGACTTGCAGTTATTTATTAGTAAAATAGTGCATAATATACCAGAATTATTTTCACAATTTTGCACAAAGGAAACAATATGCAACTTTTTTATTTTTTAAACATATTCCGAAAATATAGTTTTATTGTAACCATGCCACTTTCAATTTGAAGTTCGTGGACTTCTGATTGAGCTTATCTCAAGATGATCTACAAGAACTTATTGTTGCTTGAAAGAGCTTAAGAATATAATGATAAAGATAGAATAGAACTTATTGTAAGATAGTCAATTTTGCTACGCCTCGTTTTTAGGATTGGATATGTGCTAGGGAATCAATAGATATATCGATACCTTTCGACACAAACCGATATATCGAATTATGAAACTGAACATTAAAACCGAAGTGAACGTCGTTGACTACTCGGCTTCAGGTTCGAAATATATATATTTATATGATCACTTTTAAGGTGTTCACTGTCAACGCGTTGAAGAGTAATTACTCTGACGAGTTTAGCAATTACATTTTAGAGGTACTTAACATTTTAATTTTAATAAATTTAGTGTCACTTATTCATATTTTGTACTATTATTTATATATACTTTTCAATGCCAATTGTCTAAAACACCTTTTTTTATATCATTTTCATTTGTAAAAATAACACTGTAACATTTGATTCTCTTACCACTTGATAATGCTCGTCATGGGTGAAACCGGTCCTGATCTTAATAAATAAATACAGGAATCGGTACAAATGTAGATTTTATTTTATAATACGTTAAAGTTTATCTGCGCAAAATATTTCAAAATTGTAAATTCATACGAGATAAAATAGTTCTAGATCTAAATGTAGATCTGAAATTAAAATTTACAAAGTCAAACGTTCACAATTAACTTACTGGGACTTGAGCCTAGACCCTCTGATCGCCAGAGTGTAGTTCTATCCAACTAGACCTCAGAAGGCGACTTAAACTTAAGAGGAGTATGGACGTACATGTACGCCATTTTTCTGTAAATGAGTATAACAGTTGTTTAAACTCAACACAGGAGTGTCTGTCTGTGAGCATATATATGCTCTAAGTATGATTTACATATATTCGTTGGGAAAAAGTCACAAAATTGTCATGCTAAGAAAAGGCAGTAATTTAAAGTAAGGTCTGTATAAATCTATTCACTCCTCTAAAGGTTAACACTAGTAATTTTCTAATAACAGCAGCGGTGGGTTTCCAATATCTTAACAAGGGGCTCGGTAAATGGTATCCATTTTTTATCCATGTCCGCTCCCAATGTCGAGCATATGGCCTCCTAATGAAGGTATCTTAATACAAGTTATTTTTCTGCGAGAACTGCTTGTTACTTAGTCGCTCAACCTCTTTTCCAAAGAGAGTAGTAGGGATAGAATGATAAGGATAAGACAGGACTTGTGATTAACTAATAGTAGCGCCCAGTTGAATTGAAGGTTCGGAAGAGTGGGAGGCAATCTTAAGACATCACAAACACTCATGCCTTCGAATAGGAAATAGATAAATCGATTGAAAAAATGCTGTTTCGTACTGGGACTCGAACTAGTGAGGTCCAACATGGAAGCCTACAACGCTGAATGAAAAAATGAAGGGACAACTAATTTTCAAATTTAACCATCTACAGAAATTGCAGTTATGTGATGATTTGATCTAAGACGAATGATTTTCTTATCTTAACAAGGGGTTCGCCGGCCGCGCCGAAATTTAGCAAGGCGCGAGCCCCCCCCCCAGCCCATCCCTGAATAACAGCATCTATCGAAAATACTTTGAGGTTAACGTAAATTTTAAGCAGCTTATCGGCAATTATCTAAAACTGATGATTCATATTTTTTAACGTATTATTATTTACTGTCAATGGCGTTGATCGTACTCGCCACTGCTGTGACATTCCAAACGTCCGTGACTGTCAAAGACCTCCTTCATCAGATTGACATCACTTCTTCATGCTAAACATGTAAGTAAAGCGCAATCTTTCATACTGTCCTGGTTGATGTATCTCTCGAGGGACTCGCCAAAGCATTTCCTAGAATGTAATTAATAGTTGTATGAACACCCTTGCCATTTCAATGCAACTATAACAAATACAAATGGCGTACCTATCAACATGAACGCTTATTAATTATATTTAAAGGAACGTACTCATTTTATTGTTTATACTGTGCAATGTAGGATGTTTTAGTGCATAGGTTCCCAACCTTTTTCGGGTGGCGACCCCTTTTTATAAAAGCCATGTGACTAGCGACCCCCCCGAGGAATTTGAAATCCTCGATTTGCTATACTTTTTGCCAGGAATTTCTCCGAAACTCCTTTTTTTTAGCTCACCGGGGAATTTCAAATCCTCGGTTTGCTATATCTCCTAAATCTAAAAAAGTTGGCGACCCCCCAAGAAACTTTTTGCGACCCCCAGGTTGGGAACCCGTGTTTTAGTAGTTTGTTTTTCGAAGTAACTATACTTTTTCCATCGACAGTCAATTTGTAGCGCGCGTGCGCGCGCGAAGTATCCGAAACCACAGCTCTTCCACATTAATGCCATTCTATTGTGAAACAAAAATGTTAGTAATCATGGATTTATACCGCTCTCCATTGATTGTAACGTTCCGACCGACATAATTTTTGAAGAAATAAATTTCCACTGTTTGTAAGCGCTGTTCTGGCGTATGCCTATGTTTTGTGTAATGGCAAACCAAACTGAGGACAAATTAGCTGACAGCTGTCTGATTGGCTGTCGCTGAAAAAAAATCGAATTCGAAAATAATACCCTGTATTATGATTGAATGTTTAATCATCTTGATCTAATAGCCGGCTTAACACAAGCGCATTTGCGCGCAATTGAGTGGTTTGTATGCTTTTAAACGAGAAAGAACTTTTAACAGTTTTAAAGCAAACACACTACCCACTCGCCTGTGAATACACCTGAAAATTTTTCTGAAAAAAAAAGATATTTCAAGGACTGTATTTTTATGTTTTAATAAAATAATTGTTCACGATGAATTGAAATATGTATGTCACTTAAGAGTCTTTAAGTAAATTGTAATGCACTGCAAATTTTCATACAAACATAGTATGCAAGTTTACAGCGCCAGAAGTGGCCCTCGGATTAAATCTGCTTTTATATAATTGTAAGCAAATCAGATTTGGGAAATATTTACGATGTTGTAATGAAGGTAAAAACAAAGTTGAAAAAATATTAATCCTACGTTTAAAATACTATATTCGAATCACCTCGCAGAACTTAGTAACGCCAATGCATGGATTATAGTGTACTAATAATAAAATCTTGATGAGAGGCCCATACATGTGGATTTGATATCGTGAAATTCCCTATGATCATCGCACTTAGCGAGAAACCAATGGTGGCCATTATTTCACTCGATATTAAATCTCCCCTAATAAAGATATTAAATTTATTAAATTGCAATCCTTAATTGCAGTGTCAACTGACTCGGAACGCATAATGGTTTTTTTTAAACATTTATTTGTCAATCGATTCCGTAACGTTATACTTCCTTCTACTCTTAAGGTCTGGGAAAACTACGTCCCAATATGTATAATTTTAGTTTCACTTAACTGTTTTTTTTTTAACAGAAAGTAACTTTATTTATTTAATTTATGATCTTCGACCCAAAGGCATTGATATTTGTGATGTTTTCGTACCACCTCTTACTCCTCATTCGAAACCAAAAACTGTTGTCATAAAGCAAGAAATGCACAACCGTTTTCTTCTTGCGCGTCGTAAAAAACAAATTATTATGTTTTTGTGCCGCATAAAAAATGAAATTTTAAGTACCCATAATCATATTTTTACACGGATATACGTTTCATGTAAAACAGCAATGTCATTACATTTGACCGTGTTATTTCGAAACCGTGCAAAAGAGGATTAAGTGTATGTACTTGTTAACAAAAAACCTTTTAACTGTGCAAATATTTAGGAATACATTTTGTATTTAAAATTGAAAAGCTATTGCGACCTTTTTATGTAAATTTAAAATTAATTTTGTAGAATTTGGCGTAATATTTGTATAACTATGAACGGAATTCTTCTGCTTCATGAACGAAAAACCTTACTTACATTTATTTTAATCATTTATTTACTCAATATGCCCAGAATATAATAGATTTTCAATATATGATGACAGTGAGGCTTCTAACGTGTGGTCGCACGAAATTAAAAGCAAGGACAACATTAAATTATGCAATATAACGTTATGGAATCCAGTACCTCTAATGACTATCTCAGTTGTCGACCGAAAAGCTCCAGGCCTCCGACGGGGGTACGTTAAAAGCCCAGCTAAGAAATCCGATAACGCTCGCGAAATTATACCCTAGGAATTTATATGTGAAAACTATTATACGCTTCATGTGTTGTTGGTTTTCTAAGAATGCTATTTGAAATGTTTACTTGACTTCTTAACAACAGCAATGGCTATTGCGGGAATGGAAAGACTAAATTACTTGACACAAACTTGTTTTGTTTCACTGAATTGCTTTTTTAAAAACAAACTCCATTTTTAGCAAATTTATCCATGCCATAAAAAATCAAAATCAAATTGACTGCATTGTTTTTATGTAAATCGAGCATAAATGTTGTCTAATTTTTAATCAATTTTATCACGTGATCAGAACCGGTTTGGCATAAAACGAATATTTTCAACTCACCAATTTTATATATGTCTGTTCATGGGAGGTAAACTACACTAAGTTAAATTAGTTAAATAAAGTTTAATATCACATAAGGTGTCAGCAGGGCCGGCCCTAAGCGTGTGCAAAGTGTGCGGCGGACACAGGCACCGGCTCTAAAAATAATTAGAGGGGCGCAGATTGGTGGATCGTTTTTGGTTTTTTGAGGCGCCGAACTTCGGCCGAAGGCGCCTCGCACACAGGCGTAAGAATCCACGGGCCGGCCCTGGGTGTCAGTAACAAACATTTTAAGAGCGTTATCTCATTTGCCTGATCTTTTTTTAGAGCCTCTGCATGTTAGTGTTTTGAGTTGTTATCGTTTGTTCCACGTGGAACGGTTGAGAAACGCTGATCTAAATAACTGAAAGTAGTCAGAAAAAATATTATAATATCAGGATATGCATTTACCCAGATATTACTGTTCACTAACCGCACTTAATGAATTACTTTTTTAACTTAATTTAAAAAATCATTCTCCTGGAAAATTTATAAATTTTCGGTTACGATTGTTTGCTTATTACGGGTCGATATAAGGTTATTTGCGACACCAAATAATCAGATATTCGAATTCCGAATATTCTATCAGAATCTCTAATTTTCAGCATTCATTTTATGTTTAACGAATACAAACCCAATCTGACAAACAGTGGTTCATAACCACCAAACTTCCCATTAGTTTAATGATTGTATGAGATTTGTATAATATTAAAATAAATTATATTCGTGAATAAACATGTCAGTTTAATGGCCGCTATTACGACGAAAATTAATCGTTTTAACTCAGAAAACAATAGTTAAGTCATGATAGTACGTTTATCTTGTTAGTTTTCCATATATTTACATATCATTTGCATGCATTGTTACTATATTATTTGCATAATAATATGTTACTAGACAAAACATGGCTAATCAGTGTTCAGTGTGTGTATCTATCCAAATCGGGGCTGTCTAACATTACGTTGTCAGAGGGCTGCAAGAAAATAAAAATCTATCCGAGGGCCGTATGTAACCATAATAATAAATACAGAAGGTAGAAAAATTAAATTAGCTGGAGAGCCTTACGGTTAATTCGTTAAAATTTTGCAAGGAAAAAAGTCATATGAAACAAACAAAAAACTGTATTAGATGCGTTTCATTTATCGGCCATAGATAGCCGTATCAATATCAGCTCATTTCGTTGTATTATTCTAGCTTCATAAAACTATAGTGATAATGGACCCATAAAAGGCAAAACATAACAATCGACAATTTATGAATTTTAAAGAAGGATTTTTTATTAAATTACTCTCGTAATTTGTTCGAAATGTCGGGACCTTTGGCAAAGCGGTTAGTGTTGTTGGCTTCCGAGCCCAATCTCACGGGTTCGAGTCCCAGTACGATCGATTCATCAATTTCTGTTTGAAGACATGGGGTCGTTAGTCACAAAACACAGTGTACAGAATTTGAACGATTTAAATTAATCATTGTTTATTTACTTTTTTGAGGGCCAAATAAATGAATATAGTACAGCGGGCCGCATTTTGGATAGCCCTGATCTAAATAGTCAAGTATCGTACGTTTAGTTTTATATAGTCAGATTGAACTTGAAGTTAACCTGGTTAAGCATTTGTTAAAAGTAGTATTATATGTAAATCTTTTACCCTGTTTAAACGAAGTTGTGGTAAGTATATTGTCTTTGGCTTTTACGGATTTTATATTTAAATGTATTGTTTTGGGAAGATTGTTGCTAACACTGGTTATCGCCCAACTTTTCAAAATCGTTAAAGGCTTCATTTTTTAAGATTTGCGATGCGCTGAGATATTAATATTATAATTGAAAATACGTATTGTTTTTTCACAATTTTTGCTCTAAACATGGAGCAAAATAGTTACTACTCGTTACTTAGTTGTTACTATTTTGCAATTTCTTAACCTTTAGAGGAGTGTGGACGTACATGTACGTCGGCGCCATATTTCTGTTAATGAGTATAAAAGTAGTCAAAACTCAATACAGGAGTGTCTGTCTGTAAGCATATATACGCTCTAAGTATGAATTACATATATTCATTGGGAAAAAGTCACAAAATTGTAATGTTAAGAAAAGGCAGTAAATGAAATCAAGGTCTGTAAAATTCTATTCACTCCTCTAAAGGTAAATGGTTTCAATTTCAAATATTGATTATTCTCCATGGCTTCGGATGTCCGTATATTTCCTTAATATGTAAGATAAACAAACAATACCAGTGCAATAACTAAGTGACAAAAAAAACTATACCATTGCCTAAGATTTTCAATACCGATGTTACTGAAACCGGGATCCCGCTATTGATGATGATTTTGCAATACCGAAACACTGGTTTTAAATGAAATAATACCGGTATTTTGGTATTGAAAATTTATGTGTTGAAAATCTTGATACAGTTCTATCAAAAGGATGATAGCTGAAAATGCTGAATAAGTATCTCAATTAAGCTTTTAAGTTTGAAAAAATGAGGGCCTATGAAAATTGCGATCATGAAAAAAGACTTAAAAAAGGTTATGTTTGACAAATTTATTGAATTAATATTACATATAGTTAATTAAAAAACAGTTTATCAGTTTTCGGCTTCACTTCAAGGTTGTGTATATTTCATAACTTGCATTTGGCCTTAAATAAACAAAAAAATAAATATTATGTGTGTTACGACTTTTCTTATTTCTACAGTCGATATACATGTTTATACATGAACACACCCATGTACAGTTATAAAATTATCATTCAAAGCATTGCACACTGACAGTAAAACTATCCAATTGTATACAAAAAATTCATTCGTTTATGTAAAATTTCGAAAACAATAAAAGATATTTGAAAAGGCATTTGGTAACTATGATTGTTTTTGCCGCACATAAATGCTGATTGGACCGCAAGCTGAGTGTTGCTGACTACTCGACTATAGTAACAACCTTTCACCGTCAGAAAATCATTAAGCTAGACACATTTCTTTATAAATATAAATCTGTAAGCTTTAACACAACAAGAATGTTTTGATATAATATATGTAGAGTCATGTTTTTCGCACATTGTAAGGCATAAAAAAGCTCGCGTGGCGGTGTTACATAGCAAAAAGCTGATGAGAGATTTTATCGGGAAGATATTGTATTCCTTTGCTCAGTACTGCATCACTATCCTGTTCAATTTTCATCCCAAACTTTACAATAGCGCGTATACATTTCGATACCATACGATTATTCAACGTTTGAGTTTAAACATTGTTTTTTTTATTAAATGAAATACATCCAATACTCTTTTGCCACGTTTCAAATGATTTCCTTTATTTAAGGGTGAGTGAAACAGTCTGCAGAGAAATCTAAAAATAAGAAACATTATTATGTTATTTATTTGCAAACATTTATGTAATTAATATTTCAGAAACATTCCAGCTTATCAAAGTGTTCCTTATAATACTTTTCCACTAACCGTTTACTGTAAAAAATAAACAAGGTGCCAGTGGCGTGCTTAAACCAGGGCTGTGGAGTCGGACTATTTTAATTGGAGTCGTGCTCGTAAAAAAATAATAACTTTGTGTCTTCTCAAAAAAAGATTTGTTTTCAAATTGCTGGGGAATTTGAATCGTTCAAACTATCTACATTCACACAAGTTTTTTCACTACCCGGGTTTCGCCTTTCGGCATCTTCAGGCGTTCAAGTGCACGGTTGAACTTGAACTGTCGTTTATAAAATAAATGTATCTTGTTTATATAATATATAAATAAATGTGTCACTAGGTTTAAAGCTATTGCTGTTGAAATCAATTAACCTCATGAAAATGCATACAGATTTGAATGGTACAGAGTAATTTCAAGAATTATATTTATTTCGTTTGCTGGAAAATTTATTATAATATTTACTTACATATAGAATTCAAGTGTGGTGAATTTGGGAGATTTACCTGATCATTCGAAATTGGTAAACTATTTAACTGTGTAATCTTAAATTATATCAAATTACTAGGGTCAAAAGTGGCACTGCATGCTACTTGTCCAAATACTACTAAAAAAGAAATACAGTTGTGTTTTAAGCTATGGTCTGAGTCGGAGTCATTTTTTTCTTAACGACTTCACAATCTTGGCTTTAACAGTATCCTCTTCTTTAATTATTTCATGTCCTATCCTTGTATCCCTTAAACCAGTGCTTCCCAACCTGGGGTCCGCGAATTTTTTTCATTCTTTCAACATTCTTTTTTGATAAAATATGAACATGTGAAATAAAAAAAATCGGGGATCCGCAGATTATTGTTTTCAGATTTAGAGGTCCGTGGCATGAAAAAGGTTGGGAAGCACTGCTTTAATCTATTCGAAAAAGAGATCTTGAGCAACCAAATAACTATCAGTTCTTGTAGAAAAAAACTTCTGTTGATATACTTCCATTATGCTCTATATTGGGAGCAGATATTAATTGAAACAGAATTAGTCATACATTCAACCAATTGTAATAAAATATCAATAGTAAATATCCATATACTTATAAATCTGTTTAAAATAATATAACATCATTGTTATAGTTATCACGCTGAATCAGTTTGAAAGCCTTCTACTGTAACAAAAGTAGAATTATATACGAGAGTTCAGTTGCCTTTTAGCTGCAGATGTGCCGACAAGCTCCATTATCTCGATGAATGTTCCACAAGACCAGGAAAAGAATCCGGAACCCGCCGTGGAAGAAAACCCGGCGTGGTTTATGGTTGGCGGCAGACGTTACCATAACACCGCTCGTGTAGATCCGCTGTTGATAACCTGGTAATCTCTGATGATGTAGTGAGATTGAGGGTTTCACAGCTAGCTGCTACACAAAATAATGCAGTAAATTTTTCGGATTTCTTTTTAGTTTTTGTTATAAACAGTGATTGTTTTATACAATAATTTGTGTCATAAATAAAATAATTCATTGCCGATTTTTTTTAAAATTTCATTTCCACTGCCAATGTTGAGCATATGGAGCCAAAATAGAATACATATTTAACTGAACATGTGAAGCTTTTGATTGATGAACATATCAGTTTCTTTATTGTAGACTTGGATAGATGCAAATCTATGAACCACATACGATTTCCTGTAAATTTGAGATGCTTAAAATTATAAATATGTAAGCGTTGTGTTACTCAGTTTACAATGCTACCAATGAACGAAACCTGTCGTGATATTATAATAAATATTGTGGAATAATTCTAATAGTGTCCTCAAAAATTTGAAAACATTAAAAATAATAAAATAAACATTGATTTAAAACGATGCAAAATAGCCGGGATAAAATATTACATAAGCATGAAAATAAGTTCTTCCGTCTCTCCTACACTCAAATAATATTCTGTATTGTTGTCTCTTTCGTTTACTGTACACTGATAAATCTCGAGTACCAAACATGGCTACAAAATTCCTAATTTTCAGACTACGGCCAAATTAATTTGCAAATATGAAAGTAATGAAGACTTTTTCCGTCAAAATCTGATTCACAAATTTCCATCAAAACACTTATTAAAATGTTTCAAATTTAATTAACTTTCCCCTTCATTCATGATCCAGATTTCTCATTTTTTTTTACTCTCCCCCGATTTAATTAGAACACTTAATTCGTCAAGTGTTCCATATTCAATATAAATTTACCAGCCTTATTGACGGTGACGTTTTTAAAATGAAACAAAAATATACAATATAACTTTTATTCGAGCTTTCATTTATTAAATACACAAATTAAATATACGTTGTATTTCAAAATAATAATAATCATCTTGAATATAAGGACATACGTCATTTATATAACTATTGAAAATATTTATATTTAAAAAATTGAATCGTTCAAATTTTGTACGTTTTTATGTGCTTCGCCTTCCAGCATCTTCGGAGATTCAATTTCACTCATGAAGTTGAACTGATAGTCAGTAAATCGTTACTATCGTGTATGTATAAGAATAATTAGAAGAACATGACAATTGTGAATTTAATTTAAATTGTCCTTAATAACTTTATGCTGAGGGATAATATTTTCTCTTAATTATTCTTAATACACAATACAAAATACTTACTAACGTTCATTCATGCACTTGGACGCCTGAAAATGAGAGTAGCGAAAGCGATGAGCTAACTTCTAGTCCGGTCCTAGACATAAGGATTGCAATACCGGTATAACCGAAACCGGGATTTCAGTTTTCATGATACCATTTCAATTACAAATACAGGTTTCAAAAATGCAAAACTAACGGTATTTTAGTATAAAACAATATCCAAACCCATTTTTTTATGTATTACATAAAACCATCATATATTTAATAGAAGTAGTCACAATAAATAGGAATATTATAAATCAACTAAGAGTAGTATTAAGGTTCTGTATCAAGGTTCTATATCAAGGGTGGGGAACCTTTTATTTCTAAAAGCCATATTCATTTATCTGATTCAACATACGGCCGCAGTAAAGAAACCGTTGACCCCCCCCCCACCGTAAACTAAATATTTTTAATTCACAATGTAAATTAATCAAAATTTAAAAAAATCTTTATCCAGATGGATAATAATCTAAAAAAAACTGGCACAAGTCAAAAGGCCAAGATGCCGCAGGTTCCCCACCACTGTTCTAGATGGATGATCCTTCAATGATGTTATTATTAAAAAAAAACCGTTGTCGGCAATTCGTCACGCACTTGACAAATATAATAAAACAGTGACGTACATAGAAATTAAAAAAGAAACTATATTTTTTACAGTGACCAAATATTAGTTTTATAATGAGCAATTAAATATAATTCATACAAATTATACGCATCTAAGCGTAGAAGATAGAACGGGTAACCAAAATTTTAAGATTTCGTATGTGAACAATCAATCTAATTATATCATATCGAATGTGTTATATCAAAAGGATGCAAGCTGCAAATGCCGATTTAGTACCTAAATTTAGCTTTTATGTTTGAAAAAGATGACCTTGTAAAAAAATAAAAACAAGAAAAAGAACTGAAATAAAGATTTTTCCTAGAAAATTTCTTAAATTAATATTAGATTATGTCAATTAAACACCAGTTTAGAAGTCTCCGTGCACTTCAAGATTGTATATAATTCATAATTTGCATATGACCCAAAATCATTAAAACACATTTTTTCCGCCTCCTGTAAAATTTGATATGGTGGGTTACGTCCATTTTCCTTTCCACAGTCGATATGATTCCCTTCATTCCTGAATTGTTGTCTATGATCACACTGCCCATATGTGGTGTAAGCAACTAAACTATGAACAGCAGTATAATAAGCTTAGGAACGGCGACCACCAAGATTTGAATCTAGATCCTTAAAATTGTAGATAGTAACTCGAACCCTTTATAATGATAGGTCAGCGACCATTATAAGGTAAATATCGCCACGATCAAGATTTCACTTCGACTTATTTTATCTAAAAACCAGATGCGGTAAACATTTTTCATCCCGCGTGCCAAAGAACACAATAATTATTGATTAATTTGATTGTAATTAGTGTTTATTTTTAATGCAATAAAATAAACCACACTTTTAAGCACAGCGTAGTTGGTTGTTTCTTTTGAGTTTTTAATTTTCTTAATCCAAATTTTCTTCTTTTTACTAACTATTATAGCACATTTAATTATGCAAACATAAATTGAAAGAAGTGCCGCCTGTGTGGTCGAGCGGTCAACGTCGTTGGCTACCGCTACGGAGATCGTGGGCTCGAATCCCAGTACCGGCAGTTTTATAGATTGATTTTTCAATCGATTTATGAATGTCTGTTCAAAGGCATGGATGTATGTGATGTCTTGAATTCCCTCTCCCAACCATCCTATCCTATGAACGGGGCTTATCGAGAGCGATTAGCTAACCACTAGTCCTGTCCTAGCCCTTTCCTTCTATTCCTACTCTCTTTGGAAAAAGAGAGGTTGAGCAACTGAGTAACAAGCAGTTCTCGTAGAAACACGTCTGTTGAGATAAACTCCATTAGGAGTCCATATGCTCAACATTGGGAGCGAACATGGTAAAAAATAATATTGAAAGAAACTTTTAATAGAAAGAAAGTGGATTGTTCTGCACAGGGCTGAGAAGTCGGACTGTTTTAACTGAAGTCATGCTCGAAAAAAATGAATAACTTTCAATTCTTATAAAAAAAATGACAATATTCGAAGAATAATGCCTTAAAGATGCAATATATCAATAGTTTTAGTTCAAATAAAGAAGAGAAACAAATCAAATATACAATATATGTACAGTAAACCCCCCCAATAATGAGCTCCCCGCTAATGAACCCCCCAATAACATTTGCGGCAGGTTTTCCAATAATGAGTTAAATCCCCCGAATAATGAAAAAAATAAAACTCCTAATTAGGCTTTCATAAAAATAGTTCATACAAATCTGTATTTAAAATATGTATCTAAATTCACATGTCTTGATAATTTGCAAGATGTATATAATTTTGAATACGTATATGCTTAAGTAATATACATATTTATGATCAATTAATTAATTAAAAAATAATATGTAATTCCGCATTTCAAATAAAAAAAATTCAATTGAAAATCTTAACCCCCCAATAATGAGCCCCCCAGTAATGATCCCCCTATCTCTTCATTATTGGGGGGTTTACTGTATATATAATTTTAGTATGGAATCACACAACAATATAAGCATATGAAGGTTCAATTATATCTGTTACAAATGCCAATGGTTTGATACAACCGATCTAAAACATGCCAGGTTACGTAACTTTAAACCATTTTCTTTGGACTTGTGGCAATATTTTACGTTATCTCTGAAGGAAGTGATCATTATTTTCAAGAGTTTCGGGTGAAACAGTAAACCAACAATTGACATCCGAGTATTTTCCCATACTTTCTGTCTTGTCAACTGTACAAGCAGATAGTTTATAACAAGCTTTGATACATAACGGGTAAATTACACCACTTGAACATATCTAGTTATCCTCCTAATAAGGTGATGATTTGTTTTACTATTAAATCTTTCAAAGTTGTTAGTATATTTTTTCAATGAAATATTTGGACCATCTTAATTAAGTAGAGATAGTTTTCTACTTAACCGTTTTTCAATTTATTTATTGGATTGATTCAATTGTCATTACTTGGTAGAACTCTATTTTAATAAGGTATGAATAGTTGGGTCAGTGGTCAATGTCGTTTGCTTCCGTGACAGATCTCACGGGCTGAAATTCCACTACAAACAACATTTTTTTCAATCGATTGACTTTCTGATTTCTAAAAATTTCCTTCTCTTCTTAAAGAAACAGTTCTCTTTGTGACACAGACTCCACATTGGGAGCGGATTTGGTTAAATAAAAGAATAATAGGAATAGTTGATAGTAATTTATTCTTCATGCCATCATTAAAAACACTGTCGAAACAGCCAGATCGATCATTTGGACTTAAAAACAATGCAATATTGAGGTGACTGATACTATATTTCAGGGGCTTACAAACCTTTTTATTAAAGGGACAATTTATAAATAAAAAATGTAGAGCGGGCCACGATTTTTTTGTAAATATTTTAGCGTATATATTTTAAACAAAATATGCTTTATTAACACTCTTTTTGAAATACTTAAAAGAATCACAAATTGTTTGTTTGAAACTAAATCCAGCAATCTAGGTTTAAATTTGAGGAGTTAATACGCTAAACAGATCCGATATGATTGTTATTATCCGATTACATGTTATCATAAATGTTATCCGATATACATTAGTGCCCATTGAAGAAAATGATTTTTCACAAAAATAGGTACTTCCAAATAAAAAAGCCATTTGATGAGCATGCTTAGCAAATATCAAAATATTGGACGAAAGAAGAGATTTTAAATATTTCGTATAAAGAAAGAAATGTTCCTACGTAGATTTACCATAAATATCGTGGGACACAACAAAAGTCAAGCGGACACACTTTATGAACCCCTGTTCTATTCAATAAAAATAAATATTCATATTGCATTAAAAATGAAAATGAAGTATTTTAAAGAAAAATATGTTGACTTTTTACAAGTGAATTATCAAATATATAAGTAGCCAGGGCTATTTATTAATTTGGTTTATAGATGATTTAGATTGGTAAAAAAATGACCCACTCAATAGTTGTAATTGCTTGTAAAATATTACACACACGTACTACAATTATTGTGGATCATTGATATGTATATAATCACCGTAATAACGCAAAATTGAATCGATTCGGTCATTAATTATTTTCCAATTTATCTAATCTGACAAAATTGAGTCACGTTTCTAATTATATGTAAAAAAAAACAGCATTTCAATACTTACTTACGATCGTTTCGTCTGAGTTATAATTATTATCTAATTGCAGATTTCTTACATGATCTATGTATATTCACGAAATATTAAGCGAAAAAATAGCTGCATGCTCAATCCGAATCGAATCGATAATTTGTACCGGAATGATCGCACCAATTACACGGTGATTATTTTGATTTTTGCAACGAAAATTGCGATCGCGAAACCGGCTCCGATGCGAAATCCCCGGCATGTCCCCCGACCCACGCGGGGTCTCCGCAGCCACTTGACCCCTAGTCGATACGCCACAAAATCATCGTTTAGTGCAGCCAAAAGTACCCGATCATTTTTTTAAACACTGTTATTAAATAGTTATCGACGCCTTGTTCTAAGTGTAACCTCTCGTTTCATGTGTAGGAGTATAAAATTAATTCAAAACCACACAACAGAAGATTTATGAGGGGTTAGTTATTTTGTTAATCACAACTTGGTATTTGTGATTTATCTTCTTTTACCTGTACTATATAATGCACTGCATCTTTTTATCTGGCCAATTTTTTTTTATGAACTAGCAATAAAATTTACGTCATCGTTCTTATTTCGGTATTTTTTAAATAAATATCCGCTATCAATGTGGAGCATATGGTCACCCAATGAAGGTATATCAACTGATGTTAATTTACGAGAACTGTTTGTTACTCAGATTCTCAACTTTTTTTTCGAAGATAGAAAAGATAGGGATAAGACAAGATTAGTGATTGGCTAATCACTCTCGCTACACCCCGTTATTTTGTTAGTATTGTTATGGTTGGGGGGGGGGGGAATTTTAGACACCACAAAAATCGATTGAAAAAATGCTGTTCGTACTCGGATTTGAACCCGACGACGGTGACCACAGTGCCATGGACCTTACTGTTTACGTATTGATAAAAAAATAGTTTTCAGTTAATACCCAATGCACAATATTTAATTTGTTTTTTAACCACTTGAATACCAAGCAGACACAGGTGTCCGGAACATATGCAAGCGAACACAGATGTCCAAGACATTTAAAAAATCAAGTACTTGGTATTCTAATAGAATATATGCAATATTTTGATGAATATTTGTAGTGATATCTATACTGAGTCAATATAGGTTTTTAAAATATCGAATTCGAGTGCAAATTAGGCAAAAATATTTTTCTCAAAAACACGCAATATCTCTGGGACATATTAATGATTTATTATGAAAACAAAAAAAATATGTTTAAGGTTTTCTTATATAATATATTAGCACCTGAATCCCTTCTACAGGGGGATTAAATAATGTGGAAATCAGTTTTCGCCTGTAGTTCTTATTGCGTATTTGATTTCTATTGACTTATCTTTCTGTTTTACATTTTGGAAGTGTGACAAGATTTATATAAAAAAAACCCTTTCTTTTGGAGCCCTCTCGCGCTATATGAACATATCCCTATGCATAGTATTACAAGCGGTAGCCGGTAAATTGCTCGAATGGAAATTGCTCGAATTACAAATTATTCGAATTGTTTGGTTATTTAAACGATTTTTCACGACTTTTTCTACGAATTTCATTTTTATCTTGTGCGACACTTGTTTAGAGAGTGAAATATAAAAATAATTTTCGTAAGTATTTATTTTAACCGTGTTCGCTCCAAATGCGGAACATATGATCTTTTAATGGAGTTTATCTCAACAGAAGTGTTTCTACGAGAACTGCTTATTAATTAGTTACTCAAACTGTTTCTATATATTTCCAGAACACATAGAAGACTAGGGCTAAGACAGAACAAAGGGACAAAACAAACGGAAACAAATTGATTATCTTGTTATTCGAGCAATTTACCGGGAACCATTACAAGCATAATTATTTTACTTTGGATGAAATTATTAGTTTTCTTGTTGATATACTAGCGAACATTTATTATTCTTTATCCATGTAGAAATATCATTAATCATTACTTAAGACATATTATAATTAAGACCATTTTTATTATTCAAAAACACTTTTGATGACATCTGTTGGGACGGCTTAAAAGTTATAACAATTTATATCAGCCGTTAGTTGGCCGATATTTTTACTATTATTATTTCATTGAATAATTTATTAACACTTACAACTACTGTATGTCGACAGTTGTACTTTAGAAAAGTGAAGTGAGCCAAGTAGCAAAATGGTAAAACTTTTCTATTGGTCTTTTAAGTATTATATAATCACATATTTATTGTGTGTTTTTTTTTTGGATCGCATATTTTTATTTTAGGGAAAAACACAGTTGAAGTGAATATTTACTATTTTCACTTGTACACTTTTTCGATAATTTAATACAATTAGAATATTACAACGTATAATATTTTTTTTTCTAAAATACCACTTGGCTCACTTTACTTCTTGGAGGCTCAGCATCCTTTGGTAAATTGATCAGTTATTTAAAAAAATATATTAGATACAATCAAAAAAAGCGCTACGTCCGAATGAATCTCAAAATCTTCCAATTAACGTTACATATACGAGGACATGTTATCGTCTCGTTAAATCTCAAATCGTACAAGTAATTTATTACAAAATCGAATTACTTGAAACATTATATTGTGTATATGTGTTATCAACATAATTTGATCATTCCTTAAAAGGGTTTAAACGCATTTTACATTTATTATTACACGCGGCGTGTGATAAAAGATTTTAACACAATTTAAGGTTATGTTATGATATAATTTTACAACGCTTTACTACAATGATGCTATATTATATGAATACTGTAAGTATGTGGCAATTTTGTAATATATATTTTCGAATAATAAATAGAAAAATCGATTGAGAATAAATTTATAATACAATAGTTGTTTAAATATTGTGATGTTTTAAGGCAGGCACGGGGAAACTGAGACCCGCCGCGTATTTCTCTGCGGCTTGCGAGAAATATTATATTAACGCCTTTTTTAAAAAAGATTGAAAATAAATATAAAAATCGTTCAACCTATATATGTGAACAAACATTTTCAATCATGAACCTCAATAAAAACTCTACGATCAAACATCACCGATGAACATTTACAAGAACATTTACATGTTTTAAGAATCTCAACTACAAAATTAAAACCTGAATTTTATAAAAAATGTTAAAAGACGTAAAACAGTTTTTTTTCATGATAAATAGTGTACATATAAAAATGGTATTTTACTTGCGGCCCTTCGCTCATTTTGAATTACTGAATTTGGCCCTCCGTCCGAAAAGTTTGCCCCCCCCTTGTTTTAAGGTGTTATACAGACAGTATTAAAAGCATAAAACACTTTTTTGTACTAATTTCACATGTATTACACAAGATCAGGACCAGTTTCGCTCATTACGAGCATTTTCAATTGATTGGAATATACAGGGCTATTTATCCCAAAAAATAAAATACTCATTTGTACGAATTATGGGTCCATGGTACAGTGGTCTACGTCGTTGGCTTTTCCATGCCGGACCTCACAGTTTCGAATCTCAGAATGAATGAATCGATTTCTGTTCAAAAGCATGGATGTTCGTGATGTCTAAAAATTCCCTGCCACCCTTCCAGTCCTAAAACAACAGGGCGTATCGAGAACGATTATCTTACCACTAGTCCTGCCCTTACACTATACTTTATATCCCTACTCTCTTCGAATAAATAGAGGTTGAGAAACTGGGTAACCAACAGTTCTCGTAGAAAAACTCTTTTGAGATACCTCCATTAGGAGGCCATTTGCTCGACATTGGGAGCGGACATGGATAAAAAATTAATCACACTTTTATTTTAAATGATCAGGACCGGTTTCGCTCATGCACGAGCACTATCAACTGATGATGTCTCGCGATGAACCGTACTGATCATTTAAAATAAAATTGAGATTAGTACAAATGAGTATTTTACTTTTAAGAATATAATGCTTTTCCACTAAGTGTTGACAGTAAATACCCTTAAAGGGCTATTTATACTAAGCCAAGTAAAAAGTGTGAAAGGGCTAAAATGTTAGGCTTCCTTTGTAGACATCTTACGTGTTTTTTAACTTTTTCGTTGCCGTAAATAATTAATAGTAATTACCTAGCAGGCCGGCTATAATTTGCGACTATTATTTTAATTAGTTATTGACGAGATAACTCGTATTTGGCCTGTTGAGCACGAAAAAATTCACGAGATATCTCGTATGTGGCAACCATCGAGTTAAAAACTTACTTTCAATTTTCTACTAATGTTAAATTTATTTCTATTAGAATTAACCGTACCTTATATAAGTAATTAATTTGTAATTAGTACTATCAAGGCTTGTATCTCACCCCTTCCAGCGTACAATAGAAAAAAAAAACAAAACTCAGACTTAATTTATAACGTTAGAATTAGAACCAACTTTTAGTTTATTCATAAACATAAACCTTGCTATTTTCTATTTGATGATACAAACCACGTGTCACATTTTGTAACACGACAAAAAGGAAAACAAATTGAATTGTTGATTGAATTTAAATCTCAATATATTAAGAGAAGCTTTTACATTCTACTCTAAAGTGTAATTTATAGATGTTTGCACTATAGAACGACAATATCCGAAGATTAATTGGTTATATATACATAATAAATATGAGGAGAGCTATGGTAATTACATTTTGATGTCGTATTAAACTTAATCCGTTTCCTGGTACTCAATGAATTAGTTAAAAGTTTAAACAATCGAATCTGGGGCTGCAGAGCTTCTGGAAAATGCAAATCAGTTTGATGGAAATACCGACCAAACTTTGGCGCCCTAGCTTTTGCATTGTTCAGATTCGGATGATGGGATTATTCATGAACCTTGTTTAAAAGTAAACTTGGTAAATTTCGAATGGCGGTCCCGATAATCGATTCGTAAGTAATTGAAAATATATTTTTTTCTGATATTTAACTATTTCGGACCAATGTCCGCGATTCCAATGCCGCCTTTTTCGGTTGCGGTGTCCGTCAGTAACCAGTTAGAACACTTCATAAATTGGTTTATCAATTGCTTCAAATTGAATTGGCAGTAACTTGGTAGAACTCCATTATAATAAGGTGAAAACATATCAATGTATTTTAGTTTTTCAAAGTCAATTTTTTTTTAAATATGGTTGATACCAGGGCTGTTTGAGTCGGAGTCGGATTCGTGGAGTCGCAGTGTTTTAGCCGTAGTCAGAGTCTTGAAAATGAACGGCTCGAAACATTAAAAAAATAGTAAAAATATGTGTACCATAATAGTCCATTGTGTTGACATTGCATGCATGGCTGACTAAAGACGACCTGATGGAATACATATATAAGTTAAAATGAAATTATTAAAAAATTCTTCGGAGTCGGAATCGTTTTTTTATTTAGAAGCTGGAGTCGGAGTCGGAGTCGTAGTCGTCTTTTTTACACGACTCCACAGCTCTGGTTGATACCTATTTCGAATTTTCGCCCTCGTCAGATCTATTTTTAAGCGTACATTTACTGAGCTATATGTGCTACTGTGCTAGGTTATAAGAGATACACAATACATCTTCTCACATGAGAAACTTAATATCATAATCTAAAAAATATAGTTTTGAGAAATCTCAAAAAACTACAGGAGCACATATTTTCGTAATCATAAAAAATGTTATGAATTACCTACCATAAAGTGAAAACAAGCACTTTGCTAAGACGCAAAATATACTATTACACCATGAAAAATAATGATCACCAATTGGTTCTTTCTGATCATATCATATTATTCGTTTTAAAATAAAAGCTTAAACACATATAGTGATCTTTGGCTGTGGTTTTTACAGTGTTCAAAGCAGGTCTGTGGAGTCAGACTGTTTTAACTGGATTCGTGCAAAAAAAAACAATTATAATCGAAATGGGAGATATTCAACAAAAACACTGAACCGAGATAATATTTGTGACAGGACCACTATATTCAGATGAAAGATCGAGCAAATTGATAAATCGGGGAACGATTAATGCGGGATTATTTAACATTGTTGATATGGGTGTGAAATGGGGCTATGGAGAATAAACAATCCATGCGAGAACTGTAGATCGGGGTTTCACTGTATACTACCATCCATAACACACCTTATAGCTAGAATAAATACGACCCATATTATATAATATATTATCTTATAAATGACGATGTGTATGAATTGATTCTACGTTTTTTGTTCTGCCGTCGAAACTAGTCGTCTTTGTATTTAGTTGTATATTGGAATTAGATCGGATTAGGATTAGACGAAGCAAGTCGAGTTAATCCGACAACAAAGTCAGTCGCTTTGTGAAGCAGACTAGAAACGATTTGAATTTCATCCGATTATCGGAATGCTGATTATCTCTTGACTATTCTATGTGTTTGTATGTTTTACCTTAATTCATCTTAGTTGAATAGAATTTGCGTTCATTATTCGAACACTATAATACTATTCGCTGAAAGCGTTTTTTGGTCGATTTGAATTGATTAAATTATACTTCATGCCGTTAGAATAAAGCCTCATATTCAACGATTGAAAATGTGTGGAGTTAGCTTCAGTTTAATAATTAATTCGTGTAAAAATTATCATATTTAATTCATTTTTACACGAATTAAAAACTAATACTATATTTTTACGTAAATTATTTGTTTTCGCACGATTCTCAGAAACAAAAGAAAACGAATTTATTACAACAAGAAATTAAACAACATAAGACAATAATAAAAAAACAAAGGTTTCAATAGATTACACACAAGACGTGTCAGATTTTTTTATCGATATTATATATAATCAAGAAGCTATGAATATAATTATATGGGACTTTGAGAGGTGAAGTGAGCCAACTAGTAAAATGGTAACTTTATTCTTGAACTAGTACAATCACGTCTTTATTTTTGTGCTTTGGTGGATTGCATATTTTTATTTTACGGACATTGCAGTGTATATTAAATGAGGTTACTTCACTTTTACGATACTTTAAGATGTGTTCAGTATTACAACGCATCTATTTTTTTTTCTAAAATACCACTTAGCTCACTTCACCGCTAATAGGCCCATGTGTTCTAAATAAATTTACATATTATTATTGGGTCTTTGTTTTTCCCTTTTTACACGATTTTAGATTCCAAAGTGTTGTTATTTTTTTTGGTAGCCGGTAAATTGCTCGAATGGAAATTGCTCGAATTACAAATTATTCGAATTGCTTGGTTATTTAAAAGATTTTTCACGACTTTTTCTACGAATTTCATTTTTATCTTATGCGACACTTGTTTAGAGAGTGAAATATAAAAATAATTTTCGTAAGTATTTATTTTAACCGTGTTCGCTCCAAATGCGGAACATATAATCTTTTAATGGAGTTTATCTCAACATAAGTGTTTCTACGGGAACTGCTTATTAATTAGTCACTCAAACTGTTTCTATATATTTCCAGAACACATAGAAGACTAGGGCTAAGACAGAACAAACGGAAACAAATTGATTATCTTGTTATTCGAGCAATTTCCATTCGAGCAATTTACCGGGAACCATTTTTTTTAAATAACACGGTTTTTAATTTTGGGAACCAATCATTTTTTTTATCTGTTATGTCATTTTTTACACGGCTTTTTGTGGAACGTATCTACCGTATAAAAAATAGAAATTCGTGTATGTGATTGATATAAAACTACAACATAGATTATTCAAAACATATCTCGTTTTAATAATACGAACGTTTTATTACAGTGGTCTGTTAAATCACTAAAACTACGACTTAAAGGCCCATAGATATTAATTATTTATTGATTACGAGGTGATCGATGGTAAACGGTTTTGCAATTTATTAAGCAATACCTCCGCTACTTGACATTTACAGAATGGAAAACCTAAATTAGGCCATTTGTAATCATCTATCGATAATTTAGTATTTATATCGTTAAACTAAACCACCCACGCAGGATTCGGAGTATTGATTGAAACAAAGAAGATCGAGTTAACTCATTTCAGAAGTTATTCAATTGATGCTGTCAGCCTCTCAGCCGGATAATTTACAAAGATATTGACAGTCGACACAATAAACTTTAATAATTATTGTTGAACTCTGCTGCAATTGTGATGATTAGATTCGTGTCAAAAACAATTATGTATCTAATCAGGAATTAGTTTTAAAATGATCAACATTGTTATGGGAAACGCTAGCGTGCATGGACACATCGAACAGTAATAAGCAAAAAATTGTAACCGACAATTTATAAATTTTACAGGAGAAAGTTTTTTAAAAATTAAGTTTGGTACGGTAGTCAATAGTAATGAGAGCCGGTAAATTGCTCGAATAACAAGATCCTCGAATAAACAATTCCTCGAACGTCAAATGCTCGAATAACAAATTGCTCAAATTTCTTGGTTATTTAAATGGTTTTAATACAGTTTAGTGTTTATTACATGGTAGTTGATTACTCGAGTTTATCTCAGCAGAAGTGTTTCTACGAGAACTGCTTGTTAATTAGTTACTCAAACTGTTTCTATATTTTTCCAGAACACATAGAAGACTAGGGCTAAGACAGAACAAACGGTTAGTTTATCACTATCGCTACGCCCAATTTTTAGTAAGAATGGGTTAGAGGGTTTCGAGAAATTACATACATGTGTGCCTTTCAACAGAAATCGTTATAATAAATAGTTTAAAAAATAATTGATTAAAAAGTGTAAGTATTAAGATTCAAGCCCGTGACCTCCGAAAAGAAAACCAACGACCTTTTCCACTCGACCACTGGAAACTTAATTAAAAAATATTTTTGTATTATGACTTTTTTTTGATTTATGGTTTTTATTTCCCGACTTGCATAAATATTTTTTTGAAGAATGAGTAATTAATGTTTAAACTTTTGTAAAACAATTCGAGCAATTTTTAATTCGATCAATTGGCTATTCGAGGATCTTGTTATTCGAGCAATTTCCATTCGAGCAATTGCATTCGAGCAATTTACCAGGAACCAATAGTAATATATGGTCAATGCCTATCCTTATATTATAACAAAATTGTCTGACTACTACCAGTTCTCTAGATCAGCGTTTCTCAACGGGGGTCCACGTGAAACAAACGATAAAAAGTCAAACAACTATAGCATACAGGGCCTAAAAAAGTTCAAGTGAATGAGTTAAAGCTATAAAATTGTATTCACTGACGCCTTAAGCCAGGGATGTCGAACCTAAGACACGCGTGCCCGACGTGGCACGTTTGAGAATTTGGATGGCACGCGAACGATTTCCAAATTCAAAAATTTAAGATTTAAAAAAACTAGTGAGGCCAATATTATCAATTTTCCCTTCTTCATATGCTTGTGGGTCATTATTTTCGGTAATGAATTTTATAAAATGTACAATAGTTTAAGAAATAGAATGACTGATGAATCCAGTTGGTCGTTTGTATTACTAAAAGTGATGTAAAAATCTCATTGATAAATAACTGATGTGTATTTTTATTGAATATGACTATTTTTAAGAAACTCTATTGTAATTTTTATGCTTGAAATAAAATTCAGAAAAAAAATCATTTTTTCTATTTTGTTATTTTTTTTACTGCTTGGGCACGCCACACAATCGAGAAATAATATTTGAGGATAATGGATAGTGGACCAAAAAAGTTTCGCCATTTCTGCCTTGGGCGATATTAAACAATTATGGATTTAAAACGCAATTTACCGAATTGTGTCGCTCAAGTTCTTTTGTCGATTATGAGTCGATATATTTTTTAAACCATGTCTTGGTTTGACATTAAGCATTTGAAATCAAAAGTGTCAGACAAAACCTCTTTGTTATTCAGTAGCTAAACTGTTCTCAAATACTTGGTCCGCAGTCTAGAAGTCAACGTAATTGGCTTCGGTTGCAGTTCTCACGGGCCCGAATCCCAATACGGACAGTATTTTTAAAATTAGTTATTTATATTTGTGATATATAAAATGCCCTAATTGTGTCCTAGTCTTATACTTCACCACTCTCTTTTAAAAAGATAGTTTAAACAACTGAATAACGAGTAGCTCTTGTAGAAAAAATCCAAAATTTCGGATTTGATGGCCAGAACAAAATGTACACATCACATACATCCATGCCTTTGAACATGCTTCAATAATTATATTTGAATTAGTCGATCTTAAATATTTACTATACATAAATAATAGCCGGCTTTACATCAGGTGTTGCCACATGCAGTGGCGGCCGGTCAATGTGGCATTGTATCAATGCACCCCTTGTATATGCAGGGGCGGTTATATTTCATGAAATAATATTCAAATACAACATTTATACCATTCACTCATTTTAAATTCTTCGTGTATTTATTGTCTCTAATAAATATTAAAAATTATAATATATAGGCAATAAATAAATGAAGAATGTAAAATGAGCGAATGGTATAAATGTTATGTTTGAATATTATTTCATGAAATATAACCGCCCTTGCATATAAAAGGGGTGCATTGATACAATGCCACATTGAAAGGCCGCCACTGGTCACCTGCAATTGAGTAACATGTATGCTTGAAAACGTGTGCAAACGAAGCGTGTTAAGACTTTTTCTCGCATTAAAGCACATCGGGTCGTGTTTGTTCTGTAAAACGAGAAAAAGCTCTTACCCAGGTGTTTTACACACATTTTTTTTAGTGTTCATGCATACGCAAACACTTCATCGCATCTGATATCGCCTGTCTGTACAGTTCGCCATCTTGTCTTATTAACTAATTAAACACATACGTCGTGGACACATGCTTTTTGGACCTGCAGGAGACACTAAAGTGATACCAACGGCTAGGCTCTCCGCCATTTAAAAAAACCTAATCGGTTATACTTTCGCATTAGAGTGGTCTTAACGTATCCAACCGATGTTACGCAGGAGAATATCGAGTATTTATCAACAATTCATTTATTATATGTAGTTAGTTATAGTATCTGAAGAAAATCACTAACATTCTCGGCAAATGACCAACCGGATATACGCCATTTTGGCATCATGGCACGTCCATTGATTTAGCGCTTGTATAATTAAAAACTGTAACCGTCATTCAATATAATATTGAAGTCGACAAACTCGTATTAAATTTATGTGCAAAGCATAGTATGTGTTTTCGAATGATAAATGTTTATATGGCAAGTTGTTAATTAAAGAGTCAATCTCAATTAACAAAGTATACAGTCTAGGGATTGTTTTACTGGTAAACCGGTTTACCAATTAACGGTTAAAACAAGATATTTTTACCGGTAATTGGATACTATTAATAAAATTTTGTCTATATATTTAATAATAATTATAGTGTTATTATTATGCATCACAAATTGAACTTGTTGTAATTTAACAATATATGTACATATGTATAATTTAAAATATATTTATATTTTTTAATAGTTTAATTTGTAAAAATATTCTCTTGTAACGCGGTGCTCTGAAAATACAATACAATATTTTACTTATAACACAAATTAATTGAATTTGACGACATTTCACATTCTTTCAATTGAAAGTGTTTTTTTTCATTTTTTAAAAAATATTTGTTGCCGAGCATTAAGCTGAGCGGTCAACATCGTTGGTTTCGGATTCTGGTGTCACTGGTTTGAATCTCAATACACACATTTTTGTAATTATGTAATTTTTCGAAGATTTATTTATGTCACTTTCGTCTGAAAATTCGTCTCTCTAATACGATCATATAACAAAGGGTAACAGTTTTGATTAGCTGACTGCTAGTTCTGTCTCAGCTCTATTCATATATCCTTACTCATTTAGAAAATATGAGAGGTTTAGTAACAGATGAAAACTTCTATTGAGATAAGCTCCATTATACGTCCATATGCTCAACATCGGCAGCGGAAGCGACTCAATAAATATAAATATATACCCTTTAATCACTTTTTAACTGATTATTGTTATTATATTGTTCTACGATTATATTATTATATTAAGTGGAAAGACATCATATTAAAAAATAATTAAAAACTTATTTGAACTCTTAAGAAGTGAAGTCAGCTAACTAATAAAGTGGTTAAACTTTTATATTTGAGTTTAAAGTACAATCACGTTTTTACTTAGTTTTTTTTTGATTGCATATTTTTATTTTAATAATAAAACACTATTGATATGTGTATTTTCGAAGGTCACTTTTACTATACATTAAGACACGGGTATCCAAAAAAAATACCAAGGGCCACACTGAATCCTTCACTGAGTCCCAAGGACCAAGACCTATGTAGCTCACCATACCAACATACTATAGTATTGAATACCGGGCATTTCATGTCTTGATGGTGATGCTCGCGAACCGTAGTTTGAAGACCCCTACTTTTGTTATGTGTGGGTTACGTCATTTTTCCTTTTCGCAGTTGAAATGATTAATGTGTTATAAGTTTATTCGATTTCGATAAATATAATAAAACACTGAAACAATTAACTGCTATGAGATTACCGGTACCTGTTGGAAATATTAACAAAATATCGGTTATTGAATATAATGTTATGTCTACACAACATCTACCTCTATTCTATGTTAAGTTTTCTATGACATACTTGTAACAAGAAACCTTTCAACGGACTAAACCATTATCCAATTCCTTCTCTCCAAATCTATCTCACTTACAATCGAGGGTTCAAATCGAAACGTCTAACTGCTTAGTAGAAACTCCTCAATACTCACATCGATATTATTCGGATTTAATAAGATTAAGTGATTTATTATGAAGTGTATAAATTATTATTATGGAATAAATTTGAAACAACATTTAAATAATAATAAAGTGTTTTAGAAAAAATAATCCATAACAATAATATATCTGCAAATTTTGAGTCCCTAGCATGATCAGCGGTAACAAACAGTTTCGCCGAAGAAACAACTAATCATTACAGGTCAACGGGAATATTAAGCTTAAAGATGTGTTTATACTATTTATAGTAACCGAGACGCACAATAATAATTACTACAAGTAACTTAAATGATTTGAGATGACAAGTCTGTTTATATTTTTATAGTAGTCATTTATTTAGATCATTCCAATAATAATGACAATCAGAGCAACGACTCCCACCTCCTTCTTTGAATTCGTCGCTGATTTTAATTTGTCGTCATTGGATTGATATCATTCATTTATGCTGTGAATTTTTCTCTCTTCTACGCAACCGACTTTTTCTCCGAGTTTTAACCCTTTTAACTCCAGCCTTTTTTGAGGTTTTTTGGATGTTTTACAAAAATTTGTAAAACATCCAAAAATTTCCTCATTCTTTTGCATAAATGAAAATCTATCGTCGTATGATTTGATTAATTTCGTAACTTCATTATAATATTTTGAACAGTTTTTTCTGTCACTATTAAATTTATTGTACTCTACATCAGACAGTCGTTTTTACATAAAGCTTAAGTTTTGTTACAAAAGATTTTACATTCTGATAACATTCTATAATCAGTTTATTTTCACATAGTAGGCAATGATTAAATTCATTTGATTTCATTGTTATATATGTTAAAAAACATAAATTAAAAGCCATTGTTGATCGTGAAATTCGGATATATGTATATTTGTCATTTTCAGAAATTCTAAAATCTCTAAAGGGTCGCAGAAAACCTTCAATAGGTCCACATGTAGACCAAAAGGTTTGGGCATAATTTTAGGTTGACAATACGGCCCGGGGTACAATTTAGGTTGGCCAGGCCTGTATTAAATCTTACATTGTGTGTATGCTTACATTTGAGATTTTAAATCGCCCCCTTTTGGTATTTCCTCAGTGAGTATGTATTCTCTTACATTTTTAAAATCCTGATTATGGAATATATTAAGGTCAAAAATAGCAATGTGGTTTTTTTTACAAAAACTTTTTTGTCAACGTTGTGAGATGCGTAGTTTTGTTTTATCGTTTTTTTTAATCTTCAATTATCGTAAATGATTTATACTTTCGTTTCATCCATTTTAAAAAAACACTTTACCTGGTAAAACCGCATTAATCGTGAACAAGGTGGCATTCAATACCACTACTTTCTTTGGGCCAAATGACTACAGAGTAACTTCTTCTTTTATGGCCATTTTGTTTTATTGAGATATAAATTGTTCGAGACTAATTGCCCTGTAGCACAGCAGGCAGTAGCCAACGGAGGCAGCCCAGTATCAACTAACAACACCTCAACTCGCCAACAGTAATTCGACAGTAAACACGGCAGTAAATCGTTATTTATGTGAGTTACCCCGCGGTCCCGCTTTTCTCGATATACCCCAATATATTTTGCATTTAGATTTTTTCAAACCATGTCAGCTGGCAATGTAGAGTACATGAATTCAAAATGTAGCGTTGAAACTACACGTATCGAACGAGAACTATTTGTAGGTCTGTCGTTCAACCTTCGAATACGTAAGAAATAAAGAAGAGTTCTATAGACTTTAATAGAGATGGAAATCCAGAAAAGCAATCATACATTTAACGTATACAAGGTTCCGTTTGAGAAACCGAACCCTTGAATCAAGGGAAAGGAAATAAGACAACATTATCTTCTTTCCTATATTATCGTTAATACTGTTAAATGTACTTTTTATTATATTTGTAATCACATTATTTTCCGGCTCCGTGGTTGAGTGTTCAACATTGTTGGGTTTAACATTTCAGACGCAAATTGCGGGAAGTGAATGTACTTAAATTAAACGGGACTGTAGAATTTATTCTTAACACTTCCTTCACGGTGCTAAAAAATACTACCAACATGTTGCTGGCCCTTAAAAAACCAAATGAAAAAACATGTTTTAACACTCACTGCTCTTTGATGTACGGTAAAAATCAAGGACGTACATTTAAAAAAATACATGTTTTTCACATAGTTTTTTAAGGGTTAGCAACATATCGGAAGTATTTTTTAGCATCGTATGAGAAGTGTTAAATAGCAGGAAAACATTAATTTCGGCTACGTTAAATCGGGGCTTGACTGTAATATACATACAGTGTTACCCCGATTTAAAGTTTTTGAATTGAAGTAATATATATATTGCAACAGATTCTGAAATATTAAATTAGTCAAAAAGCGTAGCTAAGTCCGTAAATTAATCTAGATTTTTCCTAAATGAAAGATACAAGTATGAATAACATTAAATTTTAAAAAAAGTTCATCCAAATGTTTTACTACAGTTTATTGCTGTTCTCATGATTGATAGCTGTTTTCTTATGAATATTTTTTAAAAATAATATTCTTTCTTTGGTACAGAAAGAGTTACTTTGTCTGAATTATTAACCAATAATAATTAAAGATATTTTATTTAAAGCAGCGGTACTTTGCCTGCAACAGTTTCAGTCATTTAATTTAAAAGAAAAATGGCAGCAATGTGCCATTTAACAAATTTAATTATATTTAAAATTACTACATGCATGAGAAATAATTTAAAAAAGTGATATGTTTATTTATTATTGTAACTTCAACCTGCAAATGTCTTTTCGTTTTTTTTTTATTCGTTGCTATTCAAGTAAATTTTCAGTGTTCTATTCTTGATCATTCTAAAAGGATATATCAAATGATTGAACAAGAGATTATTGCGATCCGGATTCATTTATCGATCCCGGGATTAATATATTTTTATTTTTATCTTCCCTAGTGCATTCATTGACTTATACTATGCCATTTAGGGCATCCAATCCCGGGATCCCGGGATCGCGACCATGTCAATCCAAATTGAGAATTTTTTTAGCAAATCCCGAAAATCGACACGAAATTGGGAAATCGGGGATTTCAAATTCCTCGGTGAGCTAATCCCAATCCCGGGATCCTGGGATTCCGGTATTGAAAATTTGTCAATCCCGAAATTCTGGGATTGGAAAAAGACTCCGGGATTGGATACCCTAATGCCATTAACAATCTGAAAATCTTAAACCTAAATCTAAAATCTATAGTATGTAACAAGAAGTCGTATTTTTTTAAAATAAGTGTAAATTAAATCATTCGAAACATTCAACATAAATAAAAAAATGACGGGGTGATTTGCAGTACCATTTAATTCTTACAAGTCACCTGTTACCCACATAATCCAGCACCACGCTGTCTCTTGCAGAAGCTTCCCCGAAATTACTTTGAAAACCTGCCGTTTGTATAGGACAAAAATCAATTAAGCCCGTATCGAACTTGTCAATCGAAACTTAAACGTATCGCGTTATTTGTTTACGATGTCGAATCGTATCGCTTTCGCAATTATGCCGAGCTTTCTGGCTGAAGCGAATCAAAGGATCTGCGCCAGATAATGCAAAGCTTTTAAAACTATTGTGAAACCGTAAATTATTTGTTGAAAACGTTTGTAGCAGCTGACAATCCGACATTTGTTTTCATTATTTTTATTTCATGTTTAACAAATACTTAAGAATTGTTAATTTAAACACGTCATTTCATAACCTCTTCTAAAAAAATAATCTAGATTAAAACCAATAAATAATAAGGGAATGTTTTTGTCGTCGTTTAAAATTAAACTATATTATATTTGTTTATTTGAGTGGAAGGTGTCAATATTTTATTATTTTTGTATTTTTTAGAAAAACTCATACTCAAATATTTTATAATCCATATATTATATAATTTGTAAACGTCATTTCAAAATCATTTTTGCCATTTTTAAACTAACGGTTTCATCACTCCCGACTGACGATATTTCAGTTAAAAAATGTTACAAGTCAATAAGAATAAATACAAACCCACTTGTGATCAACTCTAGAAGAAAATACTTCACGGACAAATCGCGCATTGAATATCAAATTGAATAATATTTAACATCAAGAATCCAAAAATCTTATCGCTATTTCTATAAACGAAAAATGATTGAATAGCAAAATAGAGCCGAACATATTCGAATATCCGATTAGAATCCCTATTAACCCTTTCCTTACTATGCAAAAAAAACACGCGCTCCTGAGCTGTGTATCCGTTACACATCGGGCAAACGTGAGTAAATCATGACAATTATATAACACTACTACAATATTTCTATTATTGCATTACTGCGTAAATGTATAAGGGAGGAATACCTGAATTTTAGGCCGAGTATTTATTATATATACAGAGAAATGTAAATGATTATAAGGTATGTGTACTATTTACACATCTTAGTTAAGAAAGGGTTAAATGTGATATTTCTCATATAAGGTTCATACAATAATGGTATTTAACCATATGGCTAGTTAACAACGTTGAAAAGGGCATTCTCATTAATTGAGTAAATCGGGGTTTGAGTGTATTTCAATATTGCGTAGTTATTTTCTGTGTGGGACGAATTGTCCACATTTTTTAAACCGATGAATAAAATTACCAAAATAGGCTTTATTTAATGACAAAATAAATTTATTATATTATAATGATTTGATAAGAACACTTGAGTGTCTCTGCTTTAGCCATACTGCGTTAAGGCTACTGTGTGTGACATACAATATCCATATCGCCTACGGAGCATCTTGACCACTTTACCGTGATTCGTTTTATCGATAATTGCACGTCAATATTTTATAACTTTGTATTTCAATGGTAGATATTTTAGTACCGACCGATGAAATTCATATTTGTGGAGTATAGTCATCTTCCTCCGTTTTTTGTTGTTGATATTCCTCACATATGTATTGATAAATGTGTTTTTTTAATTTCAATTCTGTTATTGATTGAATTTGCATTTATTTTACAGACTCCATTATCATTAGTAACATATTATATTCAATATTCTGTTTTTTTTTTTATTCAACCTATTATTTGTCACAGTTCCTAGAAAAAAAATAAAAGTGTATATATGTATATTAAATTTTAAAAAAAATATTTGTTCGCTCACAATGTGGACCATATGCCCTCCTAATGGAGGTATCTCAACAAACGTTTTTCTATGAAAACTGTTTGTTACCTAATTCCTCAAACTCGCTTTTTCTATATACATAGATACTAATGTATTTTTTTTTAAATTATATTAGTGTATATTGATTTCTTAATTTAACAAATGTCTCATTGGTCTAAATAACATTTAACTCAGAGCTCCTGCGAACCCTCTCGAACCATTATATATTTAGGTAACATGGCAAGCAATCCAAATCATGCATTTAAAAAAAAGAACTATGTTTTGCTAAGACGATATGAATCTTTAAATCCGACCATTTCAGAATGCCATTTTGGTTAAATTTAATCGTTCAAATTATGTACACTCCCACAGATATGTCACTAACGACCCGGGTTTCGCCTTTCGGCATCTTCAGGCGCTCAAGTGCACGGATGAACTTGAACGCCTGAAGATGCCGAAAGGCGAAACCCGGGTCGTTAGTGACAAAATCTGTGGTAGTGTACATAATTTGAACGATTCAAATTTAATATTGAAACTCCACCAAGCACCTTCAGTCGAAATCTTAAATTATAGCCATTTTTGTTACTTGTCATAGTTTAAAACTTAAGGAGCGATACGTCCCCTACCCATTCGTAGATACGTCAAAAAGCTAAGCTTAAGTTTTCAGTAGAAATTTATTCTCAAATACTTATTATTGTGAGAAACAATGTCGTGAAATTATAAGCCTAATCTCCTACACGTACGTTTAACTCAATAATACGAATGATACCAGCCCCGCAATGGTACACGTGCCTCAAAATTTCTTTAAGCACTTTCATATTTATAAATCTTCATTCAGCATTCCTTGCTATTAACAAAATGAACATGTATCATAAATTGAGATGATATAAGGCGACATTAAGTTGTCGTAAACATAATCCGTTTACTTCTCACTCGGCGATTACTCACGAAACGCAAGCGATGGCGTATTAAAAAAAAAGTGCGTATATTATTAGAAGAATATATTAGACATGGAATGAGGATCTTTTTCATTTATCTCATTCAAGATAAGGCCACAATAAAGAAAATGTTGACACCCTCCTTCCTTCTTTTTTTTCGACTGTAGAATATATAATAAGTTGATTACGCTCTTTTTCCAAACGCTTGCGTATAATTTTTTGATAAAAGTGAATATTTTTATCAAGTCGAAAGGCCGCATCACAATAGCAGGTTCCACTCCACCGTTTTAGACACTTCATAATTTAAATAATAAAATATATATATCCAATCCAAATATATCCAAATAATAAAAATATATAAAATATATATATCAATTATTTAAACCAACGTTTCAAAAATCTACATCTACCAAAATTGTATGGTTTTTAAAAACATTATTACACATATTATATGGTATACTATTTTTTATTTAACTTATGTCAATATGTGTATTATGTATTATAACACATACCTGAAAAAATACTATGAAAATTAGTGTAATCTTTTTTCTTGACGAGAGCTGCGAAGAGTTTTTATTCGAGGTACAAATTTAGTCAATTTTAATCGTAATTCTCTTCGGTTTTTGATATCCAGACTCATTTTTTTTCAAAAACAAATTACTTAAGCTTTCGTGCTGAATTTGAGTTAATTGGTGATTTTGTTTCTTTCTCAACACAGTCACACCATTGTATGTTTTAAGTTGAACAGTGTTTTAAAAGATTAATATTTTTACCATCATAAGACTTTTTTTTTGTGGAAAAGTTATTTCTTTTAAATATTGAAATTTGTCTGCGTTTATCAACAAAAAATAATGTAATAAATATTGATAATTTGCGTACAACTCTCTAAAATATTCAAACTGACCTTGGGTGGGGCGGGCGTACGAATCACATTGGGAATCATTGTCGTATATGGTTAAGACACAGAGTGTTTCTCTAAATACGCTCACACTGTATTATAATCGGAGAAAAAGTTTACAAAAACAATACTAACATTCAATAGGGTCAGTACTACTACGAAATTCGTACAGCTTGTTTCAGGTGTGTTAGTGTGTATCGTTTAAATCGATTTTGAAAGGTTCAATAATATATAATATTTTTTTATCGCGGTATCAATGTTGACCTATTTTAATGTGAATTGTTTTTTTCAATCATTTCCGTTTAACTTACTTATATGTATACCATCAGATCATCTGTTGTTAGCTTAGCATGCAGTGGCAACACTATGCACTCTTGTTGTTTGAAAACACATCATTATTATTTATTTTAAATGGGTTGAATTTGTAGGATTTTTCGATTCCATAGCCCTGAGCTTAATTTGAAGTGAACGTGTTAATAAATAACTGCATCCTTAGTGATCATTAGTAGACCATAATATTACTATAAATAAACCATAGCTCACATTTGCAAAGCAAACTTACAGTAAAGCATAGTTGCACCCACTTTTGTTATAATCCATTAAGAATGATCGATCGATTCCGCTCATCTTTTTTATACAACTGTCAATTTCGATGACTTTCATTTTTTTTTTATTGCATCAATCCGATTTCTGTCCCTCTCAATGAAATTGAATTGACATTTCAATCGCTGCTTGCGAACCTTCTGTGACAGGTATACGACGCTATCGTCGTATCGTCATACATTATTACATCTACGACCTACAGTGAAAAACGAAACTTACGCCGAAGGCTCAGATTTGGGATTTATATTACTTGTATAGATGTATATGTCTATCTGTAGCGAAACACACAAACTAAATATCTATTGTATCTAAATATATGTTATACAAAATTTTATATCGGAAAAACAGAAAGAACTTTAAACATCAGAGTATTAGAACATATGGCAGCCTTTAGACTGAAAAAGGACACGTCTACTTTTGCTAATCACTTAATTTCGGAAGGACACATGTTCAATCAGGAACACGGGATACAAATGTTACACCCAAATACGGACAGTCATAAGCTCTTTTTCCAGGAAATTTTAGAAATCAATAGAGCACAGCTGCATTACCTTCCGATTTTAAATGAAATATTAAACCTACCAGGATCTCCACTTCTATACCCTAAATAAATAATATCATAAAACCTTTGCCGACAAACAAATAAATATAATTCTTAAAACCACTCACTACTCAAATCTTTGGGTATTCCCATGAGCTTATCCTTTTCGCCAGCAATGGCTTTAGACTCAGTGATACATTTATTTATTATATAAACACGAAACACTCATTTACTAAGCGTCAGTTCAAGTTCATCCGTGCACTTGAACGCCTGAAGATGCCGAAAGGCGAAACCCGGGTCGTTAGTGACAAAATTTGTGGGAGTGTACATAATTTGAACGATTCAAATTTAACTAAATATCTGTTCCAAATGCCAATGCAAGCGCAGAGAATCACACAGACACACTCTCGTTAAATGTTTATGATTCGTTTTCATTAATTATATTGAATGAACGCAGACAAGTGAAACTGCTAGGTGGCAATAATGCTTTCGTCAAAATTTCAATAAACAACTCTCCGAAATACTTCAAAATAATCAATTATCATGCTTCGTACATTGCAAATGAATGATTTAAATCTTTAAATTCGTGTTTTGTTAGTATCCTATTGCGACTGTCATTTTTAATCTATACCCGTATATCACTTTTAGGGTGTTCACTGTCAATACTTGGTGGAAAGGCATTATATTAGTAAAAACACAATATTCCTTTGTACTTCATTCCACTTTATTTAATATGTCAGGACCGGTTTCGCTCATTACGAGCATCGTCAACTGATAAGAAATATAATTTAACAATGCTATTTATACAAAAATGAACAGTTATAAACAACAATTGACATTGAAAAGAAATTACCAATTACATTAAAAGTGATTCTAAAATAGCACAAAATTAAAATTTTAATTTTGTGCTATTTTAGAATCACTTTTAATGTAATTGGTAATTTCTTTTCAATGCCAATTGTTGTTTATAACTGTTCATTTTTGTATAAATAGCATTGTTAAATTATATTTCTTATCAGTTGACGATGCTCGTAATGAGCGAAACCGGTCCTGACATATTAAATAAAGTGGAATGAAGTAAAAAGGAATATTGTGTTTTTACTAATATACCTGTATAGTATAAGTCAATTATAACAAAAATGACATTTATTCCTAACACAGGACCGACTTCAATTAGCGTGTAGTCTTTTCAATAAATCAAATCAACAAATAGGCGTTTAAGGTGTGTAAGTCGTTCAACCTGTCCATTATTTATGCTCGAATGGGTGTGGGGGTTGGGGCTTGAGGATGATGAGTTTCCTTGGCTCTCGCTATGTCTCGTTTTTAGAATTGGGTAGGTTTAATGCAATGAAGTCATCACAGGTATCCATGCCTTTAATACCAATTAATACACATTGAAGAAAAAACGATGAATTTATCATGCAATAAACCATCACTATTTGCCACGACCTTCGTCTGATCCTAGGAGACGTATCACATGCCGTAACAACGGTATGTGTTTATGTTTTTATGCTAAAATTGTCTTGGTAGTATTTACCCAAGACTCGGCTGCTTGCACTTTGGTGTGCTGAAAGAATCCATCTTAGGAATTGACAGAGCTCTTTTCTGATTTACAAAATGCTACATTATTACTAACCCGGCATGACCCGTGGGTCTGCCTGCTGATTGGACCGACTTGAGCATCTCTTGCTGTTCCTTTGGTAAAATAATAGACAATCCCAGAGGATGTGGTTAACATATGTTGGCTCACTGTCCAGTTACACTTGAAAAACTTGAATGACTGAACATGAATTCACTAGTTGATAATGCTCACAGAAAGCGTAACCAGTCGTGTTTACTACATAAATACATTTGTGAAATTAGTAATAATAATACATATTATTTTTCAAGTACTGACTAGATTATGTTTATTCAATAAGAGTATCATATAATAATGCCTAGTTGTTTGTAAAGTAGAGAAGTTTCTTCCACTTGGACTTCCACCCTTCCGTCGCTGAAGGCGTCCACAATCAATTAAGTCGTCCAGCGATGCATCTGCTCTGAATGCAGAATGCAGATACGGTTTGCAAGAATTCACCCATCCGAGCCGAGCTGAGCCCCAAGGCACTGTAAAGATTCATCCACACCATCGGTTATTCAGATTATTTTGACGGCTATAAATATTATTTTAAAATTATTATGTTCGTCATAAGTATCTCTAAAATATTGTAACTTAAATCATTGCTTTGCAACCTTTTTACAGCTGCTGGTTGGTAAAAATATGCGAAATAATTCACAAATCTCTACCTCAGAAACAAAAACATCTAAGCTTAATATTATTGTCCTTATTGGTGCACTGCATCTTTTTTTTATTTCATTTTGTTTTGTATAAATAACACTGCAAAAATGTATTTTCTTATAAGTTGAAAATGCTAATAATGAGCGAAACCATTTAAGTCTCCGTATATAATTAAATAGCAATGAATAGTATTTCTTTTTCTTTACTAAAAAACATATTATGAATAATATTTTGTGTAATTTACCATTTTCACACGATTTTCTACACCACAATGTTATTTGAATTCAGGGAAACAATCGTCGATGTTTCTATGATTTCTATCACTGTGTTTTGTAGAATTTATTTCTTTTTCACCATAACCGCTCCCTAGTCGGAGCATATGACCACCACATTATTCCTCCAAGATTCTCTGTTCCGTATGGAATGTTACCTTGTAAAAATAGAGTTGAGTTTACTCAATCGTGAATGTGTGTGTGAACGAACCTTTATTAGATCCCCCAGCGTACTTTGCAAAGACGCCGCGATTCCAGCGTATTTAGTTCAACGGCGTAGCAAGAGTATTTGCATGCAATCTGCATTGTGACTCTTTTAAGTAAACACGCTAGCTCTGCAAAGCTAAACGCCCGACTAATTGCTAACTACGGACGGACAACTCTTTGACTGTTGAGAGAGGTCGGGAACGAATTTTACGGACAATAAATAATCTCTTACTTATTTATGCGAGCATTACGAACACACTTGGGTGTTCCATTTTCAAATTATTGGTTTACGTCAAATACTTTAAATAATCAATACTAACATGCAATAAAATAATATTCTCAAGGATTACTCACAAAACGTTGTAACTTGTAACTACTCATGTTTGACTATTATCATAATTAAAATATAATTTAGTTTAATTTTAATACATATTTATGTGTCTGTATTTTTATAGTAGTCCCTTTCCATCAAGTATTGGCTATCTCTAATATTGGGAAACAGCGGATTTATTACTTTTATTAGACGAGTTATATCCGTCAGGTAATTATATCAAATAATTCCGTTCTAAAAGAAATATTAGTTATGGTTGATGGCTGTTTCGACTTCGCTCCATCGTCAGACCTAGTACGTCAATAAATACTTTTGTTATGTATTAAAAAAATATTCTGTGGTTTCATACGGAGATCAAGTATATATATTTTCATATCAAATCTTACCTATGTACTAATCTATTTATTTACATGTACCTACATTAATATATATCCACTGTTTCTCTGCAATGTAAAAAATAGTAGAAAAAATTAAAACATACTAATACAATATAAATAGTACTCGTCTGGACTTACTCACGTCGAATATGTCGACATTCGAAGCAATACTGTTAAAGTTCTCTCCGGAGGCATCCTCATTGGCAGGCTGGTTCTACATCTTACATGTAAACGATTCACCAAAAAATGATCAGGAACATTAAATTTGAAATTATCAAGAATGGCGGAATAGGCTTCATATAAAAAAGATCAAGTCCACTTTGATACATAGCAACCGAATCTTTTTTTTCATAGCTCCTGGTATATTCCTGCCAATCACTTGAAATCACCGAGTGTCTGCCAACGCCGAAGTAAAACGGGCTGCAAATTCGTAGCGGGTGGTGTTTGATTGAAGAGATTGTTTTCTTTTTTTGTGTAGTATATTTATACTCCACCTACTACAAAATAAGAAAATTACCGTAATTTCACAATACAAATATTACTAATTTTTGTTCTCCTACTGAAGATTATTAGTATATATGTATATCGAAAGTGGAAAGTAAAAAGGACGTTACCCACAGTTTTTTTTTTTTGATAATCACAATGTATACAACTTGACACACATTTTATCAAAAGGATGGAAGCTGAAAATGGCGAATAAGTATCTAAATTTAGTTTTTTTTTATTTATTGATTTGGCATTTACTTGGTAGAACTCCATTTTAATAGGGTAAACATATCAAAGTATTTCAGTTCTAAAGTTTTTTTTATATGTTATCCGTTGATAGCTATTTCGGCTTTCGGCATCGTCGGAACTAACTAAAAACTAAACGTAAAAAAAACGTAAAAAACTGTAGAATTTTTACCCTATCTAAATTTAGCTTTTAAGTTTGAAAAAAGAAGGGTGGATTTTGCGATCAGAAAAAAAGTATTGAAAAAATATCAGATAAAGTCAATTAAAAACTAATGTATCAGTCTTAACTTCACGCACTTAAACGTTGTGTTTATTTTTTAACCGTTTGAATACCGCGCAAATAAATCATTAATACGTCCCAGAGATACTACGTGTTTTTAAGAAAAATATTTTGCCTAATATACACTCGGAATTCGATATTTTTAAAATCTATATCAACTCAGTATAGGTGGAACTACACATATTCATCAAAATATTGCTTATATTCTTTTAGAGTACCAAGAATTTGATTTTTTAAATGTCTTGGACATCCGTGTTCGCTTGCATATGTTCCGGACACCCGTGTCCGCTTGGTATTCAAATGGTTAATTTGCCTTTCACCCAAAATCATCAAAAAACGTTGATGAAGTAAAAAAGCAATTCTTTATGTGGTCTTAGAAACTAAATTTAATGGAAATTATTTTAATATAAAAATAATACTTATTAAAAATGATTTAGGACTCGTGCAAGCGAAACTTTATCTGCTTTTAAGGTAATTATTATAATTACGGTGAGTCGACATGCAACATAATGCACTTAATCCCTTTGCCACACTGGAGGTCGAGTCCGTCATAAATAGCATGCACTTTTTGAGTCACACTGTTAGCAACACGATTAAATCTGAAATATTCAAGGATAAGTACAAAAAGTCGTTAGATTTGGTGGTTGCTTAAAATTCAATAGTCGGTTGAATACCCCCTTAAAGTTAAAATGATTTCTGTACAAGGAAAGTGAAGCGTTAAAAATGTATTGATTGACATAGTGTTAGTTTATAAATTGAATAGTGCATTACGCCCAGTCCTTTTTTACGCGATTTAGATTTTACGCGAGTTTTACGACAATTTCCTTTTTTAACGTGATTTACACATTGTTACGCAACTTTTCTTTCCAAAACATTTGCGAAATCTTGACTTTAAAATAGCACGTTTAGGCTATACATTTTAGCTTAACACAGAGAGCTGAATATGTATTAAATCAACTAAATAAATGCACCCTAGAAGTCTGCCCGTTGTTATATAGAGAAATAATTAACCGTCACATCATCAAAAGAAATCCAATGTAGTAATCGACTCAGATGAAGAATCTATTCAAAACAGCATTTTATTAAACGACTCGGAGCAAAATTCAATACATACTTTCATTCAAAAATACGCAAACGAAATATATTAAAAAAATAATACAATTGTACATGTATACATACGTATCTGTTTCTCATTGTATTTAAATATCAAATAAATAAATTAACGGTTAATATGTAAAAAAAAAACTTTTTTGCGCGAATTGTATCAGTATAAAAAACGGCACTTTTATTTAAACAGTGTTATTTCGGAACCGTGCAAAAAGCGGATTGGGTGTACTTCCTTTTATAATATTTTATATATATATATAATGTTTTCCGTTGTGGTTAGAGCAGTGCTTCCCAACCTGGGGGTCCGCGAAAAAATCGAGGATTTCGAATTCGTCGGTGAGTAAAAAAAAAACGAGTTACGGAGACAATTCG